>OX359283.1:9161763-9659646 GCA_947179155.2 Hedera helix
TAAGTTAGAAAATATTTTTTTCCCTTAAGTGTTAGACACTTATTAAACCCTTAAACAACTTATTACAATTGTTTAATTAAATTATAATTAAATTCAAATTATTTTATTAACTCAATCTCTATTTAATTACTATTTAATCTTGATTAAATAGAAATTAATTAATTAATTTTAGTTATTAGTTAAAATAAATAATAACTAATTGTACTTATTATTTAATAATAAATAATTATTGATTTAATTTTAACCTTCTTTAATTTAATATTAATCAGCTAATAATTAACTAAGTAATTAACCTCACCTATTATTTAATTTAAGAAAATTAAATAATAGTTTACTAATTTTAATCATTTTTAATTATTATTTGATGTCAATTAAATAATAATTACTTATTTAATTAATTTTAATTATTATTTAAGGTTAAATAATAATCAATTTATTTATCCTTATTCATTATTTAAATTAAATAATAAATTATTAATTTAATAACTTAATTTCCATTAATCATTATTTAATACTAATTAAATAATAATTAATTACTTAATTATCCTTATTTATTATTTAATAATATTTAAATAATAAATAAATAATTTATAAATTTTTATCCCTCTTTAATTATTATTTAATAGGAATTAAATAATAATTGCTAATTTATCTCCTTTATTTATTATTAACATTTTAAATAATAAATAATTAATGAAATTTTTATTTTTTTAACTTAACCATGATTTAGCTACCTAGATTAATATTTAAAATATTTCAATATTAAATTTAATGAAAAATATCATCCCAAATATCATTTTTGTATTATTATTATTTTTGTTATAATTTTAAATTAATTTTTAAATATTTAAATTAATTAAAATTTTCCAAAATGGCAATTCTGTAAATAAACCGAAAAACGAACGGAGGGACAAAGTTGTAATTTTGCCGGAAGCTAACTCCTGCGCATTGCGCGAGCCTAACACCAACAGGCCCCAAAACGGTACCGTTTTGAGAAACCCGCAGCCGGCCTCCGCGCGTAACATGCGGAGTAACTTTTCCTTATGCCAAACGACGCCGTTTTGGTTCCGCGTCCGTCGGCCAAAAATGCCTGCGCGCATTGCGTGACCAGCTCTAATTTTTTTTCTTCTTTCCAGCAGAATGTGAACAGTGCTCGAAAATACACCACTTAATAAAAATTATACCTTCAAGTAAGCTTTAACTACCCAATAAAAATTCAAAAAAAAATACCAATCACTTAATATCAATTTATAACATGAAAATTTAATTTTCCATGATTTAATTCCATTTTTTTTCCATAAAAATTATTATACCAAATAAACTACTATAAATCATAACTTTTTGTGTATAACTCCATTTTGAGTGATTCAAACTTTATTTTTCTCATGATTTAATGTTATATAATATTAGATTATTAAATCTAAATATTATAAAAAATATATTTTTGGTCATTATTTTGAGACTTGTTTGCACACACTACCAAACACATTTATTTAGCATACAAAATATAACAAAATACAAATCAAGCATTTTAAACTCAAGCATGACATAAATATTACTAATACACATTACTAACCATATTAACATGTTTATACTAACATGATGGTTTACTTAATTAAAAATAAATAAAGCTACATTTAAAATAACTATTACCTTGTTTTAATGACTATTTTCCTTTTTCTTCAAAAGTAGGTGGTGAATGGCATGAACAATATTAGTTTCTCCTTCTTCCTCCTAAATCTCTCAAATTATTTTGCTCTCAAAAGGATTTTTCTTTCTAGCTTCTCTCTAGAACTTGAACAATGAGCTAGGAGAAAATGTATAACACTTGCTACAAATAATCTAAGTACTTAGTTTATAGATATAAAATATATATCTATAATTATAGCTATCATGAACCTATATTGGATACTTGCACAAGAAATGGACTAAGTACCTAAGTTTGATGAAAAAAGGGATGGTGTTCATGTACAAAAAAATCCATACAAGCAACCATTTATTAAATAAATAAAAAATAAAATAACAAAAATCAATTCACTCTCTCTCTCTCTCACCTTTTTGCCAGCAACACACTCTTGATGTTCCAAATTAATTGTCACATGCTCACTTTCTAATAAATAATTAACAACTACACATTAAATTCCAAGTGAATCAAATATTGGACTTTGTTTTAATTTCTTATGGGCTTCATTTAAATTGTTTGGGCTACTAGTTTGCCAAGTTTTATTATTCTTCACTTGGGCTACTAATTGATCCATGTTGGGCTAATTTAATAGGTTTACACATTAATTATCCAAGTTCATGATTAAATAAATAATTAGATTAACTAAATAATTAAATACTATAACCCATTAATGTTAAATTACTAAATGGACTACTAAATATTATTATTAATATTTCATATTATTTACATTAATTAATAATCATATTAATTAATTTATTATATTTAATTAACTCATTATATTCAATTTAATTCAATATTTAATTAATAGAAAACTTATCAATTATTTTGATATTAAAACTTTAGGGTTTGTTCACTAATTTAATTAACATATGAGGGACCCCATTTTAATTAATTCTAGCAATTAATCACATAATCATTTAATCACGTAATTAATTAATAATGACGTTAAAATTCTAGGACATTACATCAACGCCAACCGGAAGACCAAGGAAGAAAAATAATTTGTTACCAAAATATTTTGTGCAATCTAAGAGGATGTCAAGGCTTATTGAAGGATTTTCAAGCATTATAAAGGTATAAAATTCATTTTTATTGTTTATTTTTATGAATTATGAAATTAATTTATTATTTTGTGTAGAATTAGTAAATACTTAAGATAATTGTTGCTTATCATTTTTGGAAGTATATATGTGGATTATATGATGTTTAGAATAATTATTGTGGAAAAATCTGATCAAAAATATAAAATTATAGAATTTAGAGTGAATAGTCTGAACAGGGGAGATTCTGTCCATTTTGGTGCAGAATTTGAAAATATTTCTTTCTAAAAAGTTGTAGAGAATTAAATTTCGTGTGAAATGGACTTAAAATTCATAATTTTCTGATAAATTTGCTAATTACTGTGAATTTTGGAAGATTCAGTGGAGTAACACCGAATTTGTCCAGATTATGTCTATTTCAGTACAGAATCTTAAATTGTTTCCTTCTATAAAGTTGTAGAGAATTAAATTTCGTGTGGAATGGACTTAAGATTCATAATTTTATGATAAATGAGCTAATTTCTATGAATTTTGGAAGTTTCAGCACATTAAAAATTAAAAATTAATTATTAAAAATATTTTGTGCTGAAATTATTTCTGGACAAAAATATCTATTTAAAGTTAATGTAAAAATAAGTGAAAATTCATGAAAAAAATTCTATGAATGTTGAAAAATTACGAAAATTGGTGGAAATTTTTTATAATAATATAAGATAAATATTGATGGTGTTTGGGGAATACAAAAGTATGCTGAATAATTATTTATATTTTTAAAGCTATTAAATAATAGTTTTTATATATATATAAAAATAATTACAGGAAATTGTCGGATAATCCAAAAATTTTGAAAAAATTAGTTGAAAAATCTAAAATAATATTCTAGAGACTTTAGAAGGTTTAGTAGACTCATGAGATGTCGGAATATTATAGGTCGCATGTTGACTAGCTATTAAATAAGCATAACCATTTTTACGCGAGGGTCGAGAATTGATCGAGAAAATTTGTTTATACTTTTATAGTACAATATTGGTAATTAGTGTTTAGATATCACTGAAATGTGAATTATGAATTTTGAATTAAGGTTTTAGATCTGAACAAGCTGGAGTGACTTAACTCAGTAATTACAAGTTAAGCCAGGACATTATGATACTCGAGGCAGGTTTTTCAGTACTTAATGTTCATTGTTTATCTCTAACTATATATTAACTTTTGTTCAAATGCATATAAAATTATGTGTTATGTGATCCATTGTTAATATGACCGCGATGTGCATTCGGTGCAATTATGTGACTATATGTGATGTTGTGCAATGTCTTATTTAGGTAATTGTTAATCTGAGTTAAATATGATGCATGTGAAATATACTGCTTTCTTAAAAGTACAACACATGATGTATGACACACACAGAGCATATTATGTTATGTGCTATTTGAAGAGTGTTATGTGTAAACTGTTGAACTTGATGAGCCGTAGTGCTCATACTTGCATAATATAAATTTTGCAGGTAAAAATGAGACTTTAGAAGTATTAAATCATGACTAGAGACTATGTGCGATATCAGTGAGAGTTGCAAATGTAATTGCTGTATATATATATTTTTTATATTTATAGAAATTGGATATGGTTAAATTAGTAGAGTGAGTGGTTATAATTCATGAGTTATATATATGACGAATTATGATCGAATAAATAAGGTTTAATTATTTATTTTGATTATTCAAGAATATTTATCATGAAAGAAAAGAAAAAATAAAGGTTACAATCCAAGGACTAGGATTGAGATGTAAAGATTTTAAATGCCAAAATATTTTAATAGAATGAAAAAAAAAATTATACCAAAAAAATTGATAATTAATGATGTAAGGTTAATTAACGAATTAAGCAATGTGATTACAGAATTATTCATGATTCGAAATTTGGACGTTAGGAAAATAATGTATAATAAATATGAAACTTAAGGTAATAAGGTTTGTCGAATTTCGGGATTGTTACAGATGGTATCAGAGCTAGAGGTTATAAATTTTGTATAAACGATACTGTTGAAGGTTGTTTGATTTGATGATGATGACTGTTGTGCAAAAATGATTGTGGTAAATGTGCTTACATGGTTGATTGTCAATGTATAGCTGACAAAGTGCTTATGTGTTAATGTGCTTATGTGCTTACTTGATTATGTGCGTAGATGTCCTAAAAGTGCTTATGTGGTTAATTGACAAAGTGATTATATGTTAATCAAATTATGTGCCTACATGATCATGTGTGTATGATATAAATTACCTATTTCAAATACTGTGTTTTACACACTTGTATAACACAAATATGATCGTGTTGAAAACTATCTGTTGTTTATAAAAGAGAATGAAAGTTATCTGGTTCAAATGTTGTAAAGTCCTTTTAAAAGATATATGTGTACAAAGGACTTAGATTTTAAAGATTAGAAATGTTAGGTTGATCTTTCTGTAGGAGTCACTCTGCATAAAAGATGCATGATATAAGCAGAGTAGCATAAGGATGAATCATTGTTGTATTTGTATGACAGAGTCTGTAAAGTCCTTTCAATATATATAATGATGTAATAATGTACGAAAGGACTTAGTTAGAAAAGATCAAATCTGTTAGGTTGATCTTATGTTAGAACTGATCAGTCTATATGATCGTAGAATGGACTCTACGATTCCAAGCAAAAAAAAATACTCAACGATTCAGTATGATATTGAGCATATAAAGAAGTCAAGCATCATTGCCGAACTCAATATCATTTCAAGAATGATCACATCATACTACTGAGTATTTAAAGACAATGGAACTTAAAGTACAACTCAGTAGTAACTCCAGCATTTATCAACAAGTAAGGAGCCAAGTCTGTTGGACTTGAAGAGGGCAGTTATGTCCTTGTCTTAGTGACTAAATTAGCCAAACCTGCTGGGTTTGAAGGGTTCTTAGTGAACCAGAGTTTCCAGGACTGATGTGCTTGAAGGGTTTTGTATGAACCGTTCTTAGTGGATTTGCTACTCGTTGTAGTGGAAGAGTGGAGTAGGAGTTATTCAGTCTCCGAACCACTTAAAACTCTCTGGTGTCATTTACATTATGTCATATATACATATATAGATATAACTGCTAAAACTGGTTTACTTGACAAGTGGTTATCTTCAATACAGTCTTAACTAAACGGAGAAGTTTTACAAATCTTTAAGGGGAGCTTTCAAACTAATATTCTGCTGTGCAAACAAATCTTGATTAAATGAATTAATTGGTAATTAACTTACGAAATTAAGTAAAAAGTTTCTAAGAGATCTATTCACCCCCCCCCCCCTTTTAGATCACTTGTGTGTCTCTGGGAACTAACAATTGGTATCAGAGCAAGTTCTCACGATCATAAAAAGCTCACGCTTTGAGTAGATCCTATGGCACTAGCAAAAATCTATTTTTGAGTTTAAGAATTGAAGTGAACCATTGTTTATAAACAAGCTTACAAATTAATGTGTCTTTTCATGCAGGTACAAATATGAATGTTGATTGTTGATACTCTGTCTGATGCTGTATACTCATTGACATTAATCTTTTCTAAGACAAATTCAGATGATCTCAACAAAGAAGCTATTGAGTGATCTTTCAAAATTAAACTAATGCAGCAAGATGAAGAAATCAAAAGGATGTTTTGTTGATAAGAATTATTAATTGATTCACTCGAAGAATACAATAACTTGTATTTCTGCCCTCAAATAAACTGGGAAATTCAAATCTTGATGCCAAAGGACACCGGATCCTATTATTCTCGAAGGAAGCATCACTGTGCCAAGCACTAACAAAACTACTTCTCACCGGTTCAAAAGTTTATAGCAGAAGCAAGTCCAACAGAAATATATGCTTTAAAAGTGTAAAATGATTTTCTTTATACCAAATGTCAGCAGCTGGAATCAGCCTCGAATCCAAGTATTCACTCGATGGGCTCAGCATTAAGCTTTATGATAAGCTTAAGGACTTAAAATTCAAAAGGATATTATCTGAAGATGAGTGCGAAAGAAAGTGCTTCATTTATTTAAGAACAGTGTTAGGAGTTCTATCAAGCTACAACATATGGTAATCATTGATGAAATCCACAAGCAGTATTTTTTTCCTTTCTTCAAGTGAATGATCTCTAGCTTGATTGACTTTAAAGGAATCTAATTCAAAAGTCTTCAATTGTCTTCTGGAACTACTTCTCTGAAATTGGGAGGTAGATCATATTGAAAATTATAGTTGTATACCTCACTGCAATGTCCTTCGTGATGAATATCAAAGTCATTTTCCTAAATCACAGATACCAGGCCCGAGACCTGAAAATCAACTCAGCACAGATGAATGGATATATATATATATATATATATATATATATATATATATATATATATATATATATATATATATATATATATATATATATATGTATATCTATGATCACCGGATCTAAGATTCATTCTGCAGATCATTAAAGTTCAAGAAGAGTTGAAGAAACTCATTCATGTACAAAGCAGCTCATTCAATGAAGAAGTTCATACAAGGCACACCTTGTGTACGTGCTTAGATTTAAGACAAATGCTCTCAATGTCAAATTTCTTCAAAACCATCTATGAATGAGAAGGGTGAGAAGATCAAGGCAATAAGGAGTAATCATGAATGACTTACTCTAAGTTTAAGAAATCACTTTTCAATCTGTGAGAAAAGAAGAAAAGTTCATCTCAAGAAAATTTCACGCTCATAGCCATTGGCAGTAGGCTCTCCAACATCAATGCATCAGAAGAAGCTCTAAGCTTGAAATGGTTGAAGAAATATCTGCTTGACATTCTATGGAAAAGTTGGATCTATAAAATGCTAAACATGAAGTCTTTTGATAGTGTACATCATCACAAATCATTCTGGATAGAGATGACCAAAGGCGAACAACAGGAAGGAAATAATGCTGTAATCTCAAGAGAAAATTGTATTGAGACTCAACGATGAATATCGTAGAGTTCCTTACTCAACAAAATTTGCTGGATAGCTCAAGGAAGTCAATCTATGAAAGATTGAATGAAGTCTGAATACTGATGCAAGAAGAAGACTTGATTCTTGGAACTCTCTAGAAGAGAAAGAAGCTGGTTTTAAAGGAAGGCATCTATTATTCTTTGACCTCACCTATTGATTTAGTGAATCAGGTTGGATCTATTGTCACTAATATCATGATAAGGTAAAAGATCTTTCAAGACAGAAGAAAATTCATCTATCAAAGAAGGATCGTAGAGTCTGTCAGGCGATCGCAGAATAAGGCTTGGCAGATTGAAGTATCTTTTCGGAAGATCGTAGAGTTGTCTCCTCATCAAAAAGGTAACTCTCGAGATCGTATAATCAACGCAGTCAGTCACTCTACGACTCTCAAAATCCAGTCCACGAACCAAGCAGAGTCAAAGAGCAACCTCTACATGAGCAGTCAGAGACATGACAACGATCCTTACAAAGTCCATCCAGAAAGCTGTCCTTGAGCTGACAAACAAGCTGAACAAAGATCTCTGAGTTCATCTAAAGCTTCTAGTCTTAATAAAGATTGTAGAGGAGCTCAAATCTTAACTCTACGATTGCACTTTAGGCAAGATCGTCAAGTAGCAAAGCCAAGTTGTAGAGTAAGAAAGCAAGCTCATAAGTACAAAACTCACCAGAAGATAAAATTTGAGGAAAATTGTTGATGAATGATCGCTACAGTCAACTCTGTATCCTCTGAAGTCAAGCTGAAGGTAAACTTTATTCTTCAATGGACTACCTATCTCATTCCAGTCACAAAGTTCCAAAACAATGTGATTAATGAACCAAATGCACTTATATCTCCTGTCATAATCTCTAAATTCTACGACTGATAACCAAGCTAGCCTTATCATCCCAAATCGAAGAGTCACTTCCTGATCGTAGAGCATATTGAGTCTACGTCTGCACTTCATACAAATTTCTAGCCCATAAACTCCTTCATAGCTATTTACCAGCCTATAATTCATGACATCAGTAATCAAGGTCATCTATTGAAAGGATGATGGTTGAGTGACTAACAGCCAACTCTACGAACTGTTCAAGCTTACTCTAACAGGGAAGGTGAACTTCACGCACTCTAAACTCAAGTGGGTTAGAATACTTGATGTGCTTCAGTTATGAAAAATGCAAAAGTTAAGCCCATGTTCTACAAATGAGTATCTGGCACGTGTCCTCTGCAAAAATAAGAGGGAACTTGTATAAGTCAATTTTTAAAACTGACGGTGGTCATTTCCCATCAGTTGTCAATACCCATTCTCCAAAAACTCATCAAAACCCTAGAAATTGAAAATTCTTCAGAAATCAAAATCTCTCCCTGTGCTATTCTCAAATCAGTTTAATCTCATGGCATCTCTTCAAGTTATTCTTGGAAATCTTGTTTGTTTTGAAAAATTTGGAAATGCAGCGTAGAAATTCAAAGATATTTTTCATCTGGTCAAGAATGCTGGATTCACTATGTGTTTATAAACCAGCACCAGGATCTTCTCTACACTTGTGAAAGAATTCTATTCAAATGCTGATTATCGAGGAAATACCCTTATCACAAAGGTTAAGGAAATCTCATTGCAAAAATCAATCTCAGTCTAGGTATTCCAATCGGAGGAATTACTTATCTTGACAAGATTAATATTGAGCTTGGACTGGAGCTGATGGGCTATGAGAAGAAATCTCCTCTAAAAGGAATCAAGAAGAAAGATTTACCTCAACAGTACGAGTTTCTGGCTGACATTGTTGGGAAGAACATTCTGTACAAAGATACTGCATATGATACTATCAGTGAAGACCAATTAAGGCTTATGACTGCTATTGCTCAAAGAAAGAAAATCAACTTCGGAGCAGTTCTCTTAGGATGGATAAAGAGATGGATAGATGATGCAAAGACAAGAGCTGAAGCAGGAAAGCCCACTCCCAAGATGCTCTATGGGAGATTCATAAGCATTATTTTGAAGAAATTGCTGGCAAATGCAATTGGGGAAGATGAAGGAGAAATTCTAAACTGCAACAAAAGAATTACTCCAAGATTGTTTGAAGATTGGAAAAAGAACCCTCATGCCAATAAGGGTAAGAAGGCACGAGGATCGAGGAGCATCAGTAGACAGATGGAAGAGAAATCTAAAGGAAAAGAAAAAAGGAAAATGGAAGAAATATCTGAGGAAAAATTACAGGAGGCTAATGAGCAGTTAAGAAACATAACTCTTGTGATCTATGATAGTCAGGAATCAAAGAAGAAAAGAAAATTCAATGAAGTAGAGAAGGCTGCAGAAGAGAAAGATGTCAGTAAAGGGAAAGCTAAGAAGGAGAAGATAAATCCCAAAGGATCTGAAATTAAGAAGGAGAAGAAGAAGATAGAAAAGAAAGTTGCTCACACTGTTCTAAGGAGAAGTTGGAGAATTAGAGAACAGTGGAGAAGTTCAATCATTACAGGACCACCTCAGGTTATAGAAATTGATGATGATGAAGCAAATTCAGATTCTGGAGAAAGAACATCTGATAGTTCAAAAGAAGAAACTTTTATAGGCTCTTCAGAGGAAAAATCAGAATGTCATAAAAATAGCTTGTCTAAAAAAGAAGTCATATGGGGTTTTGATCAGGAAGCTGAACTAGTTGTAAAAGACTCAGCACCCGAGTTCAACGAAGATAATGATGTTGCTGAAGATGTTGCTGTACCAGGGGAACAATTCTCGGGAAGTTCTGAAGCTGGAAAGGCTAAATCAGATGAGAAAGGAAACTGTCAAGAAACTGTGATGAAAGAAGATAAACACCTTTAAGAAGAGACCATCACTTATGAATTAGAAGAATCAAAAGATAGGTCAAGAAGGTCAAATAAAAGAAAAGGATTAAGTGACTTTACGAAGAAAATAGGCAGGAGTTCAAGCACAAGTCATAAGGAGAGACAGATAAGGATGAAAGTTGAAAAGAAGCTGAAGAAAGTAAGACTACTGAGAAAACTGGAAAAGCATCAATATGAAGTATATCGACTGAAGCAGATCAAAAGGAGACGTAAAGAAAGAAGGGAGCATGCAAGCCAGATGGAAAAATGTTCTATTTCATGGGATCATAATCATCTATTTAGTTTCATTCCCATTCTACCACTTCTAAGGGCTATAGTCATGAATGATCAAAGTTCTATCAGTTGGAGCTACTCAACATTTCCAAATCTTTCATTAGTCGCTCAACATTTCTTAAAGGCAATGACTATTGCAACCACATTGATAAGCAGTGAGCCCTTCTATCCTCACTACCAAAGTTGCCAGGAAATATCCATCTGGAATCTGACCAGCTCTCAATCATCTAGTCAGTCTGTGGGGAATCAAAATGCAGAAATCAGAAAGTCCTCTATTGTGACTTACTAAACTCTTAGTCACACTGCACCACCTCCCTATTCGTAGAGTCCCAAAACTTTGCAAACATTTTTCAAAATACAAATTTTCCAGTCATAGAGTCCCAACATTCTATGGACCATGAAAATGTACTTATTCTTAGTCTCATAGAGTCTCAAAACTCTGTGTCAGACTTTAAG
Organism: Hedera helix; assembly: GCA_947179155.2. Taxonomy (NCBI): domain Eukaryota; kingdom Viridiplantae; phylum Streptophyta; class Magnoliopsida; order Apiales; family Araliaceae; genus Hedera; species Hedera helix. The sequence continues at coordinate 9,173,042 of OX359283.1, forward strand.
ATATCTGTCTAAACCAGCATTGGCACAGGCAGCTCCATACAATATCTAAATTGATGATGTCAAAAAGGGGGAGAGAATATAAGGAACTAAGGGGGAGACAACAGCCAACTAAGGGGGAGAAAGCAAACAGCCAGCAAACTGAGTGAGAGAAAAGTGAAACATGAAGAGCAACTGTAAGTATGTATAACCTTTTTTGTAAAAATGCTCATTTAATGAAATCATTCTTTTGCACTAGCCATACAGTATTTCACTGTATTGTAAGACATAATTTACCTGTCAAGTAGATGCATTATATGAATGTCATATCAATAAGTCTATTAGTTTTGTCATCTTCAAATAGGGGGAGATTGTTGAAGGTTGTTTGATTTGATGATGATGACTGTTGTGCAAAAATGATTGTGGTAAATGTGCTTACATGGTTGATTGTCAATGTATATCTGACAAAGTGCTTATGTGCTTACTTGATTATGTGCGTAGATGTCCTAAAAGTGCTTATGTGGTTAATTGACAAAGTGATTATATGTTAATCAAATTATGTGCCTACATGATCATGTGTGTATGATATATATTACCTATTTCAAATACTGGGTTTTACACACTTGTATAACACAAATATGATCGTGTTGAAAACTATCTGTTGTTTATAAAAGAGAATGAAAGTTATCTGGTTCAAATGTTGTAAAGTCCTTTTAAAAGATATATGTGTACAAATGACTTAGATTTTAAAGATCAAAAATGTTAGGTTGATCTTTCTGTAGGAGTCACTCTGCATAAAAGATGCATGATATAAACAGAGTAGCATAAGGATGAATCATTATTGTATTTGTATGACAGAGTCTGTAAAGTCCTTTCAATATATATAATGATGTAATAATGTACGAAAGGACTTAGTTAGAAAAGATCAAATCTGTTAGGTTGATCTTATGTTAGAACTGATCAGTCTATATGATCGTAGAATGGACTCTACAATTCCAAGCAAAAAAAAAGACTCAACGATTCAGTATGATTCGTAGAATGAAACATACAACTCCTTACCAGGATAACTCTACGACCATCAAAGAGAGACAGATGTGCAAGAGGTTTACTGAATATACTAGCTAAATTAAAAGAACTGATCAAGTACAAATCGTAGAGCAGAACTCTACGATCGTCGAACAGACAACTAAGCAAGCCTACAGTTAACGCAGAACCAGAGAAGAAAAGTACTCTACGATATACACAATCTAGCAAGATCGTAGAGTACACTTGAAGAACAAGCACATACGGGAAGTATACGATTTGCACAATTAGAAGAAATCATAGAGTGAAACAGGATGACAAGACAATGTAGAAGATTGTTCTACACATGGAATAATCGCTGAGTAGAAATAAAGGATGTGCCAACTAAGACAACAACTCAACGATTCCACTGAAAAGCACTGCAGACAAACTCTACGATCTGAACAAAAACAGCAAGATCGCAGAGTAAGAGAGAAGATCACTCCAACTCAACCTTTTACCCGTCATACTTTAAGTAACAAGTGGAGCTGGATTCGTAGAGTCTGAATGGACAGACAATCACTCTACGAATTCACTATAAGAAGTAGTAAAGGAACATAACTACAATATGGTGCAAGAGAAGAGAGAATATTACTCTTCCAGATTAGAGAAAGATTAAATGCTGTTAAGGAACAGATGCATGTCAGAGACATAGAGGACTTTGTGACCAGAAGACTATAAGTAAGGACCTATTACTCAGCAAGCTGGTGAAAATAATCAAACTAACAGGACATCTCTGACAGCAATAGAGCAGCTAGTTATTAGAGTCAAGGAAGATATTTAATGATGAATTAGAAGGTTAAATATATAATAATCCTTTGATATACAACTCTGGAAGTGCAACGGCTAAAAATGCAGAAAGCAAAGCTACAGGTTGATGTGATAGTACATATGTCAGAAAAGGGAGAAAAGCATTGAAACAAGCAACATAAAGTCAAAATCAAAGATATCAAGGATCTGCACAAAGCCAAAGGAACCCAACAGATCTTTTCAAACAGTAACATATGCTCAAATATATAAAAAGATAAATGCTCACAGAGAAGAGAGTTGTTGAAAATAAAAGAGAGGATGGTGGACAACAATAGATTGTAGAGTGAAACAAAAATGAATATGTTGAAGAACACTCTACGATCCACCAGAACACTAACACTGAATTGAGAGAGACATAGAGAGAAATAACTCTATTACAAAAGAAGTGTTTAGAGCTGCTAGGCATGTGGTGGAGAGAAGCTTAAACGCCAACTTGATATAGATATGGAAGCAACTGAGTACTAAAAGGAATGAGCATTACAGTCATCTCAGAACCCCATCTCGAGAAGCTATAAACGGTCTATGATAAGAAGGAACAATTGAGTACCGAAAAGAAGGAGCTTCACAGTCATCTCAAGAGTTCGTCTCGAGAAGTTATCAAGTATCAAAGGAGCTGAAGTACAAAAGCCTAGCAGCACAATGGGTGATCACAAGAAGATATTGAGCATATAAAGAAGCCAAGCATCATTGCCGAACTCAATATCATTTCAAGAATGATCACATCCTGCTACTGAGTATTTAAAGACAATGGAACTTAAAGTACAACTTAGTAGCAACTCCAGCATTTATCAACAAGCAAGGAGCCAAGTCTGTTGGACTTGAAGAGGGCAGTTATGTCCTTGTCTTAGTGACTAAAGGAGCCAAGTCTGCTGAACTTGAAGAGGACAGTTATGTCCTTGTCTCAGTGACTAAATTAGCCAAACCTGTTGGGTTTGAAGGGTTCTTAGTGAACCAGAGTTTCCAGGCCTGATGTGCTTGAAGGGTTCTGTATGAACCGTTCTTAGTGGATTTCCTACTCGTTGTAGTAGAAGAGTGGAGTAGGAGTTATTCAGTCTCCGAACCACTTAAAACTCTCTGGTGTCATTTACATTCTGTTATATATACATATATAGATATAACTGCTAAAATTGGTTTACTTGACAAGTGGCTATCTTCAATACAGTCTTAACTCAACGGAGAAGTTTTACAAATCTTTAAGTGGAGCTTTCAAACTAATATTCCACTGTGCAAACAAATCTTGATTAAATGAATTAATTGGTAATTAACTTACGAAGTTAAGTAAAAATTTTCTAAGAGATCTATTCAACCCTCCCCCCCTTCTAGATCACTTGTGTGCCTCTGGGAACTAACAGATACCTTAGGCTATAACCTTAGTAAGAAAGAGTAAGGTTAGTTATGTGTTCTAAAAATCCAAGCGTATAGTAAGCTCATGACTCATGATTATATAGTGGACCCCCTCAGCGAATGAGCGACTATGACCTGACTAGGACAAGCTCCTTAAGTCATATGATTGTGGTAAGTTCCTGAGCCCAAATATGTGAAAAGTTTGATGAACATGGGGGGGGGGGGGATTAGAATAGAGAGCCATAAGTTGAGAGCTATAGTTCTCAAATATTGGCTAAGGTTAAAAAAATACGAAAGATATAAGATTATAAGAAAAAGATAGAGATGTTAAGAAAGATTTGAATGAAGGTAACGAATTGAGAAAATACATAAGTTCAATTAAGAATATATCTGAAAGAATATTTGAAATGATTCAAAAATGAATCTCAGAGAAAATTAGGGGACACCTGATTCAAGCAATAAAGATGATAAAGTAATCTAAAAAGCATAGAAAGAGATCATAATAACATGACCAGGAATAGTAAGAAGATCATATTACGATACGATCACGAGATAAAGAAATCAAATAATGAATTAATTGTAAAGTAAGATCACGATGTGATTCAATGAAACTGTGAAATAACAGAGAGACCTGTTAATGATCCAAAAGGTATAGCTTGATGTTATAAAGAGAAATAGTACTATGAAATAGAATGATATGAACTCAGAAAGAGTTAAAAGTGATGGGATATAGATTAAGGGAATGTAATGTTAAACTTGGGAACGAAATTTCAATTGAGTACTCACGTGGTGACTGAGTTGCACAAGTCTTTGTATGGGTAGGGGACTAGTGTTCACTTAGCTGCCATAGTGATAATCATTGAAATGTTAGAGTCGCGTGATCGGTATACATGTGTAGAGGAGGTGATTCTTCTCTCATATGTATATTTGATAGATGGATAATATTAAGTTTAGGCACGAGTTCTTAAAACTCATGCATATGGTAAGTCCATGACTCATAATCATATGGTATGTTTTGAGCCCCTCAGCATATGGACAGTCTTTGATGTGTTCTCAAATTACATATTGCTAGAACAAGCTCCTAAACTCATATTCTTGTGGTAAGTCCCTGGACTCATAATGTGTGGTAAGTTTGATGAACTATACGTGGGTATAGAAAAATTGGAGTAGCCAAAAATTTTAGTATGATAAGTAATAATAGTCCTAGCAATAAATACAGTAATTAGGTGAAGAAGCAGAAGGAGAATATTTTGGAATTTAGGGTATTCCCACTCTTCTAGCTTTGCTAGACTTCGAAATTTTTGGCCTCAAGCTAACTTTGCACTATTGTGTATTTAAAAAATGAAAATGAATTTTATTATCATGCATGCACGGTAACAAAGGTGTGTGGATTTAAGCATCGTTGCCTGTCGCGGTATGATAAAAATATTTAAAAAGTGATTTATGCTACTTGTTTCGGCTAGACAAAAATATTTTGAACGACAAAATGTATTTTTAAAGAATCATCAATGCACCTTTTAACCCGGTGTAGATATGATGAATGGCGGAATGCTCAACGTGTTATTGAGACGGTACGGTACTATGACGTCATAAGATAATTCAGTACCATAAAGTATAGTGTAGGAATTATTAACGACGAAATTTTCAACGTATTGTCAAGATGTACGGTAACATGAAGTCATAAATGATTTTGGTTTTATGAAAATATGTAAAAGCTACAGGTCAATGCCATTTGACTCGGCTAAACGTTTTGAAAATTTTTGGCATGATGGATGTTTTAAAACCTCTGCAGGTTATAAATTGTTAAAAGTAAGTCTATCCTATTGATTTGGCTAGACAAACATTGAAGAAATATAAGTCTAAGCTATTTGACTCAGCTAAACAAATTTTGAAATGTATTTATTGAATTCATATTCTTTGAAAGTTATACCCAATCAAATTACTCTTGTATGAATTCTAATGTTGAGATGAACAACCTCTGTAAAAAGGGGATATAAAGGGATTACGGGTATTGCAGGTTGATCGAATGGTCACCTGGCATACCGAAATACGGGCATTGCAGACTGATCACCTGGCGTGCCAACTTATAGATGAAATATCCATCACTTTAATGATAGATAAATTCTCTGTCAGTGGTTTGCAGTATGAGGTACTCGGAGAGTGAAGTACTGTTAAACCGGGATATGTGTTCATTCAGCATATTATGAAAAGTTTTTTTTTCTAAATATATATTTTTTTAAATTCCTCTACTCTTATGAAGGTTAGATGGTAGGATGGGGTAGCATTTTTAGATGTGAGCGAAAATGAAAATAGAATTTGTGGAGCAAAGAAACTATGAAATGTGATGAATTAAAAAAGTTGCTATGTGCAATGACCATGAGAAAGGAAGGAAAGAAAGATATGTTGAATATATTACAAAGAGAAATGGAATGTGAAGAAAATTTATGAAAATGAATTAAGAAAAGAAGGTGGAACATGCAGAGTAATGTTTATATAAATAGTGTGCAATAGAGAATATGAAATAAGTTGATTGAATAAGGGTAAGTACGATTAAAAAAATGAATTTCTTTTTTCAGAAAATGAGAAACTATATTGATAAGTACATCAAGAAACGAATTAAAGTTTTATTAATAATTTTTTTTAGAGAATTGTGAAATGTAATATTACAAAGAAATTGTGAATTAAGTTAAGAATTTAATACTTTAACTAATACGATCATTATGGTGTTATCCATTAAAGATGTGAGTTATAACTATTAAAGAGGTAAGATATGATTATTATGGGGTTTAATTGTTATTTATCAAGATAAAAGTATAGCAAAATGCTATAAATAAAATACGTAAGGTTACTACGGTAATTATGATTCAGGGGACGGAATCCTGTTAAGGGAGGAAGAATGTGAGGACCCGAATTTTCGGAATTACTTTAATAATATTAAATAAGAATTTAATTAATAAAATTATCAAGGTTGCTTAAATTATTTATGATTGCCATATTTTATGTGATTTAAAGTGTGTGATGAGATTTAATTGGTAAATTAAATCTGTACAAAGATGGTGATAAATTGTGTTAAGTAAACATAATCGAAAAGTAAATAAATTATTTAATAACAATTTATGAAGAATAAGAGAAATTTCATGAAATTGTACAATTAAATTGTTGATATTTAAAATAGTTGTGGATGTGCATAAATTATTATTTAAATGGTGTTACGTGGTAATGTGAGGTATATGAGTATGTGTGTGTGTGTGTGTGTGTGTGTGTGTGTGTGTGTGTGTGTGTGTGTGTGTGTGTGTGTGTGTGCATGTTCAATTGTTATATTGATAAATTTTATTGATTATGGAGATAAAGGGATTAATAATTAAATTAATCCAAATTTAAATTAAAAGCTAATGAGGGAGTTAGTAAAAGTTTAATTATTGATTATAGAATTAATCAATAATTATGAAGAAAGTTTGTAAATTATTTAAGTAGAAAAAGTAATTATATAAATTATATAATAGTAAATTATATAATTTATATAAGGAAATTAAAGTAAAGTATTAAGAAAATAATAATTATATAAATTATATAAAAATAATTATATAATTTATATAAGATGATTAAATTAATTAAGAAAAGAAATATAATTGCACAAACTGTGCAATATTTTATTATATAGTGTGTCAAATAGTAAAGAAAATAGAAAGTAAATGAGGAGAATGAGTATTTTTAATTTATTAAATTATGTTTATTATATAATGGAATTGTTTTCATTTTTATGGAAAATAATATTTTAGAAACGTAAACATGTTGATTAAACATGTTGTCCATGTAACGAAGTGAAAAAAAAAGTACGAAAATTAAGTAATTTAATAGACGTGTTGATTAAAAAAGTACGAAAGTTGTATGTGTTATTTAAGTAATTTTGGAGTAATAAAGTGCCTCATATAATTACATGCATGTCATTATGTATGTACAAAATTTATCATGTATAATACCTTAAAAAGGTACAAAATATTATTTATAAATTATTTTATGAATTTTAGTGAATTAAAATAAAAATTTTAAGTATATTATGTAAATTATTTATTACACGAAATAACTACGTAATGTATTAAAATATATTTTTATGCTTGATTTTGTGCTAAATCCGGATGGTGAGGTAGTGGATTTGAAAGAGTGTTCCAATTTTAGAAAGTTGAACTCTTAAAAATCAAATGGAGATAAAAAAAAATAAAAAATAAATGAGAGAAAGAAGCAAATAATTTATGCACAAAACAAAAGCAAAAACACACACACACACACACACACACATTCTCTCTCTCTTCTTCACCATCAACGCCAACCGGAACCACCACCAAGGAAGAAAAAGAATTTCTTACCAAAATATTTTGTGTAATCTAAGAGGATGTCAAGGCTTATGGAAGGATTTTCAAGCATTATAAAGGTATAAAATTCATTTTTATTGTTCATTTTTATGTATTATGAAATTAATTTATTATTTTGTGTAAAATTAGTAAATACTTAAGATAATTGTTGTTTATCATTTTTGGAAGTATATATGCGGATTATATGATATTTAGAGTAATTATTGTGGAAAAATCTGATCAAAAATATAAAATTATAGAATTTAGAGTGAACAGTCCGAACAGGGGAGATTCTGTCCATTTTGGTGCAGAATTTGAAAATATTTCCTTCTATAAAGTTGTAGAGAATTAAATTTTGTGTGGAATGGACTTAAAATTCATAATTTTCGGATAAACTTGCTAATCACTATGAATTTCGGAAGATTCAGTGGAGTAACACTGAATCTATCCAGATTCTGTCCATTTCGGTACAGAATCTGAAATCGTTTCCTTCTACAAAGTTGTATAGAATTAAATTTCGTGTGGAATGGAATGAAGATTCATAATTTTATGATAAATGAGCTAATTTCTATAAATTTTGGAAGTTTCAGCACATTAAAAAATAAAAATTAATTATTAAAAATATTTTGTGCTGAAATTATTTCTGGACAGAAATATTTTAATATTATTTATGATTTTTCTAAAAATTTTGGTGAATTATTGAGGAGCATGGGTAATTATTGTAGTTTATGACTATTTAAAGTTAATGTAAAAATAAGTGAAAATTCATGAAAAAAGTTCTATGAATGCTGAAAAATTACGAAAATTGGTGGAAATTTTTTATAATAATATAAGATAAATATTGATGGTGTTTAGGGGATACAAAAGTATGCTGAGTAATTATTTATATTTTTAAAGCTATTAAATAATAGTTTTTATATATATATAAATAATTACAGGAAATTGTTGGATAATCCAGAAATTTTGAAAAAATTGGTTGAAAAATCTAGAATAATATTCTAGAGACTTTAGAAGGTTTAGTAGACTCATGAGATGTCGGAATATTATAGGTCGCATGTTGACTAGCTATTAAATAAGCATAACCATTTTTACGCGAGGGTCGAGAATTGATCGAGAAAATTTGTCTATACTTTTATAGTATGTTATTGGTAATTAGTGTTTAGATATCACTGAAATGTGAATTATGAATTTTGAATTAAGGTTTTAGATCCGAACAAGCTGGAGTGACTTAACTCAGTAATTATAAGTTAAGTCGGGACATTGTGATACTCGAGGCAAGTTCTTCAGTACTTGATCTTAATTGTTTATCTGTTACTGTATATTAACTTTTGTTCAAATGCATATAAAATTATGTATTATGTGATCCATTGTTGATATGATCGCGATGTGCATTCGGGTTTTAGATCCGAACAAGCTGGAGTGACTTAACTCAGTAATTATAAGTTAAGTCGGGACATTGTGATACTCGAGGCAAGTTCTTCAGTACTTGATGTTAATTGTTTATCTGTTACTGTATATTAACTTTTGTTCAAATGCATATAAAATTATGTATTATGTGATCCATTGTTGATATGACCGCGATGTGCATTCGGTGCAATTATTTGACTATATGTGATGTTGTGCAATGTTTTATTTAGGTAATTGTTAATCTGAGTTAGATATGATGCACGTGAAATATACTGCTTTCTTAAAAGTACAACACATGATGTATGACACACACAGAGCATATTATGTTATGTGCTATTTGAAGCGTGTTATGTGTAAATTGTTGAACTTGATGAGCCGTAGTGCTTATTCTTGCATAATATAAATTTTGCAGGTAAAAATGAGACTTCGGAAGTATTAAATCATGATTAGAGACTATGTGCGATATCAGTGAGAGTTGCAAATGTAATTGCTGTATATATATATATATATATATATATATATAGAAACTGGATATGGTTAAATTAGTAGAGTGAGTGGTTATAATTCATGAGTTATATATATAACGAATTATGATCGGATAAATAAGGTTTAATTATGTATTTTGATTATTCAAGAATACTTATCATGAAAGAAAAGAAAAAGTAAAGGTTGCAATCTAGGGACTAGGATTGAGATGTAAAGATTTTAAATGCCAAAATATTTTAATAAAATGAAATAAAAAATTTATACCGAAAACTTTGGTAATTAATGATGTAAGGTTAATTAACGAATTAAGCAATGTGATTAAAGAATTATTAACGATCCGAAATTTAGACGTTAGGAAAATAATGGATAATGAATATGAAACTTAAGGTAATAAGGTTTGTCGAATTTCGGGATCGTTACACAGACTTTGATAATTAACCACAGAAAAGAAAAAGTAGGCTTTGATTGTTTTTTCAACGAGTCATACCTCCCCTAAATTTGGGATTTTTTTGGTTGAAGGTTGATAAAGCGTTCAAAAAACCTTGTATGTAAGGGTGAGAGGCTATCAAAGAGACAACTTAGGTTGCTCAAACTACTCAGTTTAAATTAAAATATTAGCAATAATATTGTCATAAAATTCTTTGTTCGGTTGCTAAATCATATATTTATTTTCATTTCTAAACTATATATACCTTTTTCTTCTATGTGTAGCTTTTATAACCTGATGAAAAATGCAGGGTTAGATGGATTCACCTTAGGGGCAGAGGGGTCAATTGACCCCACTGAAGTTATTTTTTTAATAGGTGTTTAGTTCAAATATGAAGTTTTAGATTAAAAGTTTACTAAATATTTCAAACTTCTATCCACATTGTCACTCCATTCTCTCATTATTTAGTAACTTACATTGAGCATGATATTTTTTAACTATTGAAAATGAAGCTATCATTGCTATAAATTCAAGAACATTAAGTCTCAAAAATTGTTATTGTAAACAATATTTGAGCATTATTTAATATTTTAATTTATTTTACCATAATTTTATTTTTTTATAAAACTTTTTTTTTAAAATTTACCCCACTAAATCAAGGGGTTGGGGTCTGCCCTTGGTAGGGCCCCATTATCTTTGGGAATGGGACTTTCGTAAACTTTAGGAAAAGCACTTGCACTATTATTGGGTGAACCTCTGTAACTTTTAGTAGCTGAAGGTTTAGTAAATGATTCAACATGTGCATAATCTAATAGTTGTTAGGATTAGTTAAGCTATTGAATCTATTAGTAGTGTGCTACTTTGGTTTTTATTATTTTTATATGTTAGCCCTTCCTTTTCTCACTACAGGAAAAGCACTTGCATTGTAATTAACTGAATCTCTAGGTTAGTCCCTCAAAGATACTGCAAATTTCTTATATGCTCCTTTAAAGATTTATTTGTTAAGTTTGTTTATCTTTCAAATGTTATCTGTTTGCAACCTAATGAAAAAAGCAAAGCCATATTGCCTTTGTGGATGCGACTCTTGTAAACTTCAAGAAAAGCACTTGCATTGTTATTGGGTGAACCCCTGGAGCATTTAGTAACTGAAGGTTCAGTAAATGATTCAATATTTGCACAATTAATAAAAAAAATATTTAGTTTTGTTTTATCTATTAAATTTGGTAGTTAGGGCATCCAGATGAAAAAAAGAGAGCAGGGTTTCATTCTTTTTATGAATTTTATTGTGTTCTTAAGGAAATGCAAATGAATTACTTTAGGGTGAACAATTGTTTATTTTAGTCGCTGAAGGATCGATAAATAATGAAATCTACTATTTAATCAGTAGTCATTTTTTATTAATGAATAACTAGCCAATGTTTGTTCTTAAACATTTTCCCACATGTAAGGCTTTCACTTTGTTTCCTCTTATCAATCTCTTTCGCACCTTATCCCAATTTGGAGAATCGTTTTGATCTAAATTACTTATTTTGAGAATAACATCAATATATTCTAATGAAAGATTTTGAACTCTTCATGATGGGTTCTCTCTCAGTTGTACAAATTATTGAATGTTATGTCAGCATAAAATATGTTATGTTTTCTTAACTAAGCTAGGGATTGCTTGCTAAATGATCTAAGTGGTAGCTTTAGAGGTTTTTTTTTAATGGAAATAGTAGTTACTGAGGTTTTCCGATGAAAGAAGGTGGTTATAGAGGTTTTTTTTTGGTGAAAGTGGTGGATAATTGATAGGGGAAGAAGATGAGAAAATGGGTTTGGGGTAAGGGTATTTTGGGTATCTTTTTTTAAAAAGGGTAGATTAAGTTGTTTTTCATGAAATATTAGCAAGTGACACCCACACATTGTTAACTTGAATGAAAAATGTAACTTTTTCACTTCACCTAAAAAAATCAGATGTTTAAATGTAGATTTCTAAACAAGTCGGAATTTGGTAAAACCTCAGGTGGTAAAGTGAAATATACCTATAACTATATTATCATTACACTTTTTTCCTTCACTAGAAAACTGCTCATGTGAAGGAATGAATTCCTTAACAAAATTTGTTTCACTACATCCATAATTTCTTTTAGTGTGGTTTGAAGGGTTATTTAGGTAGGTCCTTAGTTTCACTTAAAATTAAGATCATTTCTCCAACTATGATTATAAGTGGGTGCAAATGGGTAGTTCCTAGCTCTTAAGAACATTGAATTGACTTGTTCAAATTCTTCATGTTGGGCCATGACTATAGGACATTCCTCTAACACATGACTTAGTGAATTACACCTTAGGCACAACGGTGTTGGTGTTTGTAACGACCCCAAAATTTACATAAACTTATCCCTAATTTTGGTTCGTTAATAAACCTTTAATCGCCTTATTTAATCTGTTAATTGACTTTACATCATCAATAACCAATTTTTTTGGTATAATTTTTTTTTTATCATTCTATTAAAATATTTTACCATTTAAAATCCTTTATATCTCGATTCTAGTCCCTGGATCGCAACCTTTACTTTTTACTTTTACTGTCAATCTTAGTTATTATTTGGTTGGACTTATCACCTCAATTGTAAACGTATGATAGTTTAAAATTTATAATTTAATATTACTTCGGACTTCAGCTGTTATCTGCTTAAATTTTTTGGCATAAGTCAATCAATACCATAATTATACACCTGTACAATCAAAATGCTTAACTAACCCTTTAACAGTCCGATCAGGACTCATAACACCGTTGACATATTAAAAATTACCATAAGCCTTAATAATTTCAACCACAACGAATCATTATATCAGAAATCTAAAATAATTACATTATAACCGTAGTCGATGTTGTAACATAACTCTATTATATTCCGATACTCTAGGATTCTCATTTTCACCTGCAAAATGTTAATATTGGGCAATGATGAGCATAATGGCTGAGCAAGTTCAACAGTTTACACATTCCATGCTTCATGTAGCATATAACAATTAACATGCTATGTGTGTGTCATGCTTAACGTGTTGTGTAACTATTTCTACAAATCATCTTATTTACACCGTATTCATTACGATTTAACGACTATTCAGATCAAACATTGAACATCTTCAGAGGTACTCACATAACTGCATCAAGTGCACACATTGATCAAATTATCAAGTAATCACATAACACATAATTTCATATGCATTTTATCAATTTAATCATACATCAACAAATAAACAAGTAACAACAAGTACTGAAGAACTTGTCTCGGTCCGTAGTTCACCGATTAGCATAATTCGACCAAAACCGTCATTGTACAACCTATATTTAATATATTAATTAACTATAGTCAATTATAAATCCAACACGTTAGTTTAGTTTAATAACATAACCGTATATGTCACTTAACATGTTGGACATAACCTGACATGTCCGTTCGCCCGTACTTATTTTCTTGTAATCTATCTCAATTCTTACATTAATAGATTATTATTTAAAAGAGTTAAACATTAACTCAACCTCACACTAGTCCAATCATCATCCTAAAGTCTTTAGAATATCATTCAAGACTTTTCGACCAATTTTCAAAATTTTTTGATTATCCGACAAATTTCTGTAATTATTTATATATATAAAACTATTATTTAATAGCTTTTAAAATATAAATAATTACTCAACATACTTTTGTATTTTCCAAACACCATCAATATTTATCTTATATTATTATAAAAAATTTCATCAAGTTTCATAATTTTTCAACATTCATAGATTTTTTCATGAATTTTCACTTATTTTTACATTAACTTTAAATAGCCATAAAATACAATAAATACCCATGCTCCATAATAATTTACCAAAATTTTTAGAAAAATCAGAAAATATATTACAATAGTTCTGTCCAGAAATGATTTCAACACAAAATATTTTTAGTAATTAAATTTTAATTTTTAATGCGTTGAAACTTCCGAAATTAATAGAAATTAGCTCGTTTATTAGAAAATTACAAACCTTAAGTTTATTCCACACAAAATTTAATTCTATACAACTTTTCTTTATATCACACTTTCCAATTCTATACAGAACTAGACTGAAAATAGCAAAAATAGGCGGGGTGCAACTAGATTCAACTTTTTACAAGCACTGTTTTTATTTTACTCATAACTTCTTCGTTACAAGTCCGATTTTGATCAACTTTATATCAAATTCAAGATTATGAAGTCTAATTTAAATCTTATTTAGGCATTGACTTCATTGAATGTACCAAACAATACATATCTAAGCATTTACACAACCTGTCCAAAAAATAAAACTTCCTGGATAGTCACACAATTTTAATTGTTTCAAAAATGCTATACTCAATAAAATGGTTAAGTATTTTGGTCACTTCTAGATAAATTCCATATCTACAACTTTGTAGTTTACACCAACTTCAAATTCAAAACACATGATTTTATATGATTGTTGCAAGCACAGAATTCGTTGCAGCCTTAAACATTTTCTGGGTAGACTGTTTTTCGCCCGACCCAGCCTGATTCAAACAGTCACTACACACAAACCACAAGGAATTTCTCTCATCTAAAAATTTTTGTGTGTAGCTTACTTCCGTAGCTTTAATTTGATATATTACCCACTCTCTAACTCCATAAACTCAATTTTATAAGAATGTTCAAACCAACAGCAACATCACGCCAATTTTTCCGCAAATTTCGTGATTCAATTTATTTTACTTCATTTTCTTGAATTATCTACTAGATTCATATCAATCCATGGTTAGACCATTACTCACAATGTTAAATCATGATCTAATACCATTAATTTCAACCAAACCCAACATCTACCCAAGAAATTTAAAGATTATGCAAGAGTTAAGCAAGTTACCTTCATAACTTTCCTATTTCTTGGCTTTCTCTTTTCTTCTTCTCTTTTTCTTTTATCCATGAGCACTCTCTCTTCTTTTCTCAATGTTGCTGATTTCTTCTCTAGTTAAGTGAACTTGATCTCAAATAATTGATGTATCAAGATAAAAGATAATAGAAGAAATGATACGATTGGTTTATAGTAGATTTCATAGGATAAGATAACAAAATGATTGGCTCTCATTAATCCATCTCATAAAAAATTGAGATGCCTAGCTGGCCCACTTAAACAAACTTTGGATTTATGTGACGCCCCCATATTCGGGCTCATTGATCCTCAAATTTGGTACTCACTGTTCATACATTCTATTTTCATTTACCGCTACTCTAAATTTCTAATAATATATATTACATCCATTCATATTCAAGTTAATACAAAATATATCTACTAAACCCCCAGGGTCATCAACTTTTATATACATATTGTGAGGACCCGAATTTTCAGAATTTCTTTAATAATATCAAATGAGAATTTAATTGATTAAATTATCAAGATTGTTCAAATTAATTATTATTTTATGTGATTAAGGTATGTGATAAGATTTAATTAGTAAATTAAATCTGTACAGAGATTTTGATAAATGGTTTTGAAATTAAGTAATTGAAAAGTAAATAAATTGTTTAAAGACAATTTATTAAGAATATGAGAAATTTCATTTAAATGTATAATAAATTGTACAATTAAATTGTTATGAAAATGCAGAAATTATGATTTAATTGAGGTTATGTGGTAATGTGAAATATATGAAATTAGATATGTATATATATACATTTGTATATATATAAATGTATATGTTTAAGTGATAATTATAAATGTTATTAATTGTGGAAATTAAGGGATTAATAATTAAATTAATCCAAATTTAAATAAAAGGTGAAAGAGGGAGTTGGTAAAATTGTAATTATTGATTTTAGATTTTATCAGGAATTGTGGAGAAAATTTAGAAATTAATTGAGAAGAAATGTAATTATATAAATTATATAATAATAAATTATATAATTTATATAAGAAAATTAAAATGTTGTATAAAGGAAATAATAATTATATAAATTATATAAGAATAATTATATAATTTATATAAGAGAATTAAATTAATTAAGGATGGAAGAAAATTTTATAAATTATATTTGTGTAAAATGGAAATTATTTAAAAATGAATAATGTAATTATATAAATTATATAATTTATATAAGGAAAGTTAATGTGAAAATTAAAGAAATGGAAAAGAAATGAGAAAATGAATGTTTTAATAAAAATTATAGTTATGTATAATGGAATTATTATGACTTTTATGAAAGATAATATTGTAGACACCCAAATTTTGCATTTCTCTACTAACCCTGGCAGGAGGGCAAAAATCGTGACTTGACCCGACATGCGAAAAGGAAGGTGGACCCCAACACGAAGCCACCCCAACGATTTACGGTCAAAGCCGCCACAACGAACAACGAGCATCAAGTTACTTGAGGTAAGGTAAACAGTTGATCCAGAAGAACCTGATTTGATCACAAAAGACGACTAATGGCCACTACGCTTACGATGTTTGGGGGTCTCGCTCTCTGGTGAGCGAGCGGTTGCCCAGCTCGCCGGTGAACTGGCGGGGGTGGAAAGGGGCAGCATCCCCTAGAAGCCAAGCACAAAGAGCGATTTATACGTCAGGTAACAGCCATCCAAAATAATACAGCAGAAAATGACGATTTAAGACTGCGTGGTACGAAAATAGAAATAAACAAGCCGGACAGCCGCGGATGCACCTGCGGCCACCGACAAAGGGGACAGTGCGCGACTCGAGGAGACAACCCGGCAGTTGAGGATTCAGCGCGGGCGGCTAGCGAGCCCAGCCGCAGATGCACCTGCGGCCAGCCGCAGTTGCACATGCGGCTGCCTGCGGAAGGCTATACATCGCCATTTCCACCCGAGAGAAAGAGGGGAGAAGAAAGAAAATAGAAAAGAGAGAGAGAAAGTGAGGTTTTAGAGAGAGAAAGCTTCGGGTTAGGCATATAATGGCTTGATTTTGTCTTCCTTTTACTCCAATCTCTCTCATATCTTGTGTATTGCCTTGTTATTGAAATATCAAAGAGTTCTTGAGAGCTTTGCAAGGTTGAAATCCCATCTTTGTAGCATTTTATTGTGTTTTTCTTAATATTGATTTTGTTGCTATTGGATAGATTAAATGTAGTTCTCTTAACGGGTTTGCATAGATCCTTGGACTATAGTGATTAGCGAGGGTTCCTAATGAACGATGTTCCCTCATAATCACCCGATGATGTCCATTTTGCGTTATTTGGGATCTATTGTTAGTTTAGATTTCCATTATCATTTATTATCTTTTTGGGTGTTGAACTAGTTTATTATGTTTTCCCGTTAGATTTTTTGTTATTACTTGCCTTGTGACGTTTTTTTGTTATGAGCCTAGGAGAGAGATCATTTCGATCAAATTCCGAAGATGGACGATTTTGAGCTTATGTAGTCATGACGATGCATTTGTATTGTAAATATGTAACTTTAGGGCCTTAAAACGATGTCGAATCGAAGTCGGGTTAAGGCCCTGTAATAGTGAAGTACGTGATTGTGGGCGTTCGGGGTTATTTGGATGGCTCACATGCCCATGAATAGCCTCAAAGTCATTTTAATGCTTGATTTTCTCTTTCGACACGGAAAAAGAATTTTGGAATGAAAAGCGGAAGATTTTCATAAAATCAATCAAACTAGGATATTAGATTATCCGTAGGCTAAAATAAAATTGTAAGTGTCGGATGAGCTCTATTCCTATTTGGTGAAGGATTTGAAAAAATATGTTTTACAAAATATCATCGGTTTTATTATCGAAACAAAAACAATAAAAATGAACTCTTCGATTAAATTAAATCCTTCGTGCATAGGGTCAACGAGATTTCTGAAGCACTTTCAAAGTAAAGTATTCCAACAACATTCATTTAGGCACACACGCACACGCACACACACACACACACACACACACACACATGTTTTAGGGTTTAAAAGGATAGAAAAATATCAAGATAGCGGTAACCGTGTTTCACGGAAGTCGGGGGGGTGCCTAACACCTTCCCCTCGCTTAAGCAAGCCCCCGGACTCTATGAATCTCGGTTCACAGACCAATTAATTCGAAGTCACATATAAGCCAGCGATTACGAAAAATAAAATTCGGATGAGTTGGTACATCCATTTCAAATATACCAACTGGCGGCTCTGGTCATTTGGCTCATAAAAAATCGGCATTTCGAAATCCCGTCGACACTAAGCCGACCCTTTTCAAAAAGCACATCTTAATCCAAAGGCTAAAATTGGAAAGGGCATTTAATATTAAAAAACGAAACGACGAAATCCCGGCGTCGACAAATATTTTAAAAACGTGAACATGCTAGTCTAACATGATGTCCAAGTAACGAAGTGAAAAATTATGAAAAATAAATTTTATATGTTATATGAATTATTTTATGAATTTTGGAGGTATAAATTACCTCATACAATTACATGCATGTCATTATGCGTGTACAAAATTTATCAAGTAAAGTACCCAAAAGAGGTATTAATATTATTTATAAATCATAATATGAATTTTGATAAATTAAAATAAATATTTTACGTACATTACGTAAATTATTTATTACGCGAAATGATTATGTAATGTATTAAATTAATTATTTTGCATGCGTGATTGTGTGGAACGTCCGAGAGAGAGACAAAGTCGGTGGAATTATGATTGTTGTCCAATTCGGTTAAGCATTTTGGCTATAAAAAGGAAAAGAAACAAAAGAAAAACAAAAAGGAATAAAGAAAGAAATAAGAAAGGAAAAAGAAAAAGCCAAACAAAGCAAACAAAACTCTCTCTTTTCTCTCCACCACCATCACCACCACCGTAGCCTTCATCACCACCACCAAGAAAGGAAGAACTTTTGGTGCCATGAAGGAGAATAACAAGCTTCATATGGAGATTTTGCTAGCTTTAGAAAGGTATAAATTACCTTATTTAAATTATTGTAATATTTTTATGGTAAAATAATTGGGTGAAAAAATAGTAAATAGTTAAAATAATTATTCCAAATAATTTTTGGATGTATATCTATGAGTTATATAATTTTTGGATTGATTATGTTGTGAAAATTATGAAGAAATTTTGGTATTTTTGGCTTAAGTTGGTTTACTGTTCGCGGAAGGAAGAAAAAAAATAAAATTCTGAGCATGCCGCGCATTGCGCGGTGTGGTTTTTCTGAAACGGGGGCCGAAACGGCGTCGTTTTAGTACGCTGAATGGGGAAGGTCGCGCCATGCGCGGAAGCCAATCCTCGCCAGGCCAAACGACGTCGTTTGGCTGTGAGAGGGGAGGCCGCGCGCCATGCGCGGCCGACGTACGCGATGGAAATTACGGACGTACCCCTGTCCTTTTCGGTTAATCCCGGTTGTGTCCCTTAACGCGTGAAAATTACGAAAATACCCCTAGACTTTTCGGGAAATACCAATCCTATCCCTAAGGGCGCGAAAATTACCAAAATGCCCTCAGAAATGATTTTTAATGAAATAAATATTTAAAAAATTGTTTAAAAATCATAGAAAATTATAGAAAAATACTAAAAATATAGAAATGATGTTTGAGAATTTAATTTAATATTTTTGTAAAAATATTAAATATTGGGGATTAATATTTAAATATTAATCCATTAAGTTTAAAGGTTAGAAAGTGAATAAATGAAAATTTGGACAACCGAATAAGCTAAAATTTATCCGATAAGCCGGGTTGTCCGTAGTGAATGTATTTGATATTAAGTTAAATTAATATATTAAGGGACAATGTTAATATAATTAACCGTATAAATTGAAAATTAGTCCAGAGATGATATTAATTAAATAAATTAATATCATAAAGAGATGAATAATTATTATTTGATTATTTTATGGTCATAGGTTGTTCGAGAAAGAGTGTTGAGCTATCAATTAATTAATTGGACATACAGGCAAGTTCTTCAGTCCTTTTATGTTAAATGTTGGACTGTTATGATATGTAATTCTTGTTTTAAATGCATACAAATTATGTGCTATGTGATACGTGATTAATATGACCACAATGTGTACTTTGTGCAACGATATGAATATATATATGAGATATATTGTTCAAGTAGAAGCACAACATGTAATGTATGACACACACAGAACATGCTAAATTATGTGCTACGTGAAGCATAAACTGTTGAACTTGCTGAGCCATTGTGCTCATTACTTGCTTAATAAACGTTTTTACAGGAAAGAAATAAATTTCAAGAATTTCAGATTATATAGAGACGGTTTACCAAGGAAGGTTGTGAATGTTATTATATTTTAATATTATAAATCAATGTGAACAAATTTGCCAAGTTACTTTGATATGCTATATGTACAGATAAGTGGGATCTGAATATGATGTGTATTGTTAAACTGTGAACTGCAATTGTTCAACATGAATATTATGATATAGACTATTATATAGTTGATGATGAATCATGAAACATGGATATGAATGATATTAAAATTTGAATGCCGACCTTTACGATAATGGTATAAAAAGAAAAAGTGAAGGTTGCGATCCAGGGACTAGGATTCAGATGTAAGGATTTTAAATATCCAAATATTTTAATACAATGATTAGATTGAGAAAAGTGAGAAAAAGAAAAATTTATACAGAGAATTTTGGTAATTGATTAATTTATAAAATCAATTAATGGATTAAATAAGGGGATTAAGGATTTATTAACGGACCGAAATTTGGACATTAAGGAAATAATGTTAAATAAACATGAAAATTAAGATAGTAAAGTGGGTCGAATTTCGGGATCGTTACACATACAACATTACTAGGATAAGTATTCCACATCTACAGCCACAAAATGGATTTAAAACTACCAGCGGGGAACAGTTCATCATTTCTTCATTTCGACATCTTTCCTTTGCCTTTGTCTTTCTTATTTATACCTTCAGATTTAACATCTTTGTCTGCGTCACATTAATCAGGCAAGAATGAGTAACTGAAGTGCTCAGCAAGTATAATGAATTGAATAATAATGCAGCATGATGAAAAAGAATTTATAACAATAACATAACATGATCTCATTTCAAATGGAAGAAAATAACTGAGGAAATTATTCTTTAAAACATGATAAATGAGAATTATATTGATGGTCACAAGACCATGGAACATAAGTTAATCAGTGGTAACACTGATAACCTGTATGTGTCATTAAGACCATAAAACCTTAAACCCGTACTCAAGGTGATCGGCCTCTCATACCTTTGACAGTGCACATCATATTACCGCATATAGCGGAGTATCAGAATTTAAAGCATCCGACAAGCTATATCCCCTGAAATAGGGTTGTTCATCTCAGTTTCTAATAGTCCGCACCAAAATAATTTGGTTTGGCTCAGCACTTAACAATAAAGAGCAATTTGAAATTCAATTGTATCAAAAGTTTAGCTGGACAATTGGTATAGACTTATAATCATCAACTCACTAATCAAAAATTATGATTCGTTAAAATTTTCATCTAAGAAGGAATGTGAATAACCACAGGGATATTCAATTTTTATTGAACAGTTACAACATCAATTGAAATCAATATTCAAGAAAGTGGAATAATGATAACACTTGGGAAATAGAACTTAATTGAGATTTTAATATCTAGCATATGATAAATGGTTCAAGATTAGGGTTTAGGAACTTGCCTTGATGTCCGGTTATTAACTTAACGACTAATTATTCTTTCTTGGACAACCTATAATAATCAAATAATAATAATTTAGTAACCTATGATATTAATTTATGTAATTAATATCACTTACAACATAAATATTCTACCCGTCAGATCTATATTGGTGTTTACAGTTAATTATAACCTAATTTGGTTATTTAATTTAATTGTGTCCTTTTTATGTCTTCATATATAAAGCACTTAATTATTAATTGAAATTATTCCTCAAAATTATTAAATTATTAAATTAAATTTATCAAATATTTTTATATATTTTTCTGATTTTATATAATTTTTAAACATTTATTTTAATTAAATTGAATTCCAATGGCAATCCTGTAATTATTCTTAAAATCGAAATTGGTGGCAAAACTGTAATTACGCAAAAAATTCTCGACCGCGCATGGCGCGCGTCCCCTCCCCACTTTTGCTAGCCAAACGACGTCGTTTGGCCCCCTATATCCAGCGAAGTGGCCGCCGCACATGGCGCGACCCTGACTTCCGTTCCAGAAACAACGCCGTTTAACTCCCAGTTCCGAAAAAAAAAAATTGGCCGCCGCGCAATACGCAGGCGGCCTTATTCTTTTTTCCCTTCTTCTTTCGTTAACAGTAACCAAACACAACCATTTTACACCATTTTGACTTTATTTTCCATATCATAACTACTTTAAACATCATATAATTCATCAATATACATCTAAAAATTATATAGAACAATTATCTAATTATTTACTAATTTTTTCACAAAATTATTTTATCACCAAAAAATACAAAAATAATCCAAATAAATAGGTTTTATATCTCCCAAAAGCTTGATAATTCTTTAATGAAGCTTGATTTACCACTTGTTGGCACAACATTTTTTCCTATTAATGGTGGTGGTGGTGCTCGGTGACGGTGATGGTAGAGGAAGAGAAGAGAAATATGAACTATGATGGTTTTGTTTTGTGATGGCTTTGTATTGTTTTATTATTATTCTTCCACATATAAGCTTGAATTGATTAAATAAGTTTGTTTACATTATTATGTCCAAATCCACTGACTTAGAGTTAAGTCGGTAAAAATATCATGCACCGCTCCTTAATTTAATACATTATGTAGTTATTTCGTGTAATAAATATTTTATATAATATATAGAAAATATTTATTTTAATTTACTAAAATTCATAAAATGATTTATAAATAATATTTATATATTTTTAGGGTATCTTATTTGATAAATTTTATACACGCATAATGACATGCATGTAATTATATGAGGTATTTCATCCTTCCAAGATTAATAAAACAATACACATAACTTAATAAAATTAAAATTTTCACGTTTCAACTTTGTTACATATACATTACGTAAACGTCCATGTATTTTCTATTACTACATAATATATATATATATATATATATTACGTATTATAATAATTTCTTTCACATATTTAAATCATAAAAAATATTAAATCTCATAAAAATAGAAATAATTCTATTTTACATAAACACAATTTATCTTATTAAAAATAATAATTATTCATATTTAGTTATTATTCTTGTTCACTATTTCATTTATTTTATATAAACGATATCATACAATATTGTATAATTTATATAATTATTACCTTTTCCTTAACAAATTTATTTTCTTGTATAAATTATATATTTACTCTCATATAATTTATATAATAATAAATTCCTTTATATTTAATTATATTTCCTTATATAAAATATATAATTTATTACTATATATTTTATATAATTAGTTACTTTTCTTAATAATTTCCAAAATTCCCCATAATAATTAATTTATCTATAATCAATAATTTTGACCTTGTTAATTCTCTCATTAACTTTTAATTTAATTTAGGATTAATTTCCAATATTAATTCCCATTTTATTGACACAATTTATCAAAATTAGTAACCGTAACAATAAAGTATATATATACATAATTAATTTACACAATTCACATTACCTACCTAGTTTAAATAATTAAAATACACACATTTATTTATTTAAACTTTTTACACGTCATAATATCCTGGATATTACAATTTATTTTATCTTTCGGATTCTACTTTTAATTATCTGACCCGTTCTTTGACTGTCTGACCCGAAAAATCAAAATTTTAATATTACAGTCAATTCTTACTAATTTAGATTTTCCCGACGTCATGGTAATATCCTTTTCTTCAAATTCACTTCCAAACTTCAAGTTTGACCTTCTACTTGAAAAAGTCAAACAGTCAACATTGACCAAAAAGTGAACCGAAACGCATATTGTGTTTACAGTCTATACTTACTAAATTCGATGTTCCTGTCGCAACGATGAAGTCTGTTTCTCAAAATTCTTCTCCAAACTCAAACTTTTACTTTTCACATTTCAAAGTCAAACGGTTGACTTTGACCAAAAAATCAACACCGACACCAAATTATGTTTACTATCTCTCCTTGTCAAATTCAACGTTTTCAACTCAACGGTGCAGTCCGCGTCTCTAAATTCTCTTCTTAACTTTACACTTTGAGTTCTCTTGACTCTTATTCATTTCCTTAAGTCAAATTTTGACTATTTGACCGCCTTGGTCATTTTTTGATATTTCAATTTGTTAATTTGTCTCCACACGTATAGGTATACTCGTTTTATCAGATATCCACTACCTCATTCATTTCACATCGCTATTTCACGTAATCACCACTACATAGGGTTCATCCTTAACCTTAGATTGCCACCCTAATAACGTAGTCACATATACAAGTCGTGTAATTATCAACTGTGTAGGCTTGTTTACTATATTCATATAGCTTGCCTTATATATCAAGTTGACTAACCATAAACTTAATCCGTTTTGGACTATTATTTAATTTTCAACACCTGGCTATTATGTTGGGTTTAATTTTAATTGCCACCACAATACCTAACTTGCCTCTTCCCAATTTACTAATGTGGGATGTCTTAATTTGCCACTCAAGGTTTAACTTTCATAAGCTTGTTTAATTCATAGATTAAGTTTTACATTATTCTCGATGATTAATTTAGTTAATCATTTACCACGCTCGACTAAAAATATAATTAGCACATCACCAAGTATATATGTATTTATACATATACACCTTCACGTTAACTTAAAAATAGCTCAATAATTAAAATTTATTTCCTCAATAAATTTTCACATACATCATATTAAAAACTTCTTTCATAATCTCTTTTAGTCAAATAAATTCATCGAGCTTTAAAGATATTATATTACTTTGTTATTAACATACCTCCAAGTTTACACATAATAATCAAATTCTAGGTTTTAAAATTTAAAAACCTACATTCACTCACATTTAAATCCTAACTTAAAGATCATGATCAAATGTTTACTCACTTTCTACACCTTTTATTTCTCCAAATCTAGGTTTTAACTTCAACATTTATTTCATCATTTAAGATCTTATTTAAAAATCTTCTGAAATATCTGGGATATTACATTCACCCCTCCTTATAAGAATTTTGTCCTCGAAATTTACAACATACTTATTTATGCTCATTTTATCCATTAGATTTTTGATCTAACCTATCAAATTTCCCATTCCCTGAGGATTTTTCATTGATCATGTAATTCTAAGACCAATCTCCTCTAAAATTTACACCTCTACCCATTCAATTTCAAGAATATTGGGATATTTCCCAGAAGTCTTCACCAATTGTTCAATAACTGTGAAGGAGCTTGAATAACCAGGAAGTAAAAAAAAATTCCTTTAAAATAAATTCATATCTGACTGAGGGGTCATAAAGACCATGAACTATAAACTTCCAATGGAATCAATCGTTGATTAACCCTTTGGTTACTAGCTCAGGATACGTACTGGAGGAAATCACCCTCTTGTACGCTATGTGTATGCATAACATTTAGCTCTGACTGTATCAGATAACCGACACTTAAAATCCGTCAATTGTACTTGAGGGGATCAACCTGTCGTTACGTCCTTACCTTCATTTACGCTATACTTATATTCTAATTTGTATCATACGCTTTTCTAACTCGTTTTACTCCTAAGCGAGAGTATTATCTTCTATATTTGTACACCGTGTAAATACTCAGTTTACTTCCATCAATTCATGTCTATTGATTAAATAAATTTTAAATCTTATAACTCTTATTACACAATAAATCCTTAATATACAAATTAGACTAAACTATTCTATCCTTTTTTGCACATTCTGACATACCTTATTTTGTCATTCTCGTAACCTAGCCTCTCAAGGCATATTCATTAAGCTAGTTATTAATGTTCATAAATAAAGCTTAATTTACATTTTCTTTCATCATTTATCAATTTTCTATAAATCTTACATTTCCTTTCACTTATTACATTATATATATATATATATATATATATATATATATATATATATATATATATATATATATATATATATTCAACCTATCACATTCTAACACAATACAGTGTCTTATAACAATTCCTCTCTGACTACCTAATCTTAGGTATTACATATTGTCCTTTACCTTTAATCCATTATATTTCCTTTCAACTATAATAAATTAAATTTAATCAATTCTTAACATTTTATGTCCTTCTAAATTAGATTTTAACTTCTAACCTTTATTTAATTAATCAAGATCCTTACTTAGAAATCTCACAAAAAATATGAGATGTGATATATTCAGCCTTCGAACCATTTAAACTTTGTTATCTCTATAATTTTTATTTATGCACTTACTTTCAGTCATATTTTATGTAACGACCCCGAAATTCGACCAACTTTATTACCTTAAACTTTGTATGTATTATACATTATCTTTATAACGTTCAAATTTCGGTTCGTTAATAAATCTTTAATCACCTTAATTAATTCATTTATTGACATTATAGTCATCAATTAACAAATTTTCCGGTATTAAATTTTCTTTTTCTCTTTTCTCAATCACTGTATTAGCTATTTGGACATTTAAAATACTAGTGTCTCGATCCTAATCCCTGGATCGCAACATTTACTTATTATTTTCTTTTACCAGTGTTATAAAGCTCAACATTCAAAATTTAATATTATTCATATACTAACGTTCTTTGTTTCATAAATCATAATTAAACTTCTAATAATCTCTGTCATAACATCTATCTTATACAATTACAGTTCATAATTTAACTTTGTCATCATATCCGGATTCAATTTATAGGCACATACAAAACATCAATGTAACCTTGACAAATTATCCACATTGCATTATAATATAAAAATATAATAATAATATTCACCACCTTCTATGATAATCCGTCTCTACATAATCTGATATTCTTTAACTACAAAAATGTATATTAAGCAAGTAATGAGCACAACGGCTCAGCAAGTTCAACAGTTTATGCTTCACGCAACACATACCTTAACATGCTCGATGTGTGTCATACATCATGTGTTTGTGCTTCTACTATGGCAATATATCTCACATCATTGCACAAAATACACATAGTACTCATATCATCCACATATCACATAACACATAACTTATATGCATTTAAACTAGTATTAACATATCATAACAGACAATATTTAACATTAAATGACTGAAGAACTTGCTTGGATTATGGCATTAAATAATAAATACCATTTTATATTGCTCATCGTACAACCTATGATCATAAAATAATCAAATAGTAATTATTTATCCTCTCATGATATTAATTTAATAAATTAATACCATCTTCAATGTAATTAACCCTACCCGACGATTTATTTTAGGGTATCGGGTTAATTATTAATTAATATGGTTAATTACATTAACCTCGTTCCTTAAAATATTAATTTAACTTAATATCAAATACATTCATTATGGACAACCCGACCTATTGGATAAATTTTAGCATATTCGGTTGTCCAAAATTTTCATTTATTCATTTTCTAACCTTTAAACTCATTAGATTAAAATTTAAAATATTTAAATTTTAATCCCCAATATTTAATATTTCTACAAAAATATTAAATTTAATGTCCAAAGATCATTTCTATATTTTTAGTATTTTTTTATAATTTTTCTATAATTTTTAAACAATTTTTAAATATTTATTTAATTAAAAATCACTTTTTGGGGGCATTTTGGTAATTTTTGCGCCCTTAGGGACACATTCGGTATTTTCCGAAAAGTCCAAGGACATTTTCATAATTTTCGGAATGTTAGGGACATGTTTGGTATTTTTTGGAAAGGCAGGTGGCATAACCGTAATTTCCTAGGCTAAGGGACACATTATGTATTTCTTGAAAAGGCCGGGGGCATGCTCATAATTTCGTCACGTGACCCACCGCTGCGCATTGCGCGGCCTACCCTCCCTTCACAGCCAAACGACGTCGTTTGGCTCGATCGCTGGCAAAACTCAGCTGCGCATGGTGCGACCCCTTATTTCGCACCCCAAAACGCCGTCGTTTTGGTCCGCGACTTTGAAAAAAAACTAGCCGCAGCGCATTGCGCGGGCGGCCCAGAATATTTCTTCTTCTTCCTCGCGAACAGTACACCATCTATCCCAAAAATCATCCATTTTTACACAAATTTTCACAACAAAACCATTCCAAAAAATATATAACTCATAGATATTCATCCAAAAATTATTGGGAATAATTATTCTAATTATTTATTAATTTTCTACACAATTATTTTATCAAAATAAATCAAATAAAACAATTTTTTATACCTTCTAAAGCTCATAATCTTCATCCTTGAAGCTTGGTTTCACTTGTATGGTACCAAGGATTCCTCCTTCTCGGTGGCTATGAATTTTTCCCGGTGGTGGCAAGGTGGCGGTGGTTCGGTTGGGGAAGAAGAAAAAATGTTCTGTCTATTGCATGCTGGCTTTTCTTTCTTTTTCTATTATCTTCTTTTACTTTTATAACCAATAAGCATTTAACTCTTTTGGAAAATACTCCACAATCCACCGCCTTATTTCCTTCCCGAAATTTCCAAAGAATTCCACAAATCATGCGTAAATAATTTATTTAATACATTATGTAATTATCTCATATAATAAATATTTTATATAATATATATAATTTTTTTTTAATTCACTAAAAATCATAAATTGGTTTATAAATA
Source organism: Hedera helix (assembly GCA_947179155.2). Classification (NCBI taxonomy): domain Eukaryota; kingdom Viridiplantae; phylum Streptophyta; class Magnoliopsida; order Apiales; family Araliaceae; genus Hedera; species Hedera helix. The sequence goes on from OX359283.1 coordinate 9,201,642, forward strand.
ATATTAATACCTTTTTTAGGTCCATTACTTGACAAATTTTGTACATGCATAATGACATGTATGTAATTATATGAGGTAATTTATACCTCTAAAATTCATAAAATAATTTATATAGCATATAAATATTATTTTTTCACAATTTTTCACTTCATTATTTGGACAACATGTTACATTAACATGTTCACATTTTCAAAATATTATTCCTCATAAAAGTCATAATAATTCCATTATACATAAATATAATTTTTAATAAATTAAAATCTTCCTTTTTTCTTATTTATTCTCCATCTCCTTACTATTTACATTAACTTTCCTTATGTAAATTATATAATTTATTATTATATAATTCATATAATTATATTATCCCTTTTTACATAATTTCCATTTTACACAATTTACAATTCATAAAAATTTTCTTCCATCCTTAATTAATTTAATCACCTTATATAAATTATATAATTATTCTTATATAATTTATATAATTATTATTTTCTTCATACCTTACTTTAATTTCCTTATAATTCGTGATTAAGTCTAAACTTCCTCCATAATTCGTGATTAAGTCTAAAATCAATAATTACAATTTTACTAACTCCCTCATTACCTTTTTATTTAAAATTGGATTAATTTAATTATTAATCCATTTATTTCCAAAATTAATGAAATCTATAATTATCAATTAAACATGCACATTTATATATATATATATATATATATATATATATATATATACACATATCTAAATCATATATTTCACATTACTACATAACACCATTTAAATATAATTTTCGTATTTCCATAATAATTTTATTGTGCCTTTATAAGAAATTTCTCTTATTCTTCATAAATTGTTTTTAAACAATTTATTTACTTTCCAATTATTTTAAATTAACACAATTCGTCATAATCTCTGTACATATTTAATTTACTAATTAAATCTCATCACATACCTTAAATCACATAAAATGATAATTAATTTAAATAACCTTGATAATTTTATCAATTAAATTCTCATTTAATATTATTAAGAAAATCCTAAAAATTCGGATCCTCACATTCTTCCCTCCTTAACAGGATTCCGTCCTCAGAATCATAATTCCCGTAATAATTATACGTATTTTATTTATAGCACCTTGCAATACCTTTATCTTGATAAATCACAACTATATCCATAATAATCATATTTTACCTCTCTAATATCCATAACTCACATCTTAAATGAATATCACCATAATACTCGTAACAGTTAGATTATTAAATTCTTAACCCACTTCACAATTTCTTTGATTTCTCATTCTCTGAAGAATTTCCTTTCTTTAATCATACTTACCCTTACTCAATCCACTTATTTCATACCTTCTATCACACCTCATTCATACTCTACACATTCATCATTCTTTTCTTAATTCATATAAATCTTCTTCACATTTCATAAATCATTCCTTAATATCTCCATCATTCAACACTAGGTTCTAAACATTAACCTTTACTTAATTCATCATAACCTTTATTTGAAATTATTCTAAAATCCCGGGGTATCACATTTTGTATTGTAATTGTGTATGAATTCATCTCAGAAGTCTATTTGCTCAAATCTCATCTAAAGGGAATATTCAAAATTATATTCCACTATATTTTACAAAAGTTGATTAACTTTTTATAAACCCATTTTAAAACAAATCAAAAATTTTAAAAAGACCTATTTATTACTACCTGATTATACTTAAGTATTAATCATTTCTAGGATTTTAAACCTCATAACACATACCTCGTATTTAACCCATAACACACATATTAGGTTAAAATGTTTAATCTTCTCTACGCATTCATCTTCTTTAAAACTAGGTTTTAGACTTCATCTTTTAAAAGGATTCCATTCTTGGAATCACTATAAACTTAACATTCAAGTTCGGTTTACTTCTAAACCCTTATAATAACTATCTTTTTGAATAATCTCATTGAATTGCCTCATCTTAGGTACTTCATTACCTCTTATTTCATTTATTCATTCTTACTCCATACATGGACATAACTATTCCTTAGCCTACGTCTCATTTGAATTGTCTTGGCTCATTATTACCTAATTATACTTAGGTATTAATCATCTTTGTTTTTGTTCAACAATAGAAATCTCACACCTTTCATTAATCGTCTATCGATTTACTAATACTAGCTTTTACATCTTAGCCTTTAATCGTATTGGATTACCTTTAAAAGCCTTATTCTTACTTCAATGGCTATCTTCCACTTTATTATCTAAGGATCATCAAAATCTTCAATTGTATTAATCGATTAAGATCATACCTACTAGACTTATGAATTTTTGGGTTATCACAATCTTCTGTGGTGTATAGAAACAAGATATACATACATACTATCAAATTGTATCAAACAACGAAAACAAGGCATAAATCATATTTAAATTTTTCTACAATCCCAGGAATCACCTTATGCAATATTATTAATCAAGGCAGGTTCAAAGATATACCTTATGAAGATGAAATAATGTTCGCCTTTTTTCGTTTCAGAAAATACTCCACGCAAGTATACGTGGTCTAATTGTAGTACAAGGCTAGCAAGGTATCGTTCCCACGAGGATTTGCAAATAAAGTGTGGGACTACTAGTTAATAATTGAAATAACATTAACTAAATATTTTGACTTGAAAAATTTGTTAAGTTCCGACATTAATATCAAATATTGAATTACTAACGATCTCTATGTTAAACAACGTTTAGTGTTTACAATTCCACTATATGTCATCAACTGAACCTAATTATTACTGTTAAGTTAAAATACAAGCAATAAGTTGCTAATTAAGAGCTCTTCATCAGCTGGATTAACAACTTTCGATTATTATACAACAAATCTTCCCCAATCCTACCTATCTTGGACTAGACTGAAGAGGAACATCCATTTAAACCAACAATCTATATTTCTATGAATGCTGAATTTAAAAAGATCATAAGCTCAGGTTCTCTACCAATTACACGCGGCAATTAAGTATATTTCTATCTCAATCACAAATTATGTTAACAACTATAATCACATGCTATCATACATCGGTCTATTTTCATATTCCTCTCTCGATTTCATATGAAAAACCAAATTAATCACTGGCCAGGTAATTAAAACAATTGAAACTATTATAATAGGCAACCTTTACATGAATCCAACACTAACAAGTAATAACTCAATTCAGGTCAAACAAATAATTTTATTGCAAACCCTAAACAAAAGTAATTAGTTCATACTTAAATTTAGATAAAATACAGATAAATAAGTTCTAGCCATAACAAGCGACAATATATAAAGTACAAGGATGAGAGATAAACTAATAATGCCTTGTTGCTCTTCTCTGCACCAAGCTTCCAGTTTGTTTTCCTTCTCCAGATCACTCTTTCCTCTTCTCTGTGTTTTTTCCACGCTCTTTTCTCTGCTGTTTCTGGCCCCCCTTTTTATTCCCCGCACTTGAGCAACTTAACTGACCATCAAAACTGACTCAGAAACTGCTCACTAACGTGGGGAGAACCACTCGCTCATCCTTTAACACGGCTGCATCACATCTTACGCAGCTGCGTTGAATTTTCTAAATTGTAGTAGCTGGTGATGTAGCTGCGTCTCTTCTCACACAGCTACATTGAGTTCTCCTGACGCAGCTGCTTCACAACACACGCAGCTGCGTCTGACCTCACTGGAATTGTAACCACTGGTGGCGCAGCTGCGTCACTTCTCACGCAGCTGCGTTGAATCTCATGTCCCAGGTACTTCAAAACTCACGCAGCTACGTCTGACCTTACTGGAATTGGCACTGCTTGTGACGCAGGTGCGTCACTTCGTGATGCAGTTACGTCACCCTTATCCTCAAATCACCAAAATGCCCTTGCAAGCTTCTTTCTCTGCAAACAAGAAACAACTACACAAAAATGCATAAAATTAATATAGAAATGCCTAAGAACTCACAATAAACAAGTTAAGAAGCAATTACTTTGCACATATAACACTGACCTAACAATCAACCCTTTAATCAAATCTTCAAGTCCCAATCCTTTGATCTTTCGCTCTTCTTCAATTTCGTAGATCAAACATCAGCTACTCAATATGTGTAGTGCTCTAAAGATGCTGTTGGTTTGTAATATCTATGAATATACAATCAAATTTCACAATAACAATGGAAGCATGGTAAAATCAGAATTTTAAATCTGATAAACCATAACCAGGATCGACCTTTATGCACAATTATTAATTAACAAGAAGAAGATAGAGAATTATACCTTTGTAGAAACTAGCTTCCACAGGTATGCATTCAACTCCAATTCTTTTGGGTTCTACTTGAATTCTACAAAGTAGATTCCTTTTATCAACGTTAGCCACCCAAGTGTTTGGCCTCTAGAGGTGATCTTGTAATAACCACGAATTTTATTAGACATTGTAATTATAATTACTAAATAATTAGCAATGAATTTAAATTTTTTGGTACTGATTAATTGTGCATTAGATAATTGAATAAATATACTTGTGTATGTGTAGATTTACTTAAAGTAATAAAGTAAGGTGTTATAATTAATTAAAGCAAGTCTAATTGAATTATTATTTAAATCCAAATGAGGTATTAAACTAGCTCAAATTAATTTACCTAGTAGTTAATGTAATTAATTAAACTTTAGTCCATATAATTAATTAAACAAGTCCAATGCTTGATTTAATTAAATGTAACATAGGTTATTTAATGTTAGCCCAATGTAATAAATAAATTGAGTCCAAACAAATTAAATGAATGAGCCCAACTTATTTAATTCCTAAGTCCAATGTGGAGCCCAAATCAAAGTCAAAATTGGTCAATATATATATATATATATATATATATATAGGTGTATATATGTATATAAAAGATATAAAAAATAAAGCAAAATTGGCTAGAAAATAGCCAATTGGCCGGGTATAGTGGGCCCTACTTGGGGGTGGCTTGATTTGCAATGTTACTTCAATTACACTTCTTTGCATAATTGGCCAACAACCCTAGTTATTCACAATGTCTATCAACTAGTCATTCATGTAAATAGTAATCCAAATTAGCTACTAAATTCACCAACACTAGTTGATTAGTAGGTTAATGAAGGATTACCATGGGGCTATATATAGAAGTGCTCTACACCTTGGTAATGTTGGTTGGTCATTTGTAAGTAAGTCTAGAAAGAAAAATAGAGCAAACACTTGTGAGTTGAAGAAAAGTGCTAGATAAGGAGCTTGGTGAATGTCAAGTAGCTTCACAACATACTTTGGAAGGAGAAGAAGAAGAGCACATAAGTCCTTAAGGTTAAAAAGTGCCCTCACCCTTTATTATTTTATTTTTTTGTAGTCTAGATATGATTTGAATGGTTAAAATATATTTTTAACCTATCAAAAGTTGTTTTGATGGTCTAGAAGTCTTAGACTATGTTATATATGTATATTCATGCTTTGAGGTGTTTAAATAATATTTTGGTATATGTTGTATGCATAAAAATGGAAGAAATGTTCATATCAAGCTTTACCGATAAAACTCTAGTTGAGCATATAATGTTTAATGTTGAAGTTGGAAAATAGATTTTTATGGCTAGAAAGTTACGTACATGAGTTTTAAAGAAAACCCAACTTGAAGCTTTCAAAAATAATGAAAAACAAAGAAGTTATGATTTTTACCGCAAATGAGGTAGTTTTTAAACCCTAAATGACTCGATCTTTAAATTTCGTGTCAAACATTTTCAAAAATGCGATCGAACCATGAAATGTTGTAAAACAAGAAGTTAGGAACACAACAACACTAATTTTGTGTCATTTAGATGTGTAGATTTCATTTTATCAAGCTTTGAATCAAAAGTGTCAAAAATTAGAAAATTTGAAAATGTTTCTGCAGTACAGCATCGGGGCACAGTTTTGCACTATAAAACACTGTGTCGTGGCGCCGTGAACTGTTCCGGAAAGAAATTAAAATTCGAACCGGGTCAGGTGGGGTCGAGCCGGGCCGGGTCAGGTTGGGTCAATCCATGTCAGAAAATGAAAAGTGTTCCAAAAATTATTTTATTATTTTTGGACTTAATAAATGTATTTTTTAATAATAGATAGTTAATTTAATAATTAAAAGTGTACAAATATTATTAAAGGATTAATAATATAATTAAGTAAATAAAATATTATTAAATAAATAATAACATTAAAAAATCATTAAAATATTAGCAAATGTATTATAATATTATAAAGTCAATAAAATATTATTAAATGAGTAATAATATTAGATAATAAAATTAGTAAATAAAATATTATTAAATGATTAAAAATATTAGAAAATTAATAAAATACTATTAAATAGTTAATAATATTAAAGAATGATTAAAATATTATTAAATGATTAATAATATTAGATAAATAATAAAATATTATTAAATGAGTAATAATATTAGAAAATGATTAAAATATTAAATGATTAATAATATTAGAAAATGAATAAAATATTATTAAATAATTAATAATATTATAAGACTAATTAAATATTATTAAATTGTTAATAATATTATATACTTAATAAAATATTATTAAATGATTAATAATATTAGATAATTAATAAAATATTATTAAATGATTAATAGTATTAGATAATAATTAAAATATTATTAAATGAGTAATAATATTAAATACTTATTAAAATATTATTAAATGACTAATAATATTAGATACTTAATAAAATATTATTAAATGATTAATAATATTAGATAATTAATAAAATATTATTAAATGATTAATAATATTAGAAGTCAAATAAAATATTATTAAATGATTAATAATATTAGATAGTTAAAAAAATATTATTAAATTATTAATAATATTAGACAATTGCATGAACTATATTAAATAGTTAATATAGGTTCTTTGTGTTTGAAATATTATCAAGTAGTGATAATATTTTCTAAGTGTTTAATTAACCATAATTAATAAATGATGTGGTTCGTAAGGTTATAAAGATCATTATACTTACACAGTATATGATACTAATTTAAGATCAAACTGATTTAATTGTTAGGTCCGTTCAAGGATTGTTAAATTAAGTTGGTTAGCCGTAGACGACGCACGAGTCAAGTTTTCTACCCCTTAACTTGTATTTACTATTGCAGATATTCTTCAACCATATATACATTTGAATTATTGTTGAGCAAGTATTCTACACTCGTAGTTATTTGATAGACCTTTGAGTGAACTAATTATCAAAAATTACTTCACATCGTTATTGATTATTGTATTCGCACATCGTGCTTTTACAACTGTTTAAGAATGTCTAAGCTAATTGTTTCGGCTAGACAAATGCATGTTTAAATTTATTTAATTGAATATTATAAAAGCTTATCCAAACCATTGGCTGGTGCGCATTCTTATAGTAAGACTGAGAAAGAACAACCCTAGTTAAAGGGGGATTTTTATTTGTCGGGAAACCGAAAACGCGCAAGAAATCTAAATGTGATGCATATACATAGGACATGAGAGGACTGATCCCCTCAAGTGTCCTGTTATTTTTAACAAGGTGTCAGACATTGTATGTCTGTTTTACCTTAGTAGCAGTTCACGGTCATTAAAGACCACTAAGCAGTAAAGAGTCAATCCATTCTTATATTGAACATTGATTCTTGATATCTTTCACAAATTGTTATTGTTGAAAATCTTGAAGTTATTTCCCTTCATCATGATATATCTTATGTTGTTGTTTATAAACTTGTTGAGCCATTTAGTTGCTCATTCTTGCTATATCATGACTATATTTCAGTTAAGCCCGGTTGCTTTAAGTCAGACAAAGGTAAGGGGAAAGCAAATATGTAGTTTAGTAAATGCATGATAGTTTAAATTACTGTTATGTAATTACTTTGTAAATCTTTTGTATTTCCCTTAAGATATGTAATGAGTAAGATTAAGGTAATAGACCTTGGGAAGTGTAGCCTTTTGAGAAGGAACCTTTTGTATTATTTCGCGTAGTTTGAATACAATTTATGTATTTCATTGTTGTTAAGTATTGTACAGTGAGAACCAAACCCGAGGTTAATGAACCCGGATTTGGGGTCGTCACATTTTATGATATTGAAATATTATCCAGTAATGAGAATATTTCCTAAGTGTTTTAGATACCGTAATTATATAATTATCTGGTTAAGAAAGAGTTATAAAAGTTATCATATGAGTGTGTATATAATACTAATTAAGATCAAACTGATTAATTGTTAGGTCTGTTCAAAGCAAATTCAATTGAATTGATTAACAGTAGACTATGCACGAGGCAAGTTTTCTCTGACCTTAACTTGTATTTATTGTTGCAAGTTTTTTTCAACTTTATTTACATTGAGCAATTCAATTATTGTTGAGTAAGTATCTATGCTCGTAGTTATTTGACAGAGTTTTAAGTGGATTAATTATCTAAAATTATTCCATATCATTATTGTTATTGTATTCGCATATAGTGCATTTGCAAATGTATAGTTCATTAATTCAAGAACTGTTTAAGAAAGTCTAAGCTAATTGTTTCAACTAGACATTGCATGTTAAATTCATCACAATGAATTTTTAAAAAAACTTATCTAAACCATTGGTTGGTGAGGATTCTTATTTGGTTGGTGATGATTCTTATAGTAAGACTGAGAATAAACAACCCTAAATAAGGGGGATATTTATTTGTCAAGAAATCGAATTTGCGCAAGATGTCTGAATGTTATGCATATACATAGGGTACAAGAGGCTTGTAATGACCACAAATTCTATTAGACATTGTAATTATAATTATTATATAATTAACAATGAATTAAAATTTTTGTACTAATTAATTGTGCATTAGATAATTGAATGAATATACTTGGGTATGTGTATATTTATTTAAAGCAATGAAGCAAGATGTTATAATTAATTAAATCAAATCTAATTGAATTATATTTTAAATCCAAATGAGCTATTAAAGGTCAATTAAATGTACATAGTAGTCCATGTAATTAATTAAACCCTAACCCATGTAATTAATTAACTTAGCCCAAGGCTTGAATTAATTAATGTAATATATGTGATTTAATGTTAGCCCAATAGAACATTTAAATTGAGCCCAACCAAATTAATTGGATGAGCCCAATATATTTAATTCGTAAGTCCAATATGGAGCCCAATAAGAAGTCAAACTTTGGTCAATATATACATATATATATATATATATATATATATATAAGTAATAAAATTAAACCAAAAATGGGGAAAAATATCCCATTTGGTCGGCTAAAGTGGGACCCACCAAGGGTGGCTTGTTTGCTTCATGTTGCTTCTTTTATACACTAAGTTATAGTGGTTGAACAACCCTTCTCACTCACATTGTCAATCAACCAATCAATCCACCCAATAGTAATCCTAAATTAGCTACTAATTTGACTATGTTGGTAAATTAGGAGAGTTGATGATGGATTAGTAAAGTACTATAAATAGAGTACTCCACTCACTTGTTATGTTGGTTAGTTCATTTGTAAGAATTCTAGAGAGAAAAGAGAGAGCATTTCCAAGAGAGAAATAGAGATACACTTATGGGTGCTAGAGGTATAGCTTGATGGATGACACAAAGCTTCACAACATTCTTTGGTAGGAGAAGAAGAAGAGAACATAAGTCATTAAGGTTTAAAAGTGTTCCAACCATTTCTTATTTCATTATTATAGACTATATGTGTTTTAATCGGTTAAAATGTATTTTTAACTGATCAAAATTTGTTTTGATGGTCTAGAAGTCTTAAACTATATTATATATGTATATTCATGTTTTGATGTGTGTAAATCATGTTTTGGTATGTGTGGATTGCATAAAAATAGTAGAAATGTTCATATTAAGCTTCACTTGTAAAACCCTAGTTGAACGTGTTGGATTTAATGTTGTAGTTTGAAATGTATAAGTTGAAAAATGGATTTTTATGGCTAAAAAGTTACATACATGAGTTTTAAATAAAACCCAACTTGAAGCTTTCAAAAATATGGAAAAACAAAAAAGTTATAGCTTTTACCGCAAAGTATGTCGTTTTGAAACCCTAAGTGGTTCGATCTTTAAATTTCGTGTAAAACGTTTTCAAAAATGTGATCGAACCATGAATTGTTGTAAAACAAGAAGTTAGGAATACATGAACATTGATTTTATGTTATTTGGATGTGTAGTTCACATTTTATCTAGGTTTGAATCAAAAGTGTCAAAAATCTGAAAATTGAAATTTCATTCTGCCGGACAGCGCCTGGGGGTGATGTTTTAGTATAAACACAGCATCGGGGCGCTGTGCATTGTTACCGAAAAAGAAAATAATAAAAATCCGAACCGGGTCTGGTCAGGTCATTCTGGGTTAGAAAATGAAAAGTGCTCCAAAAATTATTTTATTATTTTTGGACTCAATAAATGTATTTTAAAATTATAGATAGTTGATTTAATAATTTAAAAGAGGATAAATATTATTAAGGAATAATAATATAATGGAGTTAATAAAATATTATTAAATAATTAATAATATTAAAAAATCATTAAAATAATATTAAATGTATAATAATATTATAAAGTCAATAAAATATTATTAAATGAATAATAATATTATAAAGTTAATAAAATATTATTAAATAAATAATAATATTAGAATATGAATAAAATATTATTAAAATGTTAATAATATTAGGTAATGATTAAAATAATATTAAATGGTTAATAATATTAGGAAATTAATAAAATATTATTAAATGGTTAATAATATTAGTTAAGGATTAAGATATTATTAAATGATTAATAATATTATGAAATTAATTAAATGTTTAGAATATTAGATAATGAATAAAATATTATTAAATGATTAATAATATTATAATATTAATAAAATATTATTAAATGATTAATAATATTGCAAGGATAATAAAATATTATTAAATAATTAATAATATTAAATAATTAATAAAATATTTTTAAATGGTTAATCATATTATATGATTAATAAAATATTATTAAATGATTAATAATATTACAAGGATAATAAAATATTATTAAATGATTAATAATATTAGATAATGAATAGAATATTATTAAATGATTCCACCGAGCTCTGGTGCACAATGCATGGGATCAGGTCTTCTGGACGTTCAAAGCTTACCCAAATGTGGTGATTATATAGCTCAAGGCTATCCTCAGAATCTATTTTTTGCCCAGAAGCTCATTTCTTGCAGCCCCTTCTCACATTCTTTAGGACAAAAAGTACATTTTATTCCTCTAGCCCTCATTCAAATTCATACACCCTCATCAATGTTCAATAAATTTGAGGCGTCCCCAAATACCAACTCTGCATCAAACTCTACGTTCAACACTTCCCCGATCGTAGAGTCACCACCCTCTACGACTGGTGGTCAAGAAAGCCTAAATAATCAAAACGTAGAGTGCCCTCCAGACTCTCCTGAAATTCTGCCTACTTAGCAAACAATGCCTCCGGTTCCAACTTCAAGACTCCTCTTAACCCACGAGGATATTCCTTCCACCTCTGGTCACGAATACTTTCACATTCCAAGCTCTACGGCTGACCAGGGACAATCATCTCAACTCCTCCAGCAAATTTTAGACAAGGTATCTCGGCTTCCTACCACTGAAGGATTAACTGACTTGACAAGCCATATCCATACAGAGATACATAATGACCTGTCATCGAAATCCCACAACCTTCAACATAGAATGGATGATGTCATTGATGCTGCTAATGGTCTCTCTAATTCAGGGCATACAACAGCTTTCAGAGCAGGTAGCAACAATTAATGATGCCAACAAGGGGGAGAAGAAACTGAGCACAACAGAACAAATAAGAACGAGCTCAGACTACAGCAGAAGAGGAAGAACACCTCAAGGGATGAGGATGGTTCAAACTTCAATACATCTTCCTAGATTCGAAGCAGTACCATCTCGTCCCAGACAGGAGGTGACAGCAAGACCTTCTTCCTCAACTATGAGGCCATCTAGCTCACAAGAATGGTTTCAAATTAAAGAAGAAGAAGCTGTGCTGAGGGAAGAAGAACTGAGAAAAGCAGAAGAAGAAAGGAGAACATTCTTTAAGCAGAGGGAAGAAGAAAGCAGAAGACCTCCTAGCAGAAGGAGATAAGTTTTTTTTCTTTTTCTGTTGTTTTCTCAATTGTATCAACTGACTAAAACATCAATAAAATTCATATTTTTCTCTAGAAAATACAGCTTTTCACTGTATGATTAGGCATTCAATTACTCTTGCATTTTGCCTATTTAATGTGTTCAAATCACTATCTGTTAATTATGTTGTCATCATCAAATAGGGGGAGATTGTTGAACATTGAACGGTTACATTTGATGATAAGAAATATTGTACAAGGGCTGTATAGATAAGATCAAAACTGTTAGGTTGATCTCTTGATATAAATGTATAAAAGTCTTTTGTGTTGTACTAAGACTTAGATAGATCAAAACTGTTAGGTTGATCTGTTGGTGTAATAAAATCGTAGAATGAACTCTACGATTGCAGTCAAGGAAACTCTACGATTTGAACAGACTCTACGATCAAGACAACCAATCATAGAATGGACCCTACGATTTTGGTACAGAAGACTCTACGACCAAACAGACTATGTTCTTAACGAGAAACCTTAAATCAAACTCTACGATCAACAGTCTAACAGTTGAGTAAACTCTACGATGATAGTAAGAGATGATCCTTTACAGATCAATCATGACAGCAAGGATATTCGTAGAGTTGATCACAAAAGGTCGTTGAGCAAAAAGGCAAGAGACATCACGACTCTCAGATCAGGAGCTATTCAAGAATTCAATCTTCATTGAAGTAATCAAAAAGGAAACTTCTGCAAATCGATCAAAGTCAGAAAAGTCAGGGGACTGACCCAAGCGCACTATGGAACAGAAAGAAGACTTTCAAGGCAGAAAAGTCAAAGGACTGTGTCCTATCAGTCCTATAGTTTGGAAGGACCAAACGACTCTATGAAAGTTGGTGGGAACATACGACTGACACATCTGTCCCAAAGAAAAAAAGAAAACAACCTTCCATGGACTAATAGGTCAGATCAAATAAAATCTCATCAGAGGTTTAATGAGCTATATTAATATAATATACAACAGCTCTTCTCTGTGAAGTAACGGAAAGAAATAAAAGCTCAAGCAGATGTTCTAACGGAAAGAAACACAAGCTCAAGCAGATGGTCCAACGGGAAGAAAACTGAAGCCCTAACTTCTTAAATATTAAGATCAGCAAAAGAGAAAAAGAGAGCTCTGCACAAAAAGAAAATTATACGCAAGAAGTGAAAAAGATCAAACTGATAAGAAAGCTTGCATTGCTACTAAGTCCTTCAAAAACTCAAGCTAATAAGCAACTTAGTAGCACATCCAAATATACATCACTCCAGAAGAGTTCTTTGTGAACTAGTGTATCTAAGTCTGTTAGACTTGTAAAGTTATTTGTGAACTAAAGTTCCAAGACTACGGGTCTTGAAGGAATCTTAGTGATTTAGATATTGTAAAAGTATCCTTAGTGGATTTGCTGCTGGAAGAGCAGAACATTGGAGTAGGAGTCTTGTGAGCTCTGAACCACTTAAAACTCAGAGTCTTTATTATTGTGTCTTTCATTTGCTATATCTGCCATATAATTGCTTATTGAATTATTACTCTAACATATCAAGAAAAGGATAACTAAATCATATTCCGTTGTGTTAAACTTTCTGTTTAAGAATTAATTAAGTAAGATCTTTTAAATAAAAGAAATTTTTAAAAGAATCTATTCAACCCCCCTTCTAGATTTCTATCGTGTCATTGGGAACTAACAATTGGTATCAGAGCAGGTTCTCACATCTAAAGCCTTACAAGCTTGAGTAGATGAAATGACACTCAACAAGAATGGATCGGAACTCGGTGGAGGTAACAGATCACCTATGTGTAATAAAGAAAAATTTGCTAACTGAAAAGTTCGTATGCAGGCTTACATGGATGCTATAGGTGATGAACTGTTCGAGATAGTGCTAAATGGGTCGATCATACCAATGAAGCTTGCACTATCAACTGAAGATCCAAGCAAGCTAGTAGCAAAGAAAAGAGACGAATGAACAGACAATGAAAAGAAGGATGTTCAAAGAGACAAAAGGGCTAAGAACATCTTATTTCAATCTCTGGATGATGATCTATTTGAGAACGTTGTCAACTGTAAAATAGCTCAAGAAGTCTGGCAAACTCTGTTGATCATGCATGAAGAAATAGAAGAAGTCAGAGAAAATAAGCAATCACTGCTTGTTCAGCAGTATGAAATGTTCACCCACATCTCAGGTGAAAACATTACAACCACCTACGAGAGATTTAACTTGCTACTAAACTCTCTCAGATCTTATTGAAAAATCTATCCAAACAGAGATCTTATCATTAAATTCATGAGATCTTTGCCAATCAAATGGGATGCCAAAACCACAGCCATCCAGGAGTCAAAGAACCTGCACGAGATGACTGTACAACAGTTATATGAAAATCTTCTCACCTATGAGCTGGAGCTAAATCAAAGAGCAGAGAATCTATCTGGGGAAAGAAAGAAGGAGAAAAACATTACTCTTAAAGCCTCAACCTCAACTCACAGAAGTAATCACAAGGATATCTCTGACTCTGACAAGGATGAATCAAATGATGATGAAGGAGTTGTCATGCTAGTCAGACACTTTAAAAGATTCATCAACAGGAACAGACCTCAGAAGTTCAGAAGCAACAACAGCAAAGAACAACCAAATGACCTTTGCTATAATTGCAAAAAGCCAGGTCATTTCATTGCTAAATGTCCAAAACCCTTAAGAGAAGAGCCGAAGAGGGACAAAACGAGAGCAAATCCAAAAAGAGAATTCAAGAGCTTCCACAAATAAAAGAAGAAAGACAAAAGCTTCATAGCTGAAGGCTCCTGGAGTGACTCAGAAGAAGAACTAAATTTTGAGTCAAGTGATGATGAAGAGCCACAGAAGGCCAACATGTGCTTAATGGCAAATGAAGAAGGAAGCAGCAAAAAGGAATTCATCATAGATGAGGTATTTGATTTCTACTCTCCTGAATTAAGCATTGATGATCTTAGAGAAGGCATGCATGACTTAATGACAGAATTGCACAAATACATAGAATTGTTTAGAAGGTTATCTAAAGACTACTCTCATCTAAAAGAGGATAAAGAAAAAATAAGCATGGAATTAGAAGCCTCAGTTCAAACTGCAAAACTTTACTCTAATCTTGAGACTGAGAATGAAAGACTAAAAGAGATAAATGAATTAAGCACTCATAAAGAATCCTCACTAGTCTCCAAGATTCAGGAACTAGAAAAGACAATTTTTATGTGGAACAAGTCTAGTTCGTCTATGGACACCCTGATCTCAAGTCAAAGAGATGTGACTGATAGATCAGGATTAAGATTTGAGAATTCATTCCCAAAGCCCAATATGGAGAAGTCAATGGAAATAAATGAAGGCAAATCCTTTAATTTTAATAAAGGAATTGTGTTCATCAAATCCTTAGATTTGATATCTCTCAGCAATCCACATTCTGCTAAACCTACAATCATTTTTAACAATAAAACTCGCACAGGTCTTGGATTCAGAAAATTGAAATATAAGTCAAGCAAAAATCACTCTACGAATCATGAGAATCGTAGAGTAGTATGGAAGCAGAATGTAGATCAGCAAAAGACTATGAGAAATCATAATCCATACAAGTCCTGGACAAACAAGAAGTCACAAATACATACATATCATCATCAATATCATATCAATCATAGGCACCATCATAAAAATGATAAATATTTGTTAAGATATCATAGACTACAAGGATCTAAAATCAAACAGATTTGGGTCCCAAAAGGTACTAACAAAACAGGACCCAAACAAATATGGGTACCAAAATGAAGATTGATTTGTTATGCAGGTAAAGAGATCCATCTGGTATCTTGATAGTGGATGCTCACGGCATATGACAGGTGAAGAGGCTCTTCTATCAGAGTTTAAAGGAAAAAGATGGACCTGCTGTTATTTTTGGAGACAACAACTCGGGGAAAACCAAAGGTTATGGCTCAACTGGGAATGGTGCAATATCTTTCAGTAAAATGGCATATGTTGAGGGACTAAAGCACAACTTGCTAAGTATAAGTCAGCTCTGTGACAAAGGACATCAAGTCACCTTCCTCAACAACCAGTGCCAAGTTAGAGACTTGAAAACTAACTCTCTAAAGCTAGAAGGAGTTCGAGAAGGAAATGTCTATGTGGTCAATCTTGCTAAATTAAGTTCAGAACAAACTGTCTGTTTTCTTGCTAAAGCCTCTGAAGATATGTGCTGGCTCTGGCATAGGAGGTTATCTCATCTTAACTTCAAGAGTATTTCAAAGCTTGCCTCCAAAGATCTAGTAAAAGGATTGCCAAAGTTAAACTTCATCAAAGAAAAACCCTACAAAGCTTGTCAGTTTGGAAAGCAAACAAAGACGTCATTCCAAAGCAAATCAGTAAACTCAAATGATAGGGCTCTTCAATTACTTCACATGGATTTATTCAGACCAGTATCAACGACCAGCCTCGGAGGAAAAAGATACTCTCTAGTAGTAGTAGATGACTACACCAGATATACATGGGTATCTTTTCTAAGCTCTAAGGATGAAACCATTTCACATCTTATCAAGCTCTTCAGACTAATCATGAATGACAAGGGCGAAAAGATTAAGGCCATCAGAAGTGATAATGGACGAGAGTTTGATTTCTCAGATATGGACCTGTTCTGTGAAGAAAATGGAATAAATCAGAACTTCTCAGCCCCAAGAACGCCTCAGCAAAATGGAGTAGCATAAAGGAAGAATAGGACTCTTATTGAAGCAGGAAGAACTCTTTTAGCAGCAGCTTATCTCCCTGAATATTTCTAGGCTGAAGCCATCAGTACTGGATATTACACTCAAAACAGGTCACTCATACACTCAACATTAAAGAAGACTCCGTACGAATTATGGAAAGGAAGAAAGCCAAATATAAGTTATTTCCATGCGTTTGGTTGCCTATGCTACGTACTCAACAATGGCAAGAAGCATCTAACCAAATTCTAGCCAGAATCAGATGAAGGAATATTCCTTGGTTATGCAACAGATAGCAGAGCGTTTAGAGTGTTCAACAAGGAGTCATTAACTGTTGAAACCTCCATCCACGTCAAATTCGATGAATCAGATCCTGAAAAGAAAATATCACCATTCAATGAGTCAGCAGACACAAGCTCAATGATCGAAGAACTCAAAATCATAGAGTCTGACTCTACGACCATAGAACCAGCGACATAAATCGTTGAGCAAGGAGAGGAAATCGTAGAGCACACCACACCAGACATTGGAACTCTACGATCAGAACCAGAAGTTGATTTAGAGGAACTCAGACAGGAAGGTACCAGAACAGACGTCCCTAGCAGAATAAAATGGACCAAAGATCACACTCAAGATCTAATTATTGGAGATCCAAACACCGGAATCAAGACTAGAGCTGTAACCGTGAATGAATGCTTTTACCTAAGCTTTCTCTCTCAAGAGGAACCCAAGAAGATCGAAGAAGCCTGAGGAGATTCAAGTTGGATAGAGGCCATGCAAGCTAAATCAATTTGAAAGAAGCAAGGTCTGGAGATTAGTTGCCAGGACTCAACATAAACCAGTCATTGGCACCAAATGGGTTTTCAGAAATAAGATGGATGAAAATAGTGTGATAACGAGAAATAAAGCAAGACTGGTGGCCAAAGGTTACTCTCAAGAAGAAGGAATTGACTACGATGAAACATATGCTCCAGTTGCTAGGTTGGAAGCCATAAGGATATTCCTTTCCCATGCTGCTCACATGAAGTTCAAAGTCTTCCAAATGGATGTCAAGAGTGCTTTTCTAAATGGGGAACTTCAAGAAGAAGTTTACGTGGAACAACCTCCAGGTTTTATCAATCCAATTTTTTCAAATTATGTTTATAAATTAGATAAAGCATTATATGGTCTAAAACAAGCACCTAGAGCATGGTATGAAACCTTAACTAACTTTCTCATTGAAAATGGATTCACTAGAGGAAGAATAGATACTACCTTATTTTTGAGAAAACATAAGGATAAGACACTGCTAGTTCAAATTTATGTAGATGATATCATATTTGGTTCTTCTGATGAAAAATTATGTGAAAGATTTTCCAAGCTTATGCAGAGCAAGTTTGAAATGAGCATGATGGGAGAACTCAACTTCTTCCTTGGACTACAAGTGAAGCAGACTGATGAAGGCATATTCATTAATCAAGCCAAATACATCAAAGACTTATTAAAGAAATATGGCATGAAATCTGCATCTATCATGAAGACTCCTATGCCACCTGCCACCAAGCTTGACAAAGATGAAAATGGTAAATCCACTGAAATCACTCAGTACAGAGGTATGATAGGCTCACTATTATATCTTACTGCGAGCCGATCAGATATAATGTTTTCTACATTTATATGTGCTAGATTTCAGGCTAACCCCAAAGAGTCTCATCTATTAGCTGTGAAAAGAATTTTCAAATATCTTAAAGGAACTCCAAATTTAGGATTATGGTATCCCAAGGAGTCCTCCTTTGATCTTATGGGATACTCAGATGCTGACTATACAAGATGCAAAATAGACAGAAAGAGCACAAGTGGAACTTGCCAGATGCTTGGGAACAGACTTGTCTCTTGGTTTAGTAAAAAGCAGAACTCAGTGTCGACATCTACTGCAGAAGCTGAACATATAGCCGCAGGCAGTTGCTGTGCACAAATCCTATGGATGAAGACTCAACTTGCAGACTATGGGTTTGAGCTTAATTCTATTCCTATATACTGTGATAATACTAGTGCAATTGCTATAACTCATAATCCTGTTATGCACTCAAGAACTAAGCACATAGATATAAGATATCATTTCATCAGGGATCATGTACAAAATGAAAATATATCACTTCACTACATCCCAACTGAAGATCAACTAGCAGATGTATTTACAAAACCTTTAGATGAATCAAGATTTAATAAACTCATAAGTGAGTTAGGAATGCTAAATCTAGACCCTTAATATATGTATATCATGTTTTTTTGGAAGATACTAACTTTGTAGGAATAAAAGTGAGCAAGAAAAATAAGTAAAAGACAAATTCGTGAAATACACTCAACGATCGTCAGGCAAAGGATCGTAGAGTACGCTGAAGATCGTAGAGATCACTCAACGATTGTCAGGCAAAGGATCGTAGAGTATGCTGAAGATCGTAGAGATCACTCAACGATCAACAAACCAAGAATCGTAGAGCACACTACAAACCGAAGAGCTCACTTAACGGTTGGCAAGCCAAGGATCGCAGAGTATTCCTTTATCGTAAAGCTAACTCAATGAACATCAACAAAAGAATCGAAGTGACAAGAAGGATTGTAAAGCTCTAGGGGCAAAAAGGTCATCAACCAACTGAGATGCTCCTATCAGAACATGACACGCATCTCAGCAAACATAGATGGAAGTTTTAAATACTTTAAAAACTACACGTCGTTTATTTCTTCAAATCAAAATCTATCATTCCTATCTATCTCTCTCAATCCAAAACCCTAAGTTTTCAATACTCAGATAAATCGTTCCTACTATTTCAGGAAAACTATTAAATGGCACCTGCTCAAGTCATTTTTGGAAACGAGCTCAACTTCGTAGCCTTCACATCGGCAGATAAGCAATTCAAAAGGATAATCCAGTTACTAGAAAAGGCGAGTCTGCGAGAAGCTCTGGGAACTAATACGAGGATTCTGTCAAAGCTTATCCGAGAGTTCTACATCAATGGATCCTATGCAAATGGAACTCTAACCACTACTGTAAGAGGAGTGCAGCTCAACCTCACTGCGGAAGAATTTAATCTTGCCCTAGGATTCAAGCAAGGAGGCCTCACATCTCTAAATATGGTGAATACCGAAGAAGGCCTGAGAAGAATGCACCACCAAAAGAATCCAGGACTGAAAGGTTTAAAGAAGAAAGAATTTCCTCAGAAATATGAATTCCTGGCAGATGTGGTTGGTAAATGCCTACTCTACAAAGGCTCAGCTCATGACTCAGTCAGTGAGGTGCAGCTGAAATTGATGACAACTATAGTCAAGAAGACAAACATCAACTATGGCTCTTTGCTGGTGGAATGGATAGGGAACTGGATCCAGAATGCTAAAAAAGCAAAGGGGACCAGAAAAATGTTCTATGGGAGATTCATCAGCATTCTCCTTAGATTATCTTTGGGGAATCTGATTGAGCCTGACGAAGGAGAAGCCCTAAATACTAACAAAAGAATCACCCAGAAAATCTTTGACAACTGGAGGAGGAATCCAGTTGAAAATAGGAAACTATCCCGGTCAGGGGATAGTGAAGAAACGCAGAGTGGGGCAGGGTCATCTCTATTAAAGAACACTCCTTTAGAAGAAGAATCTCAGGAAGTTAGCAAACAATCTCAGGAAGTTAGCAAACAATCTCAGGGTCTCATCAGAAAAAGAAAAGGAAAGAAAGCCCTTGAGATTGAAGAACCTCAGGGCTCATCTGATGAGGCTCCTGATGCTGCTCTTGAAGAAAAGGCTGCATCAGAGGATGAAGATTCTGATCTGCGAAGGGAAACTCGCGGCAAGTATGAAGCTGAAGAGGCAACCCCAAAAGAGCCAAAAAAAAAGAGAAGAAGGCTAGTTAAATTAGCCGACAAAGACTCAGTAGCTAAGGGGGAGCTACTTGAAAAAGCTGTCATTTCTCCATTTGAGAAGGAGTCATCTAAAGCAGCTGAACCTATGGATACTCAAACTGAGGGGGAGCCACCAGTAGTTTCTAAGCCAACAGATGCTCTGGCTGAGGGGCAGATTCACGAAGGTACTTTAGTCCCTTCAGCCACAATGAATAATGACGAAGAGGATGACATCGAAATAGTGGCCGTTGGAAGAGATGAGCAAAGGCATCTTAACTACAACTTCCTGCTGAAATTTTTGCCACTGATGCCATTCCACCGAGCTCTGGTGCACAATGTATGGGATCAGGTCTTCTGGACGTTCAAAGCTTACCCAAATGTGGTGATTATATAGCTCAAGGCTATCCTCAGAATCTATTTTTTGCCCAGAAGCTCATTTCTTGCAGCCCCTTCTCACATTCTTTAGGGCAAAAGGTACATTTTATTCCTCTAGACCTCATTCAAATTCATACACCCTCATCAATGTTCAATAAATTTGAGGCGTCCCCAAATACCAACTCTGCATCAAACTCTACGATTAACACTTCCCCGATCGTAGAGTCACCACCCTCTACGACTGGTGGTCAAGAAAGCCTAAATAGTCAAAACGTAGAGTGCCCTCCAGACTCTCCTGAAATTCTGTCTACTTAGCAAACAATGCCTCCGGTTCCATCTTCAAGATTCCTCTTAACCCACGAGGATATTCCTTCCACCTCTGGTCACGAATACTTTCACATTCCAAGCTCTACGGCTGACCAGGGACAATCATCTCAACTCCTCCAGCAAATTTTAGACAAGGTATCTCGGCTTCCTACCACTGAAGGCTTAACTGACTTGACAAGCCATATCCATACAGAGATACATAACGACCTGGCATCGAAATCCCACAACCTTCAACATAGAATGGATGATGTCATTGATGCTGCTAATGGTCTCTCTAATTCAGGGCATACAGCAGCTTTCAGAGCAGGTAGCAACAATTAATGATGCCAACAAGGGGGAGAAGAAACTGAGCACAGCAAAACAAATAAGAACGAGCTCAGACTACAGCAGAATAGGAAGAACACCTCAAGGGATGAGGATGGTTCAAACTTCAATACATCTTCCTAGATTCGAAGCAGTACCATCTCGTCCCAGACAGGAGGTGACAGCAAGACCTTCTTCCTCAACTATGAGGCCATCTAGCTCACAAGAATGGTTTCAAATTAAAGAAGAAGAAGCTGTGCTGAGGGAAGAAGAACTGAGAAAAGCAGAAGAAGAAAGGAGAACATTCTTCAGGCAGAGGGAAGAAGAAAGCAGAAGACCTCCTAGCAGAAGGAGATAAGTTTTTTTTTCTTTTTCTATTGTTTTTTCAATTGTATCAACTGACTAAAACATCAATAAAATTCATATTTTACTCTAGAAAATACAGCTTTTCACTGTATGATTAGGCATTCAATTACTCTTGCATTTTGCCTATTTAATCTGTTCAAATCACTATCTGTTAATTATGTTGTCATCATCAAATAGGGGGAGATTGTTGAACATTGAACGGTTACATTTGATGATAAGAAATATTGTACAAGGGCTGTATTAGATAAGATCAAAACTGTTAGGTTGATCTCTTGATATAAATGTATAAAAGTCTTTTGTGTTGTACTAAGACTTAGATAGATCAAAACTGTTAGGTTGATCTGTTGATGTAATAAAATCGTAGAATGAACTCTACGATTGTAGTCAAGGAAACTCTACAATTTGAACAGACTCTACGATCAAGGCAACCAATCATAGAATGGACCCTACGATTTTGGTACAGAAGACTCTACGACCAAACAGACTATGTTCTTAACGAGAAACCTTAAATCGAACTCTACGATCAACAGTTTAATAGTTGAGTAAACTCTACGATGATAGTAAGAGATGATCCTTTACAAATCAATCACGACAACAAGGATATTCGTAGAGTTGATCACAAAAGGTCGTTGAGCAACAAGGCAAGAGACATCACGACTCTCAGATCAGGAGCTATTCAAGAATTCAATCTTCATTGAAGTAACCAAAAAGGAAACTTCTGTAAATCGATCAAAGTCAGAAAAGTCAGGGGACTGACCCAAGCGCACTATGGAACAGAAAGAAGACTTTCAAGGCAGAAAAGTCAGAGGATTGTGTCCTATCAGTCCTATAGTTTGGAAGGACCAAACGACTCTATGAAAGTTGGTGGGAACCTACGACTGACACATCTGTCCCAAAGAAAAAAAGAAAACAACCTTCTATGGGCTAACAGGTCAGATCAAATAAAATCTTATCATAGCTTTAATGAGCTATATTAATATAATATACAACAGCTCTCCTCTGTGAGGTAACGGAAAGAAATACAAGCTCAAGCAGATGTTCTAACGGAAAAAAACACAAGCTCAAGCAGATGGTCAAACGGGAAGAAAACTGATGCCCTAACTTCTTAAATACTAAGATCAACAAAAGCGAAAAAGAGAGCTCTGCACAAAAAGAAAATTATACGCAAGAAGTGAAAAAGATCAAACTAATAAGAAAGCTTGCATTGCTACTAAGTCCTTCAAAAACTCAAGCTAATAAGCAACTTAGTAGCACATCCAAATATACATCACTCCAGAAGAGTTCTTTGTGAACTAGTGTATCCAAGTCTGTTAGACTTGTAAAGTTCTTTGTGAACTAAAGTTCC
This sequence comes from Hedera helix, assembly GCA_947179155.2. Taxonomy (NCBI): domain Eukaryota; kingdom Viridiplantae; phylum Streptophyta; class Magnoliopsida; order Apiales; family Araliaceae; genus Hedera; species Hedera helix. The sequence continues at coordinate 9,225,088 of OX359283.1, forward strand.
AAGACTGCGCGTCTTGAAGGAATCTTAGTGATTCAGATATTGTAAAAGTATCCTTAGTGGATTTGCTGCTGGAAGAGCAGAACATTGGAGTAGGAGTCTTGTGAGCTCTGAACCACTTAAAACCCAGAGTCTTTATTATTGTGTCTTTCATTTGCTATATCTGCCATATAATTGCTTGTTGAATTATTACTCTAACATATCAAGAAAAGGATAACTAAATCATATTCCGCTGTGTTAAACTTTTTGTTTAAGAATTAATTAAGTAAGATCTTTTAAATAAAATAAATTTTTAAAAGAATCTATTCAACCCCTCCCCCCCCCCCCCCTTCTAGATTTCTATCGTGTCATTGGGAACTAACGGAGAGTTTTAATGAACGTCGATTCCTATTTAACGAAAAGGCTGCAAGCATTTTTTAAATATCATAAGAAATTGATTTTGTAAAAATAGATAAACGTTTTTTCATTAAACTTTAGTGCATAGGGTTAATGAGCTCCTAGAAGTTGCCTTCATTTTATTTTACTCTACTGTCCAAAGGCAATGTATAGTCTCGATTCCTATTTGACGAAAGTTTAAAAAACTCTTATTTTCTAAAACGACACCTAATAAAAATCTCATCGCTTTCAATCTATATCTATTATAAAGCAAAGCCTTTGCGTATGGGTCAAAAGACGTTCTAAAACGCTTTCCAAATAAAGCATGTTTTCTACAGAAAAAATCAAAGCGGCTTTTTTTATGCAAAATTCACCACAACATTCATTTAAGCACACACGCACATACACACACCTTTTAAGATTTAAAAAGGATAGGAAAGCATCAAAATTACGGTAACCGTGTTTTCACGGAAGTCGGGGGGTGCCTAACACCTTCTCCTCACTTAAGCAAGCCCCCGAACTATATGAATCTCGGTTCACAGACCAATTAATTAAGTGTCACATATGAGCCATTATGATTACGAAAACTAAAAATCGGATGAGTTGGTACATCTATTTCAAATATACTAACAGGCGACTCTGGTCAATTGGCTTATCATAAAATCGATCATTCAAATCCCGTCGACACTTATGCCGATCTTTTCCAAAAATCACATCGTAATTAAAAGGCTAAAATTGGAAAGGGTAGTTATTAATAGGAGACAATTTTCCCGGCGTCAACAATATAAATGCATATGTACTGTTTGATTTGGGCGCTACCTATTCATTTGTGTATGATGATTTCGCTAGACGGTTAAAATTGCCTAGAGAAAAACTAGATAACCCAATGAACATAAAAGTTGCTAATAAAGAAGTGATTCATGTATTGTTTATACCTAGAAATTGTTGTACTGAAATCAGGGTCAGAAGTTGAATGTGAATCTAATTCTGATACGTTTAGGGGAGTTTGACGTTATACTTGGAATGGATTGGTTGTTGAACCACAGAGCGATAATTGATTGCTAGAAGAAGTGTATACACCTTAAGACACCAAACAAGTCTAAGGTCGTATTTTATAGCAGCAAGGCGACAAGACAATCCTCTTGTCTGACGCTGATGCAAGCCAAGAAATTATTGAAGAAAGGTTGTGTATGGTATTTGGCTCATGTGGTGGATACATAAATGGTGAATCCTGAGACGGAGCAAATACCAATAGTTAAGGAGTTAATGGATGTTTTTTCAAATGAACTGTCAGGTCTACTGCCAGATAGAGAAATAGAATTTGTGATCGATTTAGTACCGGGGACAACACCGATATCAAAGACACCATATAGGATGACTTCAGTATAAATGAAGGAGTTGGTGGTTCAGTTGCAAGAATTGTTGGATAGGAAGTACATTCAACCTAGTGTTTCTCTATGGGGAGCACCTGTGTTGTTTATAAAGAAGAAGAATGGATTGATGAGACTTTGTATGGACTATAGGGAGTTGAACAAAGTAACGATTAAGAACAAGTACCCGTTACCACGAATTGACGATCTTTTTGACCAATTGAAAGGGGCGAAGTACTTTTCAAAGATTGACTTAAGGACTGGTTATCATTAGTTGAAAGTCAGGAAAGAAGATGTACCCAAGACGACATTCAGAACTTGATATGGTCATTATGAGTTTCTGGTGATGTCGTTTGGACTAACGAATGCGCCAGCCGCATTTATGGACATGATGAACAGAATATTCAAGCAGTACTTGGATAAATTTGTAGTTGTGTTCATTGACGATATTTTTGTTTATTCCAAAACAGAAGATGATGATGCAGAACATCTAAGATTGGTGTTGGAGATATTAAGGAAGGAGCAGTTGTATGCAAAAATTTTAAAGTGTGAATTCTAGTTGGAGAGAGTTCAATTCCTAGGTCACGTTATCGATAAGGAGGGAGTTTCAGTAGATCCAGCAAAAGTAGAAGTGGTGATGAATTGAGAACAACCAAGGACGCCAACGGAGGTTAGGAGTTTCTTAGATTTAGCGGGTTACTAGCGAAGATTCATCAAAGACTTTTCGAAGATAGCAACACCGTTAACCAATTTTACAAGAAAGACAATGAAATATGTATGGACGGAGAAATGCGAGGAGAGTTTTCAAGAGCTAAAGAAAAGACTTAGTAAAGCACCTGTGTTGACTTTATCAGACGATACAGGAGGTTTTACGGTCTACAGTAATGCATCGCACAAGGGACTAGGCTGTGTGCTTATGTAGCACGACAAAGTCGTTGCGTATGCATCAAGACAATTGAAGGATTATGAAAAGGGATACCCTACCCATGATTTAGAGTTAGCAGCAGTAGTGTTTGCCCTTAAGATTTGGAGGCATTATTTATATGGGGAGAAATGTGAGATATTCACATATCATAAAAGTCTGAAGTATATCTTCACACAGAAGGAATTGAATATGAGGTAGCGGAGGTGGTTGGAATTGATCAAAAATTACGATTATGAAATTTTATACCATCCTGGCAAAGTCAACGTAGTAGCAGATGCTCTAAGTAGAAAAAACAGGGAGAAGTTATTTATATTGACATACCAAGAGGAACTGGTAAATGAGATGGTTTGGATGGAGTTGGAAGTGAAAAATTCAAAGGAGTCAATGGAAGTGGAAGCAAGCCCAACCTTGTTAGATAAGGTGAAAGAGGCTAAAGACAAAGATGAAAAGTGTGACAGAATAAGGAAGAGGATGACAAAAGGAGAAGAGGTCAAATTCAAAGTGAATTGCAAAGGATTGCTAAGGTTTGTAAACTGTGTATGGATACCGCTAATGCCTGAATTATGAGAGGAGATTTTACAAGAGGCTCACAGTATGAGATACTCGATACATCCGAAAATTACGGAAATGTATCAAGATCTACGTCAATAATTTTGGTGGCCGAATTTAAAATGGGAGGTTGCAGAATGTGTCAGTCGATGCCTAACTTGTCAGAGGGTAAAGGCAGAACATTAGAGACCAAGTGGATTACTATAGCCGTTAGAGATTCCTAAGTGGAAATGGGAGCATATCATAATGGATTTTGTGGTAGAACTTCCAGTAACACAGAAAAGGATATGATGCAATATGGGTGATTGTGGATCGACTAACAAAGTCAACGCACTTCTTGCCGATCAAGATTAAGTTCAGTTTGGATCAGTTGGCTAAACTGTACAACAAGGAGATAGTATCGAGACATGGAGTACCGGTATCGATTGTGTCAGACAGAGATCTGCGCTTCACGTCAAAGTTTTGGAAAAGTCTTCAAGAAAGATTGGGGACACAATTAAGAATGAGTACAGCGTACCATCCGCAGACTAATGGGCAAAGCGAGAGGACAATTCAGACGTTAGAAGACATGCTCAGAGCCTGTGTGATGGATTTCAAGGGCAGTTGGGAAAACCATCTACCATTAGTTGATTTTGCATATAATAACAGTTATTATGAGAGCATAGGCATGTCGCCTTACGAAGCTTTATATAGGAGAAAATGTAGAACACCTCTATATTGGGATGAGGTAGGAGAACGTCGACTGTTGGGGCCAGAATTCGTTCAACAAACTGTAGAAATTATCAAAGTAATAAAAGCTTGACTAGTAGCAGCTCAAGACCGTCAGAAGAAATACGCAGATCTACATCGACAGAAGCGAGAGTTCAAAGTGGAAAGTTTTGTATTCATGAAGGTATCTCCCTGGAAAGGGAAAATCCGTTTTGGAAAGAAGGAAAAACTGAGTCCGAGGTTCATAGGACTGTTCAACATATTGAAGAGAGTGGGTGAAGTGGCGTACAAGGTAGCTCTACCTCCTGAACTGGAGCATATTCACAATGTGTTTCACATGTCAGTGTTACGATCATATAAGCTAGATTACAAGCACGTCATATCATATGAGCCAATTCAAGTTGAGAAAGACTTATCATAAGAAGAGATTCATGTCCAAATACTAGATAGAAAAGAGCAGAAATTGCGAAATAAGGTTATACATTCTGTCAAAGTTTTTTGAAGGAACCACAACGCTGAGGAAGCTACATTGGAACTTGAAGAAAAGATAACGAATGACTATTCACATCTTTTTGAGTAGTTTTAAATTTGTAATTTCGGGGACGGAATTCTTATAAGGGAGGGAGAATGTAATGACCACGAATTCTATTAGACATTGTAATTATAATTATTATATAATTAGCAATGAATTAAAATTTTTGTACTAATTAATTGTGCATTAGATAATTGAATGAATATACTTGAGTATGTGTATATTTATTTAAAGCAATGAAGCAAGATGTTATAATTAATTAAAGTAAATCTAATTGGATTATATTTTAAATCCAAATGAGCTATTAAACCAGGTCAATTAAATGTACCTAGTAGTCCATGTAATTAATTAAACCCTAACACATGTAATTAATTAACTTATCCCAATGCTTGATTTAATTATGTAACATATGTGATTTAATGTTAGCCCAATAGAACATTTAAATTGAGTCCAACCAAATTAAATGGATGAGCCCAATATATTTAATTCCTAAGTCAAATATGGAGCCCAATAGGAAGTCAAACTTTGGTATATATATATATATATATATATATATACCAAAGTCCCTAAACCCAATATATTTAATTCCTAAGTCAAATATGGAGCCCAATAGGAAGTCAAACTTTGGTATATATATATATATATATATATATATATATATATATATATATATATATATATATATATATATAAGTAATAAAATTAAACCAAAAATGGGGGGGAAATACCCCATTTGGCCGGCCAAAGTGGAACCCACCAAGGGTGGCTTGTTTGTTTAATGTTGCTTCTTTTATACACTAAGTCATAGTGGTTGAACAACCTTTGTTGTAATATCCCAGATATTTACAAGAATTATAAATAAGATTTGAAATAAGTAATTAAAGGTTATGGTTTAAAACCTAGAGTTATCGAAGTGAGATATATAGAAAATGGGTAAATATTTTTTTTAACATAATTTATTTGTTATAAATTAAATATGAGAATATTTTAATGATGCATGTAGAGAATTTATTAAGGAAATAAATTCATTTGAGAAGTGAAGGTGTATATATATATATATATATATATATATATATATACCTAAAGCGTGCGTATTAGCCAAATAAGAAGATGAATAAATTTATACTCAATTAAACTAATAAATTAATTAGTTTAAATATGAAGTTATGAAATATAATTAATTAGGTTAATTATATTAGTATGAGTTAAAGTTGTGAAAAATTTAGGATGATTGTTTTGGATGGTAATAATGTGAGGTAATTAATTAAGTAATTAATTTAATTATTAAGTTGTTGTGTAGAGTCCATTAATAAATTTAAAGTAAGCCCAATATTTTAATTGATATAAGTCTTGTTGGTAATTATATAGAGGTCCAACTAAATTTAAGGATTTAGCCTCATGAAAAGTCTAAGTAATTTAATTACTACTAGTAGACTAGCCCAAAAAGATTATAAATCTTAGCCCAATATGAGAATATTTGTATGAAAAATATGTGAGTTGTGTTGGGTAGCCCAAACAATTTAAATAAGAAAGGCTAATTGAAAATAAGCTATATAGTACAAACATTTAAAAGTCAAATGATGGTCAATGTGCTGGGAGAAGAATTTCAAGTATTGATTTAGTGTAGAGAATTAACTAATGTAGAGTTAATTGAATAACCCTAGTTGGTAGATAAGAGAGAGCATTAACAAAACGTTGGTTAATTGCTAGGTAAGTAAATATGATTATGAGAATTAACTATAGATGAGTTAATTGAGTAACCCAATGTGGTAGAATAATTTAAGGTAAGTCTAATTGGATTATATTATAAGTCCAAATGAGGTATTAAACTAGGTCCAATAAATTAACCTAGTAGTCCATATAATTAATTAAACCTTAGTCCATGTAATTAATTAATTAAGCCCAATGCTTGTTTTAATTAAATGTAACATAGGGTATTTAATGTTAGCCCAATGTAACAATTAAATTGAGCCCAACCAAATTAAATGGATGAACCCAATATATTTAAATCCTAGAGTCCAATGTGGAGCTCAAAAGGAAGTCAAAATTGGTCAACATTGATATATATATATATACATGTATATATATATATATATATAATTAAAGTATTAAAAATAAACCAAAAATGGGTGATTAAATCTCATTTTTGCTGGGATTTAGGGGGCCCACTTGGTAGCTTGCTTCTTTAGGTTGCTTAAATGTTACTTGAAGGTGATTAAGGGTGTGCTATAAATATAGTGCTCCACACATTGGCTATGTTTGTTAGCTATTTGTCTAGAATTTCTAGATAGAAAATAGAGAGCATTCTAGAGAAAAGCAAGCAAACACTTGTGAGTTGAAGGAGATTGCTAGAGGAGGAGCTTGGTGGATGGCACATAGCTTCATAGCATACTTTGGAAGGAGAAGAAGAAGAGTATCCATGTCCAAGAGGTTAAAAAGTGTTTTAAACTTTTTTTAGTTCATTTTTATAGTCTAGATATGTTTTAATCGATCAAAAAGTATTTTTAACCGATCAAAAGTTATTTTGATAATCTAGAAGTCTAAAACTATGATATATAGGTATATTCATGGTTTGATATAGTTCATACATATATTTGTATGGGTGGTACGCAAAGAATTAGAAGGAAAGTTCATATAACGATTTACCGGTAAAACCTTAGATGGTTCGATCTTAAATTTCTTGTCAAAACGTTTTCAAAATATGATTGAACCATGAAATATTGTAAAACAAGAAGTTAAGAAGACAACAACACTAAGTTGGTGTCATTTGGATGTGTAGAGTTTATTTTATTCAAGTTTGAACAATTAAAACCAAGGATTTGTGATTTTAGTTTTCTCTTTGTCCTTGTGAGTAACTTTTAGTCTAGTTTCGTTCGGAATTTGAATTTGTGATCTAAAGAGAAATTATAGAGGGGGAAATTATGATGAGAATGGACTCAAGAATTATGATGAGAATGAACTCAAGAATCACCCCAAAATATTTTAAAATGAAAAAGTTATGGCTATCAGAGTGTCGAAGGATCGAGTACACAAAATTTTAAAATGTTTCTGCAACACAAGGGTCGGGGCCCTTGTTTTGCTCTAAAAAGAAGGGTAGGGGCCCTTGTCACTATTCATGGGCAGTGCATGTGACGACCCCAAATCCGGGTTCCTCGAACTCGGTTCATCACAGGTACAACCTTTTCCTTATTGTTCATGAATTACAACAATATTATAATTGCTAAATAATCATTTATTTACAATTTTACAACATCTCTTTCTATTCCAGAATCGAAATCTTTATACATTCCTAGTATGTCTCAATATCATACATGATACGACATTCTATTACAATCAATTTGAGTATTTAATACTCATATAACATACTAACTAAGTCTTATGCTACACAATCATTTACCTGTCTAATTCGGATTGATATCTACAATAGATATTTAAATCTTCAATAGAAGTAATATGTTTTCCTGTTCCTTGTTCTTTATTGAGAACTTCAGGTAACTAGCCTTATCTAAAAATGTTGGTTTAGGCAAGAGCGAGCACGACGGCTCAGCAAGTCTAACAGATAGCACATAACACATAGTTCATGTTTATACATGCTTCTCATGCTTCATACATTACATTATATGAATGCATCATGCTTCTCATGCTTTGCATTTATTCATGCAATATACTGATCATGCATTGGAATGAATACATGACATACAATTTAACTTATTCAATTAATTCAGGCTTTCTATCATATAGAATCAACACACCTCATATGGTTTCACAAAAACATATTTAATTCAAATTCTCACATGCTTCAAGTGCACAAACAACAGTTATACACATAGCAACAATATCTGAAAAATTTGTCTGGTTCACTTCTACCAGTTATGCTTATTTGCGTCTTTCGTTCAACCTACAATTTATAGGAAATTGACATAATTATTAGATGCAATGACTATTACTTAGCCTTTATATAAGACTCTAACTTTAAATTATTAACTCTTAAGATGTCCGACAAACGAATCCTTAAGTTCCGGACAAAACCCTAGCCCAACCCCAGTTGGACATGTCGGGTATGCTCATCTAACTTATACCTTCACTACACGTTCTTCTTACGACTTACTTTTAATAAGTTGTCTAAAATTTAGTCACAAATTGACTATTTAAATCAGTTTAATTTAATTAAACATTCTTCTTTTACATAACTTAATGATTCAGACATTTAATAATGTACCAAATACCTCAATATATCATCTACCTTTGATAATATACAAGTATACAACTATATTCAAATATTATTAACCGTTTAATAATATTTTAATCACTTATTAATATTATTATCTATTTAATAATATTTTAATCTATTACAAATATTATTAATCATTTAATAATATTTAATATTATTAACCATCTAATAATATTTTAATCACTTATTAATATTATTAACCATTTAATAATATTTAATCCCTTATTAATATTATTAAGCATTTAATAATATTTTAATCACATATTAATATTATTAACCATTTAATAATATTTTATTCTCTTATTAATATTATTAATTATTTAATAATATTTTAATCACTTATTAATATTATTAACCATTTAATAATATTTTATTCTCTTATTAATATTATTAATCATTTAATAATATTTTAATCTCTTACTAATATTATTAATCATTTAATAATATTTTAATCACTTATTAATGTTACTCATCATTTAATAACTTTTTAATCATATACTAATATTATTGATCATTTAATAATATTTTATTCATTTACTAATATTATTACTTATTTAATAATATTTTATTAATTTCTAATATTATTATATTAATAATAATATTTCATTAATTTAATTATATTATTAAACCTTTAATAATATTTATCCTCTTTTAATTATTAAATCCATTATTTATAATTAAAAATACATTTATTGGTTAAAATAATAATAAAATAATTTTTTTTTTCCAAGCATGGGTGTATCTACGCCGGCCCAAGGCCTTTTTGGGGCGTATCTACGCCCATGGGCAGAATATGGGCGTATTCTGGGCGTATTTTGGGCGTCTAGACGCCAGGACTTGGCTGTCGGAACCTCTCTTACTAGTTTGGCCATAACTTTGTCATACAGAAACATTTTGAAGTGATATTTGAGTTTAAATTCATTATAATTTCATGATCTACAATTTCTTTTTATATCACAAATCCAAATTCAGGACGAAACTGGACTAAAAACTGTTCACAAGGACAAAGTGAAAACTAAAATCACAAATCCTTGGTTTTAAAGGTTCAAACTTGAATAAAATGAAATTTATTCATCCAAATGACACCAACTTAGTGTTGTTATCTTCCTAACCTCTTGTCTTACAATATTTCATGGTCCGATCGCATCTTTGAAAACGTTTGACAAGAAATTTTAAGATCGAACCACTTAGGGTTTTACCGGTAACATAATATGAAATTTTCTTCCATTTATTTGCTTACCACACATACCAATACTTGTACTAAACATATTAAACCATGAATCTACCTATATATCATAGATTTAGATTTCTATAGCATCAAAATAGCTTTTGATCGGTTAACAATATATTTTTAACCGTTTAAAACTTATATAAATTATAAAAATGCACTAAGGAAGAGTTAGAATACTTTTCAACCTCTTGGATTTGAATGTTCTTCTTCTTGATCTTCTTGATCTACCCGAAATAGTTATCCTTCTTGATGTGAACTTGGTAAGGACTCCTCCTTGACTATTCTTTAGCACTTTTCCTTGGTGGATCTTTTTGACTCTCTCAAATGAGCTCTCACTTCTCTCTAAAATACTTCTCTCTCTATAACTTGGTGAAATGAACAAATGACCAAACTTTTTTCAAGTCTTGGTAATGAGTTCTATTTATAGGACTCAACTAACCTCACTTATCATCCACTAATCAACTAACATAGGTGAATTAAAGGGTTAATCCATGCTTACTATTTTAGTGAATTAATGACTACTTGATGGACTTGGTGATTGACAAAGTGATTGACCACCATGAATGACAAGTTTGATTGACTAGGGTGGTTGGGTAGTTGGTGAGAAATTCACCCAACACTTAACTCACATGTGGTTAACTCTCATAAGACCTATGGTTAAAGTACTACACTTAACCTTGGTCACTTAAAACTCAACCTTAGTTATAGCTCATCTTATTTATATATCTCACAACAACTAACCACAATGTGGTTAATTCTCTACATTAAAATGACCTAGGTTGGTTCACTCACCCAACCATGGTCTAAACTCATCAATTAAACATACACACATCTTCCACCAAATAACCCAAGTAGGGTTAATTCTCTACAATCAATTATACATATATTTTCAATATATTTATATAATTATTAACACTTAACTCTAGCATTGGTTAAGGTTTTATTTTTATTACCACTTAGGGTTAACAAGTAACCCAACAATGGTTAGTTCTCTATAACATAAATTCATAAGAATTAACCATCCTCATTGACTAGGGTTGGTGAACCACCCCTTGGTTAATTCATTTAACCAACATTGGTTAACTCTCTACCAATTCATATACTTACAACATATATATCTCTACATATTCACCAATAACCTTTTTATTTAAATTACATCATAGCTTGAATTGACCAATTTAAATTGAATACAAGCAACATACATTTTTACTCAATCTCCAAGTGGGACCCCATGTTTGGTCAACACTCCACCATTTTCCTTTTATTTTTATTATATATATATATATATATATATATATATATATATATATATATATATATATATATAATACTTGCAATTTCTACTAACCATTAACCAATGTATGGTTAATTCTCTACAACATGCAACCCATGGTTATCTACCAATTCTACCTTGGTGAATTTTATACATACATAATTGTATCTATAATATTCTTTCTACAACTAACCCATGTATAGTTAAATCTTTAATTTATTTACTACCTAGGGTTACTCAATTAACTCATCCATAGTTAATTCTCATTATCACATTCATTCACCTAGCAATTAACCAATATTTGGTTAATACTCTCTCTTGTCTACCAACTAGGGTTATTCAATTAACCCTACATTAGTTAATTCTCTACACTTAACAATTCTTGAATTTATTCTCTCAACATATTGACCAACATTTGACTTTTAAATTTGGACTCAATATTTGGGCTACTAGTTTATTTTGCATTGGGCTCCCTTATTTAATTATTTGGACTACCCAACACAACTAACACATCTTTATAACTTGGGCTATGTAATTTATTTAATTAGACTACCACCCAATTATATACAATACTTGCCAACATTAATTAATTGGACTTATATTAATTACCTCTTGGACTATTAATCAACGTAACATTTGAGCTTATTATTTAATTACCCACTTCATACCAATATTTTCATATTGGGCTAACATCTATAATCCTTTTGAGCTAGTCCACTAGTAGTAATTAAATTACTTGAACTCTATACCACAACTTAATAATTAAGTTCATTACTTAATCAATTAACTTCTTAATATTGTCATTCTAGACAAACTTTCTAGTTTTTATATAACTTTAACTCATAACTAATATAATTAACATAATTAATTATATTTCATGACTTTCATTCTTACTTCATATTTAAACTAATTAATTTACTAGTTTTATTGAGTATTAATTTACTCATCTTCTTGTTTGGCTAACAAACACAACTCTAGGAATATATAACTATGTATATATATCCTTATAACCGTCTTCACTTCTCAAATGAATTTATTTCCTTAATAAATTCTATATATACATCATGAAATATTTTCACATTTAATTTCTAACAAATACATTATGTTAAAAAAAATGTTTACCCATTTTCTACACATCTTACTTCTCACATTCTAGGTTTTAAACCTTAACCTTCAATAAAATCAATTAAGATATTATTTAAAATCTTGAAAATATCTAGGATATTACAGTGCATTTTTTTGTTTTGGGTCGGGTCGGGTCATTTAAGTCCAAATTGGATAAAAATGTTTAAAAATTAATATAATTAATTTGGGACCCAAGTTTAATAATTATTTATTATTTATATAAAAAATAATAAATAAAGTAAATAAAGCCATTATTATAATCAAATATTATTTAATTGATAGTAAATAATAATTAAAGCAAATAAATATAATAGCTAATTATTTATTATTAAATAATAAATAAAGGAGGATATAAAGTTAATAAATAATTATTTATTATTTAATTAATATTAAATAATAAATAAGGATGATTAGATAATTAATTATTATTTGAAGGATATTAAATAGTAATTAAATAAAGATGAAGTTAATAAGGTAATTATTTATTATTTTAATAAATAAGGATAATTAGTTAATTAATTATTATTTAAAGGATATTAAATAATAATTAAAAGGAGTTGAAGTAAATAAAATGATCATTTGTTATTTAATGAATATTAAATGGGGTTAATTAATTAAGGGAGTGTTATTTAAATAATCATTAAAGGATTTAAGGATAATTAATTAATTGATTATTATTTTAATGATATTAAATAATAATTAAAGAGAAATAAGGTTATGTAAATAATTTTTTATGCAAAGATAAATAAACAAGTAAGGTTAATTAGATTAATTAATTATTTAATTAATATTAAATAAAAAGGAAGAAATTAAAGGAATAAGGAAGTAATTAAACAATTTATATTTAATTATTTAAATCTTAAATATTGCTAAAGAAGTAAATTATTTATATTTAATAATATTAATAAGTGATTAAAATATTATTAAATAGATAATAATATTTATAAGTGATTAAAATATTATTAAATGGTTAATAATATTAATAAGTGATGAAAATATTATTAAATGGTTAATAATATTTGAATGTAGTTGTATATTATCAAATGTAGATAATATTTTGAAGTATTGGGTACATTATTAAATATCCGAATCATTAAGTTATGTAAAAAAAAAAGTTTAATTGAATTAAACTAAAGTAAATAGTCCATTTGTGGCTATTTTAGAGAACTTATTAAAAGTAAGTCGTACGAAGAATGTGTAATGAACGCGTAAGTCAGTTAAGTGTACCTGACATGTCCAATTAGGTTTGGGTTAAGGTTTTAGTCCAGAACTTAAGAGTTCGTTTGTCGGACATCTTAAGAGCTAATAATTTGAAGTTAAGGTCTTAAGTTAAGACTAATTAATAGTCATTGTAACTAATGATTATGTCGATTTTATATATAAATTGTAGGTTGAACGAATGACGCAAATAAGCGTAAATGGTAGAAGCGAACCAGACAAGTTTTTCAAAACTTGCTCCTATGTGCATTTATATGCAACCATATGTTATTAAATTATTGATATGCGAATATATTGATGATATTTATGTTATGTGAAATACATGAAATATGATTATATGCGAAGTATGTACAGAATAATAAGTATGACTTGATATATGCTAGATGTGTATTATATGTGATGCATAAGAAGTATGAAGCATTCATAAAATGAAAAGCATGAAACGGATGACTTACGTATAAAATGCAGAGTATGTTTAATATGTGAAGCATGCAATGTGTTATGTATAGATGTTAAACTTGTCGAGCCGTCGTGCTCACTCTTGCTTAAAACCAACATTTTCAGATAGTGCAAGTTATTCGAAATTTTTGGTAAAGATCAAGAAACAGGAATACATACTATATTCACTGAAGGTCTAGCACGACCATTATAGATATCAGTCCGAATTGGACAGGTAACATGATTGTGTAGTATAAGAATTAGTTGGTAGGTAATATGAGTGTTAAATACTCAAATTAATTATAATAGAATGTCGTATCATTTATGATACTGAAACATACTAGGAATGTTTAAAGATTTTGATTCTTGAATATAACGAGATGTTGTAAAATTATAAATAAATAATTATTTATCAATTACAATATTGTTGTAATTCATGAACAATAAGAAAAATGTAGTACTAGTGTTGAACCGGATTCGAGGTTCGAGGAACCCAGATTCGGGGTCGTCACACTTGTCACTCATATTGTCAATCAATCAATCAATCCATCCAATAGTAATCCTAAATTAGCTACTAATTTGACTATGTTGGTGAATTAAGAGAGTTGATGATGGATTAGTAAAATACTATAAGTAGATTACTCCACTCACTTCCTATGTTGGTTAGTTCATTTGTAAGAATTCTAGAGAGAAAAGAGAGAGCATTTCCAAGAGAGAAATAGAGATACACTTGTGGTTGCTAAAGGTAGAGCTTAGTGGATGACATAAAACTTCACAACATTCTTTGGTAGGAGAAGAAGAAGGGCACATAAGTCATTAAGGTTTAAAAGTGTTCCAACCATTTCTTATTTTATTATTATAGACTATATGTGTTTTAATCGGTTAAAATATATTTTTAACCTATCAAAATTTATTTTGATGGTCTAAAAGTCTTAAACTATGTTATATATGTATATTCATGCTTTGATGTGTGTAAATCACGTTTTGGTATGTGTGGATTGCATAAAAATAGTAGAAATGTTCATATTAAGCTTCACCGGTAAAACCCTAATTGAACATTTTGGATTTAATGTTGTAGTTTGAAATGTACAAGTTGAAAAGTGGATTTTTATGGCTAGAAAGTTACCTACACGAGTTTTAAATAAAACCCAACTTGAAGCTTTCAAAAATATGGAAAAACAAAGAAGTTATAACTTTTACTGCAAAGTATGTCGTTTTTAAACCCTAAGTGGTTCGATCTTTAAATTTCGTGTAAAACGCTTTTAAAAATGCGATCGAACCATGAAATGTTGTAAAACAAGAAGTTAGGAATACATCAACACTGATTTTAAGTCATTTGGATGTGTAGTTATCATTTTATCAAGGTTTGAATCAAAAGTGTCAAAACTATCAAAAATATTAAAATTGAAATTTCATTTTGCCGGACAGCACCCGGGGCACGATGTTTTAGTATAAACACAGCGTCGGGGCTCTGTACACTGTTACGGGAAAAGAAAATAATAAAAATCCGAACCGGGTCGGGTCGGTTCGGGTAATGCCGGGTCAGAAAATGAAAAGTGTTCCAAAAAATATTTTATTATTTTTGGACTCAATAAATGTATTTTAAAATTATAGATAGTTGATTTAATAATTTAAAAGAAGATAAATATTATTAAGGAATAATAATATAATGGAGTTAATAAAATATTATTAAATAATTAATAATATTAAAAAATCATTAAAAAATTATTAAATGTATAATAATATTATAAAGTCAATAAAATATTATTAAATGAATAATAATATTAGAATATGAATAAAATATTATTAAAATGCTAATAATATTAGGTAATGATTAAAATAATATTAAATGATTAATAATATTATAAAATTAATAAAATATTATTAAATGGTTAATAATATTAGTTAAGGATTAAAATATTTTTAAATGATTAATAATATTATGAAATTAATTAAATGGTTAAGAATCGTAGATAATGAATAAAATATTATTAAATGATTAATAATATTATAAGATTAATAAAATATTATTAAATGATTAATAATATTACAAGGATAATAAAATATTATTAAATGATTAATAATATTATATAATGAATAAAATATTATTAAATAATTAATAATATTATAATATTAATAAAATATTATTAAATGATTAATAATATTACAAGGATAATAAAATATTATTAAATGATTAATAATATCATAAGGATAATGAATATTATTGAATGATTAAAAACATTATAAGTCTAACTAAATATTATTAAATTGTTAATAATATTAGATAAGTGTGTGATCTATATTAAATATTTAATATAGGCCTTATGTGATTGAAATGTTATCAAATAATGATAATAGTTTCTAAGTGTTTATATACTCGCAATTATATAAGTATGTGGTTAAGTAAGGGTTATAGAGATTATCATATAAATGTGTTATGATACTAATTAAAGATCAACTTGATTAATTGTTAGGTCCATCTAAAGAGAATTAAATTGAATTGATTAGCAGTAGACTACGCACGAGGCAAGTTTCCTTACTCAACTTTGTATTGAACAAAGTTTTCTATACCTGCACTGGTATTTATTTTACAAGAGCTTTAGGTGGTTTAATTATTTAAAGTTATTCCACATCCTTATTATTATTGTACTCGTACATAGTGCATTGGCAAAACTTATGATTTATTTAAATCAAGAGCTGTTAAGGCGGTCTGAGCTAATTGTTTTAGCTAGACATTGCATGAATAAATTATTCAATGTGAATATTTTTAAAAGAGCATCTCCAAACTATTGGTTGGTACAGATTCTTGTAGTAAGACTGAGAATGAACAACCCTAAATAAGGGAATTTTTGTTGGGCAACCAACTTTGGCGCCAGATGACTAAATGTAATGCATATATAGCGGGTTGAGTAGGCGGATCCCCTTGAAAACCAAACTATTCAAAGGGTAAAAGGAAACTCTATTATACCCTCGTTAGTTTAGGGTCTGTCGACACCGAAAAAGTCGTTTCCTTTTTAATTATTTACCCTTTTCAATTTTAGCCTTTGTATTTAAGATGTGATTTTGAAAAGGGTCGGCTTGAGTGTCGACGGGATTTGAAAGATCGATTTTATGATAAGCCAATTGACCAGAGTCGCCAGTTGGTATATTTGAAATAGATGTGTCAACTCATCCGAATTTTGTTTTCGTAATTGCTGGCTCATGTATGACTCCGAATTAATTGGTCTGCGAACCGAGATTCATAGAGTTTGGGGGCTTGGTTAAGCGAGGGGAAGGTGTTAGGCACCCCCCGACTTCCGTGAAAACACGGTTACCGCAATCTTGATGTTTTCCTATCCTTTTAAAATCCTAAAACGTGTGTTTGTGTGTGTGTGTGTGTGTGTGTGCCTAAATGAATGTTACGAGGAAAATTTCATAAAAGCCGCCTTTGATTTTTCGCGAAAAACAGGCTTTATTTAGAAAGTGTTTTGAAATGTCTTTTGACCCGAATGACAAGGCTTTGTTTTGTAATAGATATTGATTTTAACTTTGAAAACGATGAGGTTTTTTATTAGGTGTCGTTTTTTGAAAACAAGAGTTTTTTAAACTTTAGTCAAAATAGGAATCGATACTATACATTGCCTTTTAAGAGTAAAGTCAAATAAAACGAAGGCAACTTCTAGGAGCTCTTTAACCGTATGCACAAAGTTTAAATGAAAACGTTTATCTATTTTTACGAAATCATTTTCTATGATATTTCAAAACCACTTGTAGCCTTTTCGTCACACAGGAATCGACGTTTCATTAAAACTCTTAATTTTAAACTTCGTGATTCTAAAACCCTGATTTGATTACTTTTTAGAAAATCTTTGTCATTTGCTTTATTTTCTGAAATCGTTTTTTTGTGTTGTAAATCAAATCAAGCATTCAAAATTTGTGTCGGGGCTATTCATGGGCATGTGAGCCATCTAAATAACCCCAAACACCCACAGTCACATATTTCACTATTACGGGGCCTTAACCCAATCTCGATTCGATATCGCTTTAAGGCCCGATGTTTACATATGTACAAAAATGGCCCATCGCCGTGACTACATACGCCAAAAAGTGTCCATTTTCGGAATTTGATCACACGGATCTCCTTTCTAGGCTCACAATCCCCAACATCAACACACAACCATACAAGATAAAGTTTAACAACACTAGATTTATTTCTATATCACGAGGACCTAAAATTGCAATTTAAAACTATGAAAAACGCGTTAACACAATGAACTACATATCACCGTACGGATGTCATCGGGACATTAGGAGAAAATTTTGTTCCGACGGAACCCTCACTAATAATCCCTAATCCATGGATCCTTAATAATATACCAAAATACTACATCCAAACAACTCAACAACAAAAGATTATGACAATGAAATAAGCTAAAACTTAAAGGAAAACACCATTTTTTTTTCACCTTGCAATACGCCAATAAACTCTTTATATTTCACTATCGATCAAATAACACGAGAATACCTAAATATTTGAGCAAGAAAATGTAATTTCTCACTATATTTGGGCAAACCCGAGCTTCCCTCTCTCTAAACTCGCCTTTTTCTCTCTCTTTCTCTCTCTCTATATATATATATTTTCTTCAAAAAACTTCTTCTCCTCCTCGGCAGATCAAAAATGGCGTTGTATAGGTGACTGAGAGCAGCCGCAGGTGCATCTGCGGCTGGCCTTAGATGCATTCGCAGTTGCCTATTGTGGCCATCCGCGCCGAATCCTGGGCTGCATATATAGCGGGTTGAATAGGCAAATCCCCTTGAAAACCAAACTATTCAAAGGGTAAAAGGAAACTCTATTATACCCTCGTTAGTTTAGGGTCTGTCGACACCGGGAAAGTCGTTTCCTTTTTAATTATTTACCCTTTTCAATTTTAGCCTTTGTATTTAAGATGTGATTTTCAAAAGGGTCGACTTGAGTGTCGACGGGATTTGAAAGATCGATTTTATGATAAGCCAATTGACCAGAGTCGCCAGTTGGTATATTTGAAATAGATGTGTCAACTCATCCGAATTTTGTTTTCATAATTGCTGGCTCATGTATGACTCCGAATTAATTGGTCTGCGAACCGCGATTCATAGAGTTTGGGGGCTTGGTTAAGCGAGGGGAAGGTGTTAGGCACCCCCCGACTTCCGTGAAAACACGGTTACCGCAATCTTGATATTTTCCTATCCTTTTAAAATCCTAAAACGTGTGTTTGCGTGTGTGTGTGTGTGTGCCTAAATGAATGTTATGAGGAAAATTTCATAAAAGCAGCCTTTGATTTTTCGCGAAAAACAGGCTTTATTTAGAAAGTGTTTTGAAATGTCTTTTGACTCGAATGACAAGGCTTTGTTTTGTAATAGATATTGATTTTAACTTTGAAAACGATAAGGTTTTTTATTAGGTATCGTTTTTTGAAAACAAGAGTTTTTTAAACTTTAGTCAAAATAGGAATCGAGACTATACATTGCCTTTTAACAGTAAAGTCAAATAAAACGAATGCAACTTCTAGGAGCCCTTTAACCCTATGCACAAAGTTTAATGAAAACGTTTATCTATTTTTACGAAATTATTTTTTATGATATTTCAAAACCACTTGTAGCCTTTTCGTCACACAGGAATCGACGTTTCATTAAAACTCTTAATTTTAAACTTCGTGATTCTAAAACCCTGATTTGATTACTTTTTAGAAAATCTTTGTCATTTGCTTTATTTTTTGAAATCATTTTTTTTTGTTGTAAATCAAATCAAGCATTCAAAATTTGTGTCGGGGCTATTCATGGGCATGTGAGCCATCTAAATAACCCCAAACACCCACAGTCACATATTTCACTATTACGGGGCCTTAACCCAATCTCGATTCGATATCACTTTAAGGCCCGATGTTTACATATGTACAAAAATGGCCCATCGCCGTGACTACATACGCCAAAAATTGTCCATTTTCGGAATTTGATCACACAGATCTCCTTTCTAGGCTCACAATCCCCAACATCAACACACAACCATACAAGATAAAGTTTAACAACACTAGATTTATTTCTATATCACGAGGACCTAAAATTGCAATTTAAAACTATGAAAAACGCGTTAACACAATGAACTACATATCACCGTACGGATGTCATTGGGACATTAGGAGGAAATTTTGTTCCGACGGAACCCTCACTAATAATCCCTAATCCACGGATCCTTAATAATATACCAAAATATTACATCCAAACAACTCAACAAAAAAAAATTATGACAATGAAATAAGCTAAAACTTAAAGGAAAACACAATTTTTTTTCACCTTGCAATACGCCAATAAACGCTTTATATTTCATTATCGATCAAATAACACGAGAATACCTAAATATTTGAGCAAGAAAATGTAATTTCTCACTATATTTGGGCAAACCCGAGCTTCCCTCTCTCTAAACTCGCCTTTTTCTCTCTCTCTCTCTCTCTATATATATTTTTTCTTCAAAAAACTTCTTCTCCTCCTCAGCAGATCAAAAATGGCGTTGTATAGGTGACTGAGAGCAGCCGCAGGTGCATCTGCGGTTGGCCATAGATGCATCCGCGGTTGCCTATTGTGGCCATCCGCGCCGAATCCTGGGCTGCCGTGTTGTCTCCTCGAGCCACGAAAGAGCCCACTTGTCGTTGGCTGCAGATGCATCTGCGGCTGGCCTATTTGTTTTTCTCGATTTTCGTGTCACGCAGTCTAAAAATATCATTTATGTATTATTTTGGAAGGATATTACTTGATATAGAAGCTACTCTTCGTGCTTGGCTTCCGTAAGTATAGTGGTCATTCGTCGTCTTTGTTGATCAAATCAGGTCTCTTCTGGGTCAACTGTTTGCCTTGCCTCAAGTAACCTGATGCTCATCGTTTGTTGTGACAGCTTTGACCGCAAGCCGTTGTGGTGGCTTCATGTTGGGGTCCACCTTCCTTTTCGTATGTCGGGTCAAGTAACGATTTTGCCCTCCTATCAAGGTTAATACAACAGTGCAAAATTTGGGTGTCTACAGGGTCCTTGGTGACCACTCAGCATTTAAGATTCAAATATTCTTGTTTAATTAAATTTGAGTCTTGTTTCTTTCACAATTGTTATATCTATTGTTGGAGCACTTGATGTTATTCCCTTTTCACTCATTATATAATAAATCTCTATGATTGTTCTTAAACTTGCTGAGCAAACCAGTTGCTCACCCTTACTATATCATGAACCATTTTCAGCTAAACCTGAATGCTCCAAGAAGGACAAGGGAAAAGGGAAAGCCAGAGCTTAATTATGCATGTTAATTAAATGTTTAATATGTAATTACTGTTGGTAAAACTTTTGTAATTCCTTAAGATAGGAACTGTTGATGTTAAGGTTAATCGACCTTGGGTATTGTAGCCTTTTTATAAGGAACCTTTTGTATTATTCCGTGATGTTTAAATGCAAATTATGTATTTAATTGTTATTAAGTATTGTAGAGTGAGAACCAAACCCGAGGTTATGGAACCCGGATTTGGGGTCGTCACAAGGCTGATCCCCTTGTACCAAATTTTTGAGGCGTCAGATATATATATATATGTCTGTTCTATCTTAGTAGCAGTTCATGGTCCTTAATAACCACTCAGCAGTAAAGAGTCAATTTATTCTTTTATTGAAACTTGATTCTTGTCCTTTCACAATTGTTATTTACTGTTGAAAACCCTGATGTTAATTTCCATTTCATCATGATATATCCTATGCTATTTGTTTATAAACTTGTGGAGCCATTTAGTTGCTCATTCTTGCTATATCATGATTATTTCAGTTAAGCCAGAATGTTCTAAACAAGACAAATGTAAGTGAAAAGTTAAAGCTTAGATTAACTTGATGCATGATAGATTAATTACTTATATGTACTTTCTTTTTGTAAATCTTTTGTATTCCCTTAAGATATGTAATGATTATGTTAAGGTTAATCGACCTTGGGATTGTAGCCTTTTTATAAGGAACCTTTTATATTATTCCGCGAAGTTTAAATATAAATTATGTATTTAATTGTTAATAAGTATTGTACAGTGAGAATCAAACCCGAGGGTATGGAACCCAGATTTGGGGTTGTCACATGTTGGTATTAGAGCCGTAGGTTAAAAATGTTAGGATTGCAAAACCTAGGTTATAACCTTAGTCATAAACTCATATCGAGTGCGTTAGGAGATGAATCGGGAAAATTCATCATGTTGTGTATTTTTAGAGGTGGATTGAGAAAATCCATCGAGCCGAGATGTACATGATAAAATATCATTTCATTTCATCAATGAATATATTTTATTGCTGTACTAACACATGTTATTTTTATGATATAGGATGATGGAGATTGGACAGTCTAGTCATGCTGCTGAGGAGGTGATTTACACTAATATCCACATGGATACGGCACAACCGCTGATGGCTGCACCGATAGAGGAGCCTAAGTCTGATCCAGAGGAGGGAGACCGTGAGGAGCCCGTCGGGGGTGGAGTTATGAGGCCATACAGTGAGAATGAATGTCAACATTAGCCTAAAAGGTTTTAAAAATAATAACTCAAAGAAAATTTCAAAATTATGCAAAATCCAAAAATTTCAACATATTTATTAATCTTACTTTAATCCAGACCTTTTGTGCATGTGTGAATCCAAATGTATAGAACTAATTAAAACTCGGATAAGTTTAAGTTAGTAATTACCGTATAAAAGATATATAACAAACCTCAATATACTTATTTTTCACATCACTCTTTGCTAATATAGACAAATATAAATCAGAAGATCAAAATGTTTCAAACAATTATATACACTAGGATTATTAATATCAATTTTTTAAATATTTTCCCAATTTTTTCCCTTTTAATGGGTGCATTTTATACTCTATCCCATTTTTCATGTCTTTCTCTATCTTTTTTTCTTTTTCTTCTTCAGTGAGTGCATTTTATGCTCCATCTCATTTTTTCACGTGTTTATGAGTGAGTGCGTTTTACGCTCCATCTCAACCCACCACACATAATAATTTTCATTCAAAATAATAATCCTAGAAAAAGTACCTAAATCATCTCCTCCATTTTATATTTTGTCTTATATTTCACTTTAAATCATGATCAAATAAGATATAGAGCTCAAAAATATCTTTCATAAGTATTTAACCATTTAAAATTTCTCTAAATTGAAATTAGCTCAAACAAATGGATATAAGTACTCAAAAATTTAAAGGGTCTCAAATAAAGTAATAACTAATAATAAGTCAAAATTTAGACTAAGCAAAAATCTATCCCTTTTTCAAAAGTTATTAAATCAAAATCAAAATTTTTATCATTGGCTAAAAATTTAAAATTCAATTAACTCGTTGCTCAAGTAACACATCCTAAAAATAAAAATAAACCATTTTCGTAGGAAACACGGTTACACTTAACATGTGCAACAAGCCTTTAAACCCCAAAGTTACCCCAAGTGGACGAGTTTTGTCTTGTGAGCGTTTGTAGTGAATTTACCCACAAAATTCAAAAATTTTAAAATTTTCTAAAAAAGTAACAAATATCCTAAATCTCTTCCCTCACACTTAAATTTTACATTGTCGCTAATGTAAAGTAAAATGTAAAGAAAAGGCACAAATAACTAAAATATAAAATCAAAAATAAAAAGAAAGAAAATTATACTCTCCCTGGGTTGTCTCCTAAGCAGCGCCTTTGTTTATTGTTATTGGCTTGACAGCATGCCATATCACTACGTCACTCCTTCCTCTTGAATTTTGATAATCTCATCAATCTTTACTCCATTTATCATGGACTTGTTCAAACTCTCTTGCAGTGGATATGAATGTTTTATTCTCTCTTCAATGAATTTGAGATGATTAGGGAGAAGTTTCAAATCTGAAATGGAATCCTGCAAAACAAAAGGTAAAGACTTCTCGTTAGGAACTAGTAAGTCAAAATATGGATCATTACCCGCTGTCGGAGAATCATTCATAGCCGCAACAGTTTTCTTCAAATCAGCACTCAATACTAACTCCTCATTCTCTTTCCTAAAACTTTGACTAAATGTCATGTTCAATTCACCATTTCCATCAGTTTCAAAAACTTTTTGTGCTAAAGAATCAATCATATCAACAAAGTAAACAGAATTAGGACATTTCATGGCATCAAAAATATTAAACTTAACGATTTCGCTATTAAACTCCATTGTCAGTGTACCACTATGAACATTAATCTTAGTTTTTGATGTCTTTAAGAAAGGTCTTCCTAACAAAATATGAGCATTTTAATCACCATTCTCCATATCAAGCACATAAAAATCAACAGGAAAAATTAAATTATCTACTTACACAAGAACATCCTCTACTATACCTTTAGGATATGCATTAGATCTGTCAGCCAATTGAATCATAGTACCAGTTCTGTTCAAGGGTTCAAGTTTTAAAGAAGCATATATAGAATATGGCATGACATTAATAGATGCTCCTAAGTCTAACATGGCCTCTTCAAATATAGTGTCACCTATCTGGCAAGTGATAGTAAATATTCCTGGATCTTGGCATTTTGTAGGGAGTTTTCTTTGAATTACTGTAGACACATTCTTTCCTACTTTTACCTTTTCATATCTTTTAAGTGTTTGCTTTCTTTTGTGTGTACACAATGCTTTCAGAAATCTAGCAAACCGAGGTACTTGTTTAATAGCATCTAACAATGGAATTTTTACCTCGCATTGATGAAAAGTTTCATACAAATCTGAATCTTTCTCATATTTCCTTTTTTCTGTTAGAGCAAGAGGAAAAGGGGGTACCAGTTTATAATCAAAGAGATGTGGAAATTTATGATTAGGGGTACCATTTTTGCCTAGAACACTGTCGTCCTCTTTACCGCCGTCTGCTTCCTTGTTGTCCACTTCTGCTTTGTTTTGCTCTTTTGGTGCAGACTCTGTCTTTTCTGAAGTTTCTATCTATTTACCACTTCTCAACGTAATTGCACTGGCATTTACTTTTGGATTCATCATTGTTTGAGAGGGTAATTTTTCAGAATTTTGAGCCTCCAATCGACTGATTGCAGTTGCCATTTGTCCCATATGTGTTTCCAAATTCTGCATATTTGCCTTTGTTTTCTATTGAAATTGTAAAGTGTTAGTACTTAGTTGTTTAACTATATCCTCTAAAAACATATGAGAATTAGATAATTGGCCATGTTGTTGTTTGTTAGGACATGGCTGCTTGTATTGTTGGTAGCTTGAGAAATTTTGAGTCGCAAACAGATTCCCTTGGTGATTTCCATAGCCGAAATTAGGATGATCTCTCCAACCTGAGTTGTACATGTTTGAATACGGATCATATCTCCTTGGTGGTGGATCAGGGAAACCACCTGCAGCATTTACTTGTTTATAGGACTCCTCTTGAAGAGTGGGGCACATATTTGTTAGATGTCCTACTACTGCAAAAATTCCACAAGCTTTACTTATTGTGTATTACCTACAGCCACTTGACGAACAAGAGAGGTTAGACTATCAATTTGTTGCTCAAGAGAAGAAATATTTACCTTATTGACATGCTTGGATGAAAAATCAAGCCTAGTGCAAAATTGTTGGGAATTAGCCGCCATGTTGGCAATCAAGTTCCTGGCGGCTTCGAGAGTTTTGTCCACCAAAGCTCATCCACTAGCAGCATCAATCAAGCTTCTATCAGTAGACATGAGTCATTTATAGAAATATTGAATAAGGAGTTGCTCACTGATTTGATGGTGGGGACAACTTGCACATAATTTCTTAAATCGTTCCCAATACTCGTATATGGATTCTTCATGGTTCTGTCTCACACCCCAAATGTCTTTTCTGATATTGGCTGCCCGTGAAGCGGGGAAATATTTTTCCAAGAATAGTCTTTTCATCTCTTCCCATGTGGTGATGCTTCCGGAAGGTAGATAGTAGAGCCAATCCTTAGCCAAATCTTTCAAAGAAAATGGAAAAGCTCTTAGAGTGATTTGCTCTTCAGTCACTCCAGAATGTTTCAGACTTGTGCAGACCATATGAAATTCCTTTAAATGTTTGTGAGGATCTTCACCTGCAAGGCCATGAAAATTGGGCAATAAATGTATTAGACCAGATTTTAATTCAAAAAAAGTGCTAGCATCTAAATTAGGAAAAGTTACGCTTAAAGGTTGACGGTTCAAATCAGGGGCCACAAGCTCTTTCAAAGTTCGATTTTTAGCCATGATTTCCATCCTTCACATGCACAACTCAATTAAAATATGAAAACTAGAAAAGTATAAAATCTAAAAAAAATAAAAAATAAAAAAATAAATCACTAAATTAAAATAAAATTTACAAAAGCACAAAAATAAATAAAATCACTCTCTGGCAACGGCGCCAAAATTTGGTGTGATGTCACAAGCACCCAAAAATAAAATCTTACTTTGAAAAAATATTAATGTAGTAGTGCAAGTAATAGTCGATCCCACAGAGAATGATTAATTTAATTTTATGTTTTCGCAAACCACAATTGAGGGGTTTTTAATTAAAGAAATAATTTAAATAAAATTAACTAAAATATTATGCAAGTAATTTAATGAAATAAATGAGAAGAAAAAGCCTTGATTTAAGTCAACATCCACCCTCAAGAATTTACAACTGACCACTGACGCAAGAATAACTCAATTCATATTTTAAATATTCAACATAGAATAATTACTCTCATTCGAATAATTTTCCTATCTCTCCTTAATTTTAGTTAAGTAGAAACAAGCGATCTAAATAACCCTTACTACTAAATAATCTCAGACAAACGCTAAAGATTTAACCTAGTAGCAGCATAAAGAAATAGAGAAATCATTAAACTAAACAATACAATCCAAGCGTCTGCATTTAATTTAGATGAACATTCTTCCTAAGATAAAATAATCTTTTAATCTGCAAAACAATTATTAAACGTAGTTTCTTCACAAATAGCAGTAGATTAATGTGAATAATAAACTTGTAGGCCTCCTAGTAATTAAACAAACCAATCATAAAATTAACCATAGAAAAATATCCAATACTCAAAATATAAATTGAACACTTAAAATAAATTATATCTCATAGTGTATAAATCTTGATGACTTCAATCACTTAAACCAAGAAAAATAATTTAGCTACACATAGTTGTAGAGAACACCAAAGAATAGAAGAGAGAATTTTTCTAATAAAAGTTGTGCATTATATTGTATCTTAAGCCCTCTATTTATAGGCTACATAATCCTCCTAACCCTAATAGGATTTAAAATACAAAATAAAATAAATATAAAAATCCCTATTTATTTTTCCTTTTCCAATTTGCTTTTGGATTTTATTAATTTGCTGCATATTGGAAACCAAGGAAAGACAAGCTGCTGACGCCACACGCATAAAAGAAAAGGAAGTCAGCCGCCAGCCTAGACCCACGCGAAAAAAACAGCTGTTAGCCTTTCATTACCATTGGCGCGTGGAAATCACGCGTCTGCTGCTGCTGAACATGGTCCCTACGTGTTACGCGCTTTCTTCTAAATACAGCCGACCGCGTATTGCGCGCGAGCTGCTTTCCATTAAATCGCCAAACGACATTGTGCTGTTCCTGCATGCTGAAGCTTCTACCACGCATGACGTGGGGAATGTATGACTAATTACGATTCTGCCACCGAACTATTTATTTACCATTTTGCCATCCAAGCTTAAATTAATTCCTACAAAATAAAAATAAAAATATTAAAAATAATATAAAATTACTAAAAATATATAAAAATAACAAAAATGCATAAAATTAAATAAATTACCTAGAATACTAAAAATACTTAAAAACTCATAAATAATTAAGTATAAAATACCTAATAAATTGATATAAAATCGACTTATCACTTTTCACTTTACAGAATAGTGTTTATTCAGAACAAAACTCTGTAATATCTGACTTATAAATCAGTAAAGATCAATTCAACTGGAATACTTGGAAATAAACTAGGTTAGAGATAACTGGATTAGAAAACCTAATCTAGACCTAAACCTAGTTACATATTAATTAAATTAGCTAACTAATTAACCTAATTAGATGATTAGTACTAATCCGGTTGGAATCAAACC
Organism: Hedera helix; assembly: GCA_947179155.2. NCBI lineage: Eukaryota > Viridiplantae > Streptophyta > Magnoliopsida > Apiales > Araliaceae > Hedera > Hedera helix. Next base: position 9,253,143 of record OX359283.1, read on the forward strand.
AGGTTAGGGTAACTAGATTACCATTTAACCTAACTATGATGTAATTAAATTTAACCTAACTAGGATTAAGATTAATTAAGCAAAAGATTAATCTAATCTATAAGTTAAACTAATCGGTGAATTAATAAACTTAATTAACTTAGGTTATTGATAATTAACTTAACCTTGACTAAGCTAGATTATCAAAAGGACTAATCTACCTTTGATCAAGTTTGGTAAAAGACATTGACTACCCCCCAATTAAATGGTTAATGCACCAACCAAACAAGTCTTAGAAATTATCATTGGTAGGCAAATTGGTGGACCAATCAAAACCTAACATGTGTCGATTGGTGATGTCATTAAACATGATGATTACAAACATTAAATGGCATTAAATGGAGCATAATGGTCGGCCAAATGAAGTGGGAAATGGTGGTGCACTTGAAGTTAGCTTACCTTGGAAGTTTTGGAAAAATGACCTTAATGCCCTAGCTTTGCATGACCTATAAATAGCAAGCTTAATTCACTTGTTTCATCATTCATTTTAAGCTCAAAAATCAAGTATCAAAGCTATACATATATTGAGAAAGAGTTCTAGTGAGTTGCTACCTTGGAAATTGCAAAAATATAGTTAAAACTTGCAAACACCAAAGGTACAATCTCTAAAAGTTATTATGTTCGATTTTTCTTTCATCTTTAATTTTTCAAAAGCTCAAGAACGTGAGTCGTAGCCATGTACGATTGTCGTTCTCCATGTTCTTCACGTGTTCTTGAGCCTTTCTACATTTTGTAGTGGTTATAATGTTAAATTCTAATTCGTAGTTTAAAGCTCAATGAACATACATCGTTACCATGTACGGTTTATCCATTTTTCGTGTTCTTCGTATGTTCTTAAGCATTTTTATAAATTATTTTAATCAATTATACAAGCCGTTATAATGACCAAATTTTATCAATTATAAAGTGTAATAATCACTTATGTAAGCAGTTATAATGCTCAAATTATTTTAAGTACGAAAATCAAAAGCTCAAGAACATAGTCGTTACATGTACGGTTTATCCGTTCTTCGTGTTCTTCGTGTGTTCTTGAGCAAAAGTCATGAATCTTTCTATGAGAAGGTTTATGATTCATTATTTTTATGTTATAAAGTGTTATTGAGTCTTATAACATGATTTCTTAAGGAGTTAAAGCAAGCGGTACCATGTTTCACATGGTTAATCCTAAAAATGTTGTTTAAAACATGCTCACTGATTGTTTTTGCTAAAATCTATAAACCTAAAATCCTAATATGCTTTAGCAATACAAATGAAAGTTGTATATAATGAAATTCTAAGAAATTTAGACTCAAGAATCATTTCAAAATGTTTTCGTATGAAAAAAGTTATTACAGTTACCAGAAAAGACGTCAAAGCTGAAATTTTCTTAGCGAGCCTCAGATTTGTGGCATCAAAAATAAGGTTTTGAGTTAACCATACCTTCTAAACATTTTGCCAATGAAAATAGTCTAGTTTAGTTATAAAAGCAGTGTCGACGGCGGAAAAGTCGTTTGGTTTTTTAATAATTGCCCTTTTCCAATTTTAGCCTTTTGGATTAAGATGTGTTTTTTGGAAAAGGGTCGGCTTGAATGTCGACTGGGTTTGAAAAATCGATTTTATGATGAGCCAATTAACCAGAGCCGCCAATTGGTATATTTGAAATGGATGTACCAACTCATCCGAATTTTATTTTCGTAATCGCTGGCTCATAGGTGACTCCGAATTAATTGATCTGCGAATCGAGATTCATAGAGTTCGGGGGCTTGTTTAAGCGAGGGGAAGGTGTTAGGCACTCCCCGACTTCCGTGAAACACGGTTACCGCAATCTTGATATTTTCCTTTCCTTTTAAACTCCTAAAACGTGTGTGTATGTGTGTGTGTGTGTGTGTGTGCCTAAATATTTGTGATGAGAAAACTTGCTTTGATTCTTTTTGGAGAAGACGTGCTTTATTTAGTGAGTGTTTTGAAACGTCTTTTGACTCGAATGACGAGACTTTGTTTTCTAATAAACATTGATTTTAAGTTTGAAAATGATGGGGCTTTATTAGGTGTCGTTTTTCGAAAACAAGAGTTTTTAAACTTTTGTCAAATAGGAATCGAGACTATACATTGCCTTCTAATGGTAAAGTCAAATAAAGAATGAAGGCAACTTCTAGAAGCTCTTTAACCCTATGCACCAAAGTTTAATGAAAACGTTTGTCTATTCTTTTATGAAATCATTTTTTGATATTTCAAAACCGCTTGTAGCCTTTTCGCCAAACAGGGACCGACGTTTACTAAAACTCCCAATTTTTATCCTCGTGATTCTAATATCCTAATTTGATTACTTTTAAAAAAGCTTGGTCGTTCGCCTTAATTTGAAAATCGCTTTTCCCATGTCGCAAACCAAAACAAGCATTCAAAAAACGTGTCGGGGCTATCCATGGGCATGTGAGCCGTCTAAATAACCCCCAACACCCACAATCACACACTTTACTATTACGGGGCCTTAAACCCGATTACGGTTCGGTATCGCTTTAAGGCCCAATATTTACATATATACAAATGGACCCTTGCAACGATTACATACACCAAATTTTGTCCATCATTGGGATTTGATCACGAGGATCTCCTCCCTAAGCTCACAATCACCCAAATCACTTCACGACCATACCAAGGCAAGCTTAACGATACTGGACTTGTGACTATGCAACGTGAATCAAAAAACACAAGCCCAACATTACGAACTATTCATTACCACAATAAACTACATATCACCGTACGGATGTCATCGGGACATTAGGAGGAAATTACGTTCCGATGGAACCCTTGCTAATAATCCCTAATCCACGGATCCTCAATAACATACCAAAATATTATATCCATCACAACTCAACAACAAAAATTATAACAATAACACAAGCTAAAACTTAAAGAAAAAATGCCATTTTCCACCTTGCAATACACCAACAAATGCTTTGTATATCACTACTCGAGCAAAAACACTAGAACACTCAGTTATTTGAGCAACAACAAACAATTTATCACTCACTTTCACTCCACCCTAGCCTTTCTCTCTCTTCTCGCAACTTTCTCTCTCTAATTCTTAAGAAAAACTTGCTTTTTTTTGCTCTTGGCTGCAACAATGGCGTTGTATAGGTGATTGAAGGCAGTCGCAGGTGTATCTGCGGTTGCCTGATGTGGCCGCCCGCGCCGAATCCTCGGCTGTCGGGTTGTCTCCTCCAGCCGCGAAACCGTCCCCTCTGTCGGTGGCCGCAGGTGCACCTGCGGCTGCCCAGCTTACTTTTCTCGATTTCTGTGTCACGCAGTCTTAAATCGTCAATTTTTGCTGTATTATTTTGGAAGGCTGTTACCTGATGCATAAATTGCTCTTTGTGCTTGGCTTTCAGGGGGCGCTACTCCCTTCCACCCCGCCAGCTCACCGGTGACTATCGTAAGCGTAGTGGCCGTTCGTCGTCTTTGGCGACCAGATCAGGCTTCGTCTGGCTCGACTGTGTGTCCTGCCTCAACTGAACCGATGCTCGTTGTTCGTTTGGCGGCTTCGTCCGCAAGCCGTCGTGGTGGCTTCGTGTTGGGGTCCACCTTTCTTTTCATATGTCGGGTCAAATGGCGATTTTGCCCTCCTGACAGGGTTAGTATACAAGTGCAAATTTTGGGTGTCTACAAACAGTTTTAGAACAAGAAATTTTGATGAACTAACATTTGGTACGTGAAACCCTTTATATAGGCGCTTTAAACGATTACCGGGAAACCCTAAATTGTGCTCAAGGCAAGTTTTCTATCCTTAACCTTTGTTTACTTGCTTTTTATGTGATTTATACATTTTGTACATGCAACGTATTATGCTTTATTATATCAAACCAATTTATCTCGGGGCGATCCTGACATGTCAAGTAAACTAAGATGAACGAATATGTGTCACTGTTCCTGATCTGTCCAGTGTAGGGTATGTTATGCATAACATAGGATGTCGCTAGGTTGATTCTGTAATGTCCTCGAATTTTCACGTCATTATTAATTAAATTATTAATTTAATTTCTAATGTGTTAGTTTTACGAGTTTATTTAAATCTTTTCGTGTGATTAATTAATTACGTGATTAAATGATTATGTGATTAATTGTTAGAGTTAATTAAAAGGGAGTCACTAATAGTTTAATTAAATTAGTGAACAAACCCTAAAGTTTTAATATCAAAAGAATTGATAAGTTGTCCATTAATTAAATATTCAATTAAATTGAATATAACGAGTTAATTAAATTTTGTATATTAATTAATATAATTATTAGTTCATTAAGAATAATATTTATTAGTTCATTTAATAATTTAATACTATTGGGTTAGAGTATTTAATTAATTAATCAATTCAATTATTATTTAATCATGGATTGAGTAATTAATGTGTTAAATTAAATAACAAATCATTGGGTTATATTTATTAGTTTGTGTTAAATTAAATGGACTTAACTAAATAATAGTCCAAGTAATTTAATAGGAGTCCATTGGGTATTAAATGAAGTTCAAAACATGAGCCCACTTGGAATTAATTGTGTAACTTATTATTTATTAAAGGAGTACTTGTGACAACCTTTTTGGGACAAAGAAAAATGCTACCAGCCGTGAAATAATATTTTATTTTATTTTATTTTCCATTTATTTAATTAAGATTGTTTGTTTTGGATTTTGGTGAGTCCTTTTTACACCAAATCCTCACCAACTTAGTACTTGCCTAGTTTTCTTGTGTAAGCTTCTCAACTAGCTTTATGATGGTTTTCTTTTATAGATATAGATTTCATATCTATCCTTAGTGTAAGTATACTTACAAGTTGAGAGCATGTGTTAGTCATTTTACTTTGTTCATTCCTTTAAGTGTATGAGAGCACTTTGAGATAAAGAGCTTTGTGAGATAAATTGCTTGAAAGAAAAATATTGAGAGAGAAAAGAGAAGGAGGAGTGCTTGTTCATGCCATCATCTTTTATCAATTACTTTGGCAAGAAAAGAAAAAGAGCATCCAAGAGGTAGAAATTTCTTTAAAAACCCTAGTTTTGGCTTTTCCTTCTATTTTATGTTAAAAATATTAACATAATGATTTTTATTGTGTAAATCATGCTATGTATGTTTATATAGTTTATCATGAGTTTAACTTTTGTGTTATAAGATTTAATGTTGGAAAATATGTTCAAACTTTGAACATCATCTTTATCGGAAAACTAAATCTGAACAGCCCGCTCCCGAAATAACTGTTGACAATCGGAAAATTGGATTTTTGATCCATCAATTTTTTTGGATAGATCTTGAAGTTATGTAAATTCTAAAACTTGAATGGCTAACATCCGAGTTAAAATGAATTAGTTATGATTTTTCTGCTAAAACACTCCACTATCGAAAATCTTGCATGAACAGTCCACTTTAACCCAAATTTCCGAAACCAAAACTTCTCCAAAAATGGTGTTTGATTCAAGAAAATTGTAGTTCGGGAAGTCACGATTCCATTGATACCTAGTAGAGCTCTATCGGAGTTATATAACTCAAGTTATTAAGGTTTTTTTCCAAGACCCCAAAGCTTGACAAAAATCTGGAAAGAGGACAATGTTTATGCTGATTGTTTTTTCTTGAACTGGCCGGAACATTCCGGTGACCGGTTCACCACCTTTTCAGCCGGTTCCGGCAAAGGCTCTGTAATGATCACGAATTTCATTAGGTATTGTAATTATAATTAATAAATAATTAGCAATGAATTTAAAAATTTTGTACTAATTAATTCTGCATTAGATAATTAAATAAATGTACTTATGTGTGTGTATATTTATTTAAAGAATTAAAGTGATGTGTATAATTAATTAAAGCAAATCTAATTGGATTATATTTTTGAATCCAAAGGAGTTGTTAAACTAGGTCATAGATATTTACCTAGTAGTCCATGTAATTAATTTAATTACTAGTCCATGTAATTTATTTAAAAAAACCCAATGCTTATTTTAATTAAAGGTAGCATAGTTATTTAAATGTTAGCCCAATTTATATTTTAAATTGAGCCTAAGCAATTTAATTAAATGAGCCCAATAGAACTTACCTCCAAGCCCAATATGGAGTCCAAATGAGGTCAAAACTTTGGTCAATATATATATATATATATATATATATATATATATATATATAGGTGTATATATGTATAATTTAGCATTAAAATTAAATGGAAAATGGCCACAAAAAGGCCATATGGCCGGCTACTAGGGGGCCCCACAAGGGGGTGACTTGTTGCTCCATGTTGCTTCCAATTTACTCAATGACAAGGTTGGCCAACAACCCTAGTCAATCACCATGTCACTCACCTTGTTCATCCATAAAATAGTAAGCTTAATTAGGCTTTAATTTCACCAACATTGGTGAATTAGGAAGTTAATGAAGTATTAGTGGATGGCTATAAATAAGACACTCCACACACTTGGATTGGTTTGTTAGTTCATTTGCTAAAGAATTCAAGAGAGAAAGTGAGAGCATTCCTAGAGAAAAAGAAAGAATACACTTGTGTTGAGTGATATAGCTAGAGGTTGAGCTTGGTGGATGACACAAAGCTTCACCATTACTTTGGTAGGAGAAGAAGAAGATCCTTCAAAACCACAAGCTTTAAAAGTGCTCTAAACATCTCTTTATTTCATTTTTGTAGTCTAGATAGTTTTTTGATCGGTTAAAATCTATTTTTAACCGATCAAAACTCGTTTTGATGTGATAGAAGTATTTCACTATGTAATATATATATATATATTAATAGTATGATGTGTTTATATCATTATTTAGGTGTGTAATGCATAAAAATTAGTAGAAATGTTCATAACACATTTTACCGGTAAAACCCTAACGATGCATGTTAGGTTTAATGTTGTATTTTGAAATATACAAGTTGGGAATTGAATTTTTATGACTAGAAAGTTAGATCTATGAGTTATAAAGAAAACCCAACTTGAAGTTTTCAAAAATATTGAATAACGAAGAAGTTATAGCTTTTACCACAAAGAATGTCGTTTTTAAACCCTAGGTGGTTCGATCTTTAAATTTCATGTCAAACATTTTCAAAAATGTGATTGAACCATGAAATATTGTAAAACAAGAAGTTACAAGGTTAACAAAACTGAGTTTGTGTCATTTGGACATATAGATCACATTTTATTCAAGTTTGAACCAATAAAATCAAGGATTTGTGAAGTTAGTTTTCACTCTGTCCTTGTGAGCCATTTTGAGTCCTGTTATAATTGGAATTTGGATTGGTGATCTAAAGATACATTGTAGAGGGAAAAATTCTGATGAGAATCGACTTAAGAATCACCAAAAAAATATTTTAAAATAAAGAAGTTATGGTTGTCGGAGCGTCGGAGGGTCGGGCAATCCAAAATTCTGGAAGAGTTGTGCGCCCCACGCCACTCATAGGCCTATACTGGCGCGCCCCGCGCCACTTTGACAAACTTTTGTGGTTCGGGTTGGGTCGAATCAGTCCAAGTCGGGTCGGTCCGAGTCGGGTTGGGTTTTTATGATAAAATTAAATTGAAATAAGTGTAAAATGAATTTGTTTGAATAATAAACCAATATAAAGTATATATTAGTAACTAATGGGTAACTAAATGTTTAAAATAAAGATTAAGGTTAACACCATTAAAAAGTTAACTATTGGTATTGATTAAAGATTATTATTAAAATATTATTAAAGGATTAATAATATTAGTATATGATTAAAAAGTATTAAAAGATGAATAACATTAACAATTTGATAATATATTATTAAATAGTTAATAATATTAGTAAGAGATTAAAATATTATTAAATGGGTAATAATATTAATAAGTCAATAAAATATTATTAATAAGTAATAATATTAGTAAATGAATAAAATATTATTAAATGATTAATAATATTAGATAATAAATAAAATATTATTAAGTGATTAATAATATTAGATAATGAATAAAATATTATTAAATGATTAATAATATTAATAATGTAATAAAATATTATTAAATGATTAATAATATTAGATAATGAATAAAATATTATTAAATGATTAATAATATTAGATAATAGAATATTATTAAATGATCAATAATATTATAAAACTAATAAAATATTATTAAATTGCTAATAATATTAGATAAGTGTATGATCTATATTAAAAAGTAATATAGGTTGATGTGATTGAAATATTATCAAGTAGTGATAATATTTTCTAAGTGTTATATAACCGTAATTAGATAATTATGTGGTTAAGTATTATAGATATAAGAAGTATAGATGTTATCATATAAATGTGTATGTGATACTAATTTAAAAATCAACTTGATTAATTGTTAGGTTTATCTAAAGAGAATTAAATTGAATTGGTTAGCAGTTGACCACGCACAATGCAAGTTTCTTCTTAACTCTAACTTGTATTTATTGTTGCAAGTATTCTTCAACCTTATTTACATTGAGCAATTCAATTATTGTTGAGCAAGTATCTACACTCGTAGCTATTTGACAGACCTTTAAGTGAATTAATTATTTAAAATTACCTCACATAATTATTGTATTGTATTCGCACATAGTGCTTTTGCAAATATTATAGTTTAGTAATTTACGAACTGTTTAAAAATGTCTAAGGTAATTGTTTCAGCTAGACAAATGCATGTTTAAATTCATCTAATTGAATATTATAAAAGCTTATCCAAACAATTGTCTGGTGCGAATTCTTATAGTAAAACTGAGAAAGAACAACCCTAGTTAAAGGATATTTTTATATTGTCATGTAATCGAATTTACACAAGAAATCTAAATGTTATGTATATACATAGGACATAAGATGACTGATCCCCTCAAGTGTCCCGTTTTTGGAGGTGTCAGATATATGTATGTCTGTTCTACTTTAGTAGCAGTTCATAGTCATTAAAGACCACTCAGCAGTAAAGAGTCAATCCCTTCTTATATTGAAACATTGATTCTTGATTTCTTTCGCAACTGTTATTCATTGTTGAAAGCCCTAATGTTATTTCACTTTTCATCATGATATATCGTATGTTGTTGTTTATAAACTTGCTGAGCCATTTAGTTGCTCATTCTTGCTATATCATGACTTAATTTCAGCTAAACCCGAATGTTCTAAACAAGACAAAGGCAAGGGAAAAGCAAACGCGTAGAGTAGTAGATGCATGCTAGAATTAAATTACTGTTATGAAATTTTCTTGTAAATCTTTTGTATTCCCTTAAGATATGTAATGTTTATGTTACCGTTAATCGACCTTGGGAAGTGTAGGCTTTTTATAAGGAACCTTTTGTATTATTCCGTGAAGTTTAAATGCAATTTATATATTTAATTGTTAGTAAGTATTGTACAGTGGAGAACCAAACCCGAGGTTATGAAACCCGGATTTGGGGTCGTCATAGGCCCGAACTGAAAAATTGCTTGGAATTTCATGTACTATTTTTATAAAATTTAATTTGTATTTTTAGTATGTCATTTGGTAATTTCTATAATTATTAAATGATTAAAGCTAACTAAATACATGAAAAATTATTAAAAGTGTTTTTAAATGCTGGAAAAATGTTAATCACCCTACTTACTTATTATTCAAGTTTTATTAAATAGTAAGTAAGGTTAAATAAAAGAAAAAAATGTATTTGTAATATTTTTGAGATGATAATGTACACTAGTTGGATGTTAATTAACTAATAATTAAAGAAAATTGTTATTAAATTTATTAAATAATAAATATGTTATTTAAACTATATCATATTATTTAATGAAGGAAAATAATTATTTATTATTTAATTGATAATGAAATAGTAAATAAAGGAAATAACTATGTAATTATTATTTAATTGATATTAAATAGTAATTAAATTATGAGAAAGTGTTTAAACTAATTATTTATTATTTAGTTAAGGGTAAATATTAAATAAAGGCAATTAATTAATTTATCATTATTTAATTAACATTAAATAATAATTAAAGATGGTTAATTACTTACTATTTAATATATTAAATAGTAATTAAAGGATGTTAGAGTAGTATAATTGTTTATTATTTAATTAATATTAAATAATGAGTAAGGATAATTAATTATTATTTAATTCATATTAAATAATAATTAAATGATAATTAAGTGGAATTAATTATTACTGTAATGACCACGTATTTCATTAGATATTGTAATTATAATTAATAAATAATTTAGCAATGAATTTAAAAATTTTGTACTAATTAATTGTGCATTAGATAATTAAATGAATGTACTTGTGTATGTGTATATTTATTTAAAGAAACAAAGCAAGGTATTATAATTAATTAAAACAAGTCTAATTGGATTATATTTTAAATCCAAATGGGGTATTAAACTAGGTAAATTATATCAACCTAGTAGCCCATGTAATTAATTAAACATTAGCTCAATGCTTGATTTAATTAAATGTTACCTAAAATATTTAATGTTAGCCCAATGTGACAATTATATGGAGCTCAACCAAATTAAATGGATGAACCCAATTTATTAAATCCTAGAGTCCAATATAGAGTCCAATAGAAAGTCAAAATTGGTCAGATAATATATATATATATATATATATATATATATATATATATATATATATTATGTATGTATAATTAAAGCATTAAAATTAAAGCAAAAATGGGTGATTAAATCCCATTTTCCAGTAATTTAAGGGGGCCCACTTGGGTTGCTTGATTTTGCAAGGTTGCTTCACTTATACACATTGACATGGTGGTTGAGCTACCCTAGTCAATCACCTAGTCATTCCAATTGGTCATTCATGAAATAGTAATCCAACTTAAGCTTTAATTTAACTATGTTAGTTGATTAGGAGAGTTAATGAATGATTAGTAGAGTACTATAAATAAGACACTCCACACTTGTACAAGGTTTGTTAGTTCATTTTCTAGAGTTCTACAGAGAAAAATAGAGAGCATTTCCTAGAGAGAAAGAGAGAAACACTTGTAAGTGTGAGCAATGGCTAGAGGTTGAGATTGGTGAATGTCACAAAGCATCATCACATACTTTGGTAGAAGAAGAAGAAGAGCACACAAGTCTCAAAGGTTTAAAAGTGCTATAACCTTCTTAAATTTTATTTTTGTAGTCTAGAATGATTTTGAACGGTTAAAATTTATTTGTAACCGATTAAAACTTATTTTGATGGTCTAGAAGTATTTAACTATGTAATATATGTATATTCATAGTTGATGTGTTTATATCATGATTTGGTATGTGTGAAAAGCATAAAATTGGTAAAAATGTTCATAACACACTTTACCGCTAAAACCCTAACGAAGCATGTTATGTTTAATGTTGTAGTTCGAAATGTACAAGTTGGAAAATGAATTTTTATGGCTAGAAAGTTACATATATGAGTTTGTAAGAAATCCCAACTACAATCTTTCAAAAATATGGAAAAACAAAGAAGTTATGGCTTTTACCGCAAAACATGTTGTTTTGAAACCTTAGAATTTTTCAATCTTTCACTGTAAGCAACTAATGAGTGGGTTTTATACCTACGAATTGAGTATGTTTAGCTTGATTATTTGTTAGTTTTCATGACATTTTAGGTTTCTGTGTTTTTCTTTGTTTTGCAGAAAATTGGACTTCGGTGGCAAAATCGTAATTTTTGTGGAAAAAGTTACCGCAGCTGCGCTTGTAAGGTCCACAGCTGCGCTTCAATAGGCAATTCGAAGGTGGAAAACAGAAGCATTGGCCACAGCTACACTAGGATTGACCGCAGCTGCGCTAGTGAGGAATAGCATAAACCGCAGCTGCGCTAGGATGGACCGCAGTTGCGGTGGTGTTCGTTTCCAATTTTTATCAAAATTCTTATGTGGGTCCCGAGCGTGGTTTGAAGCTGATTTTAGAGTCCTGTTATGTGAGAAATTTGTCATTAATTTGGATTTAACTGGGAAGCTATAAAGAGGAGAGTCAACAACTCAAAGGGGGGTTGAAAAACATAGCAACCAGCGAAGGATTTTGCAGAGCAGAGAGAAGCAGAAGAAGAACGTGAAGGAGAATTTACAAAGCTTGAAGATTGGGATAGAATTAGAGCGACTAATATAGTTTTCTCTTAATCTTATCTTCTATTTTCAGTTATTGTAATTCTCTAGATGAGTTTAATTAATATTATGATGTTGTTTTTCTTCAACGCTATGAACTAATTCTTATTTAAGATTACAATGGAACCTAGTGTGTAAGTTAAATTCATCTCTCTCTCATTACTTTCATTACTTACGGATGGACCGTTTATCATATCTTGTGTGTTAACGTTTAATTGCCTGGTCAACAATTACTATGATAATTTATACGAAATTAGAAGATGGAGTATCAATTTAGATCGAGATATGATAGCATCTGTTCATAAAACTCGAAAAGGGTTTCTATGATTAATGTATAGGATAGGAATATACCTACATGTCTTTTGCAGCTAGAAAATAATATGAGTTTGAAACCCTAATTAACATAGTCCACATAGGAATATAGTGAGTTAATTAATTTAGGTGTTCCTTGTTAGTTCTATTGCCGTATGGTCAGATCTATGAGGATTTGTTTATATGACTAGCGGGTGCAGCGTATAAATATTATAAAGAATTCTTGGTTAGCGTTCTAAGTTAAGTAATTAATTGTAAAGAGAGAATGAGGCGATTTACATGAAACACTAGGGGAAATTGTAATCTTAATCCTTCATAGCTGCAGTTTATTTCGTGGTTGATTAATTTAGTAGTGTGTTATTCTTTAGTTATAATTTAGTTAAACATTGAATTTGCAAATCATTAGTTTAAATAGGATTAATTGAGTTTAAGATTATTTTAGATAGTTATTGATTCCTCGTGGGAACGATACCTTGCTTGCTGAGTATTACAATTGAATGCGTATACTTGCGTGTTATAGTGCTATTAGAAAAGGCAACAAGTTTTTGGCGCCGTTGCCAGGGACTTTAATAATTTATCTTTATTAATTGTAATTCCATTAATTTTAGTTTAAACATTTTTCTTTATCTTTTCCTTTCCAGGTAAATCTTGACTTTGCATGCAAACACGCTCTAAAGGTCAGGAACCGCTTGAATATGACAACAAGATAGAAAGAAGGTTCCGTAGACTAGGGAGATATATTCAAGAGACGATTCAAAATCAAGAGAAAATGGCGGACGAGGATCAAAAGTCATTGCGCGATTATGCTATGCCGCAAGTGAATGAACTGCAATCTAGTATCACTAGACCTGCAATTAATGCGATGAACTTCGAGATCAAACCAGGCACAATACAGATGATTTAAAACTCAATGCAATTTGGTGGCTTGCCAAATGATGATCTGAATGATCACATAGTCAGTTTCTTAGAAATTTGTGACACTTTCAAATACCACAGGGTAACGGAAGAAGCGATAAGGCGAAAAGTTGGCTTCATTCATAGCCACCTGGTTCGATCACAACATGGAATGACTTAGCGCAAAAATTTCTAGCAAAATTCTTCCCACCAGCAAAGACAACAAAGATACAAAGATGAGGAACGATATCACTTCTTTCGTTCAGCATGATGCAGAATCACTTTATGAAGCATGGGAACAGTTTAAAGATTTGTTGAGAAGATGCCCTCATCACGGGCTTCTTAAATGGTTTCAAGTGCAGACTTTTTATAATGGATTGTTCAGCACAGTTAGGACTAGCATAGATGCTGCTGCGGGAGGAGCCCTCGTGGCTAAGAACTGTGATGAAGCATACACGTTGTTGGAAATAATGGCGGCAAATAATTATCAATGGCCAACTGCTAGGATCAATCAACCAAAGGTAGCCGGGATTATAGAAGTGGATGCCGTGACAGCTTTATCGGCTAAATTGGATGCTTAATATTCTGCACTTTCAAAGAAGATAGATACAATTGGGGGTCAAACTGTTCAAAAAGTGGATCTGATTTGTGACTTATGCGCGGGGAATCATGCCATTGAGTAATGCCCAATCAACACTTAATCTGTGCAATATGTGTCCAATTTTAATCGACAACAAGGTGGAATTTCAAACAATTACAATTCGGGATGGAGGAACCATCCAAACCTTTCTTGGAGCAATAACCAGTCACAACCTCAAGCTCAAGCTCCAAGGCAAAATTACCTACCTGGATTTTAGCAGCAATCGCATCAGCAGGATAATAAGATGTCTCAATTGGAGCATATGATAACTAATTTAGCTAGTGTGGTAGAAATAAACGCAAAGAATCAAAGTGCGGTGATAAGGAATCTTGACAGTCAGATAGGACAATTGTCAAATGAGTTGAATAATCGGCCTAAAGGCAATCTACCGAGTGATACTGAGAAGAATCCAAAAGGAGGTGGTAATGAACAGTGCAAGGCGGTCACCCTTAGAAGCGGAAAAGTGTTGAATGCAGATGTCAATGAGCAAAAAACTGCAGAAAATTCAAAGATAGATGATGATGAAGCAGGAAATTCAGAAAATAAGGCTGAGGATGAGTCCGTGGAAGCTAAAAAAGGATATAAACACAATGCGGTGATACCTTCCGTGCCTTTTCCACAGCGGTTTCAAAAGCAGAAAATCAACAGACAATTTTCTAAATTTCTAGAGGTGTTCAAGAAATTACACATCAATATTCCATTCGCGGATGCTTTAGAACAGATGCCTAGCTATGCCAAGTTCATGAAGGACATTTTGACAAGAAAGCGAAAGTTGGGAGAGTTCGAAACAGTAGCATTATCAGAACAATGTAATGCAATTCTACAGAAGAAGTTACCACCAAAGTTAAAGGATTTGGGTAGCTTCACCATTCCATGCACTATAGGGGCTCAATTTTTCAACCGGTGCTTATGTGACTTGGGAGCAAGTATTAACCTTATGCCTCTTTCGATCTATCAACAGTTTGTATTAAAGGAAGATACACCTACAAACGTGACTTTGTAGCTAGCAGATAGATCCATCACTTATCCAAAGGGAATTGTGGAGGACGTGCTCGTAAAAGTGGATAAATTTATATTCCCTGCAGATTTCATTAGTACTTGATTTTGAAGAGGACAGCAATATACCAATCATTCTTGGGCGCCCGTTTCTAGCTACGGGTAGGACATTGATCGATGTGCAAAAAGGAGAGTTAACGATGAGGGTCCAAGACCAAGAGGTGACTTTTAACGTCTTCAAGGCTATAAAATTCCCTAATGAAGGAGAAGAGTGCTACCGAGTTGATGTGCTTGATAAAATAGTTAGGGATGTATTTATGGAAGCTGAAATTGAAGATTCTCTTGAGGCTATAATGGTAAATGATGAGATTTTAGATGATCCAGCTTCACTAGAATTGGCCCAAATCTCAGATTTAACGCCAAAACTCGAGCGAGCTAAAACAAAGTTCGAAACATTGGGTTATTCTGGGGAGCCATCGGAAAGGGTAAAATCATCTTTGGAAGATTCACCTGTGTTGGAACTCAAACCGCTACCTAATCATCTACGGTACGCTTATCTTGGTTCTTCTTCTACATTACCAGTTATAATTTCTGCATCTCTCGATGGAAGTCAAGAGGATAAGTTATTGAGGGTGTTAAGGGAATATAAGACAGCTATAGGTTGGATTCTTGCTGACATAAAAGGAATCAGCCCATCATTTTGTATGCATAAAATTCTGCTTGAAGATAAGGCAAAACCTACCATTGAGCAACAATGAACACTTAATCCCATCATGAAAGAAGTGGTTAAAAAGGAAATCATCAAATGGTTGGATGCGGGTATCATCTACCCCATTTCAGATAGTTGAGCCCAGTCTAATGCGTGCCAAAGAAAGGAGGAATGACGGTAGTGGCGAATAAGAACAACGAATTGATCCCTACAAGGACAGTTACGGGTTGGCGGGTATGTATGTATTACAGAAAGTTAAACAAGGCCATTCGTAAGGACCATTTTCCGCTATCATTCATTGATCAGATGTTGGACAGACTCGCGGGACATGAGTATTACTGCCTGTTGGATGGATATTCAGGCTACAACCAGATTTCTATTGCACCTGAGGATCAAGAAAAAACTACGTTTACATGCCCCTACGAAACATTTGCTTTCAGAAGAATGTCTTTCAGATTATGTAATGCACCAATGATGTTTCAACGGTGTATGATGGCTATTTTTTCAGATATGGTCAAACGTAATTTAGAAGTATTTATGGATGACTTTTTAGTTTTTGGCGATACATTCGACTCATGTTTGGACAATCTTACACGTGTACTTAAACGATGTATGGAAGCGAATTTGGTCTTAAATTGGTGTAGACACCCAAATTTTGCGCTTCTCTACTAACCCTGACAGGAGGGCAAAGT
Source organism: Hedera helix (assembly GCA_947179155.2). Classification (NCBI taxonomy): domain Eukaryota; kingdom Viridiplantae; phylum Streptophyta; class Magnoliopsida; order Apiales; family Araliaceae; genus Hedera; species Hedera helix. Next base: position 9,269,479 of record OX359283.1, read on the forward strand.
CGTCATTTGACCCAATATGCGAAAAGGAAGGTGGACCCCAACACGAAGCCACCCCAACGACTTACTGTCAAAGTCGTCACAACGAACAACGAGCATCAGGTTACTTGAGTCAAGGCAAACAGTTGATCCAGAAGAACCTGATTTGATCACAAAAAACGACTAATGACCACTACGCTTACAATGTTCAGGAGTCTCGCTCCCCAGTGAGCGAGCGGCTGCCCAGCTCGCCGGTGAGCTGGCGGGGGTGGAAGGGGGTAGCGCCCCCTGGAAGCCAAGCACAAAGAGCAGTTTATACATCAGGTAACAGCCTTCCAAAATAATACCGCAGAAATTGGCGAATTAAGACCGCGTGGCACGGAAATCGAGAAAACCAAGCCGGACAGCCGCGGATGCACCTGCGGCCACTAACAAACGGGACAGTGCGCGGCTCGAGGAGACAACCCGGCAGCCGAGGATTCGGCGCAGACGGCTAGCAGCCCAGCCGCAGATGCACCTGCGACCAGCCGCAGATGCTCCTGCGGCTGCCTGCTGAACTCTATACAGCGGCCATTTCCACCCGAGAAGAAGGAGAAAGGAAGAAAATAAGAATTTTAGAGAGAGAAAAAGGCGAGAAATAGAGAGAGAAAGCCACGGGTTGGCCCAAAATAGTGCGAAATTCAACTTTCTTTGCTCAAACACTTGATCAATCTCTTGTTATTTGCTTGATAGTGGAATATATAACGATTTTTGAAGTGTTGCAAGGTGAAAATGAGCTTTTATTGAAGTTTTATCTTACTTTTTTCTTGTGATTTCTTGATTTTGTAGATCTATTAGATTTAATCCGGTTATTTTGCTTTAGTAGTTTAATCGGTAAATATTCGTTTATTTGTGCATTTGTTGGGTGGATCTACTGTAGATCCGAAAATATTTAGTGCATTGCTATAGTTTGATTCGGTGTATTTTGAAGTTGGATCCAATGTAGTCAATATATTGTAGATCTATGGATTAGGGACGGTTAGTGAGGATTTATTGCAGATGGAATCTCCTCCTAACCTCCCGATGATATCCTTTTAGTTTATTTTCTAGCTTTTACGTATGTAGCGATGACGATGCATTTGTATTGTAAATATGTAATTTTTGGGCCTTAAGGCGATGTTGGATCGAAAATCGGGTTTAAGGCCCCATGATAGTGCAAGGTGCGATTGGGGGCGTTTGGGGTTATTTGGATGGCTCACATGCCCATGAATAACTCCAACGTTATTTTTAATGCTTGTTTTTTCCTTTTCGACACGGAAAAAGAATTTTGGAATGAAAAGATGAAGATTTTCATAAAATCAATCAAACTAGGATATTAGATCATCCGTAGGCTAAAATAAAATTGTAAGTGTCGGATGAGCTCTATTCCTATTTGGCGAAGGATTTGAAAAAATGTGTTTTACAAAATATCATCGGTTTTATTATCGAAACAAAAACAATAAAATTGAACTCTTCGATTAAATCAAATTCTTCGTGCATAGGGTCAACGAGATTTCTGAAGCACTTTCAAAATAAAGTATTCCAATAACATTCATTTAGGCACACACGCGCAAACACACACACACACACACACACACACACATGTTTTAGGATTTAAAAGGATAGAAAAACATCGAGATTGCGGTAACCGTGTTTCACGGAAGTCGGAGGGTGCCTAACACCTTCCCCTCGCTTAAGCAAGCCCCCGAGCTCTATGAATCTCGGTTTGCGAACCAATTAATTCGGAGTCATATATGAGCCAGCGATTACGAAAACAAAATTCGGATGAGTTGGTACATCCATTTTCAAATATACCAACTGGCGACTCTGGTCAATTGGCTCATAAAAAATCGATATTTCGAAACCCCGTCGACACTAAGCCGACCCTTTTCAAAAAATCACATCTTAATCTAAAGGCTAAAATTGGAAAGGGCTTTTTTATCATTCAAAAACGAAACGACAAAATCCCGGCGTCGACAATTGGGAAAAATGCCATTTCATGGTACAAGAAGGAATAATTTAGGGACATCGTGTTTCTGATAAAGACATTGAGGTCGACAAATTAAAGATCGAAACTATTGAGCATCTTCCTCCACTAACTTCAGTAAAGAGTATTCGAAGTTTTTTAGGACATGCAGGGTTTTATAGAAGGTTCATCAAAGACTTCTCTAAGATTACAAAGTCGTTATTTAGTCTATTAGAGAAGGATGTTCCACTTCGTTTCGATAAGGCCTATCTTGAAGCATTTGAAATTTTGAAAAAGAAGTTGATTACAGCACCAGTGATAGTGGCACCAGATTGGAATCTTCCATTCGAATTAATGTGCGATGCGAGCGACTTTGCAATTGGAGTTGTATTGGGTCAGCGTAAAGAGAAGGTCTTTCATGAAATATATTACGCTAGCAAGACGTTGTCCGATGCTCAATTGAATTACACTACTACGGAGAAAGAGTTACTTGTTATTGTCTACGCATTTGATAAGTTCCGTTCCTATCTTCTAGGAACCAAAATGATTGTTTTCACAGACCATTCGACAATTAAATACCTGATTGCCAAGAAGGATGCCAAGCCGAGATTGATAAGATGGATACTTTTGCTTCAGGAATTTGACTTGGAGATCCGAGATAGAAAAGGGACTGAAAATCAGGTAGTGGATCATTTATCAAGACTGGAAAATTCAGAGCAAAACAAGGGAGATAAGACGGTGATCAACGACTCCTTCCCAGACGAACAATTGTTCACAGTCAATCAGGAATTACCATGGTACGCAGATTTTGTGAATTTTATTGTAGGAAAAGTGTTCCCTCCAGATTTAACAAGACAACAGAAAAAGAAGTTTTTCCATGATGTTAAATATTATATGTGGGACGAGCCTTTCTTATTCAAACAATGTGCTGATCAAATGGTAAGAAGGTGTGTACCTCAAGAGGAGATGGAAAGCATACTCAAACATTGTCATGCTTCAGATTATAGGGGTCACTTTGGAGGAGATAGAACAACGGCTAAGGTGTTACAATTAGGATTCTATTGGTCGTCTCTCTTTAAGAATTCCCACTTCTTTGTGTTGAGATGCGACAGATGCCAACGAGTTGGTAACATTTCAAAACGACAAGAGATGCCACTAAACATTATTGTAGAAGTTGAATTATTCGATGTTTGGGGTATCGATTTTATGGGGCCGTTTCCTTTCTCTTTTGGTAATTCCTACATACTAGTCGCAGTGGACTACGTTTCAAAGTGGGTGGAAGCTGTAGCATTACCCACTAATGATGCTAAGGTGGTGATTATATTCCTCTGCAAGAATATCTTCTCTCGATTTGGCACACCTCGTGCAATTATCAACGACGAAGGTTCGCATTTCTACAATAAACAATTTGAAGCCATTCTCGCAAAGTATAGGGTCACTCACAAAATAGCAACTGCATATCACCCGCAGACGAGTGGCCAAGTCGAGGTTTCCAACCGTGAAGTTAAGTGAATCCTCGAAAAGATAGTGAATCCTAATCGGAAGGATTGGTCAAGCAAGTTGGACGATGCTTTATGGGCCTATCGGACAGCTTACAAAACACCGATAGGAATGTCACCATATTGGCTCGTGTATGGGAAAGTGTGTCACCTGTAACGCCCCGAGATCCCACCTTCCTTAATTAAGTCCAATTATATCTGGATTACATAGTGATTTACTTAAAACCTTATTAACCGGGATCTCATGCGTTAAACTTTAACCTTTGACCTTTAACATCGTTCTGTTGACCATAAATGCGGTCCTTTTTTTTTTTTTTTTATCTTAAAACTTATTTAACTTACATTCCTTACCTGTCTCAGGATCGCAGCGTTCATTTTACCTTTCATTAAACTTAGGTCAAACAGTTAACAATTTTGACCGAGTCTATTTCAATTCATAATCAAGTATATTACGATTTACATAACCTGTAATAAAAATTTCGCCATGATCTGTCTATACATGACCCGTTTGCATATACCTATCGTGCACCTGCTACTATTCATATATATCTGTATACATTCTACAATATCATGCATATCCCGATTCATACATCTATACCATACATGCGAGTTTCATTATATCCATATTCGACTTACATCATTATTACAATCATCTTGCCTCAATTCATAACTTAACCAACTAGTACATAACTTGCTCATAAATAACTTTATATTCATCTACATTACATAAATATTACACGGGTACATATAACCAATTTCCTTTATGCTTGTCCACCTATTCACATTCTTTACCTTTAGCATCACCGGAACCTCCGGCCTTCTTGGGCTTTACCTGAAAAGTTAGTTTATAGCAAGAATGAGTATAAAGCTCAGCAAGTAATTCAGCTAACACCTTTCATGCTCACAATTTATAATATGCGTCATGCATCCTTTACCTTAATATAGTATGCTTAATGTCACGTAATTCATTTAGCACTTAACCACATAATTGCACATAAGGCACATTCGACTCATATGCTAACACGTAGCTCACGTAAAATATCTACTGTACTTAAGTCTGAAAAACTTGCATGTACGCCTTTATATACTTAACCTTTATTGCCTCGCTTGGCCTTTCTATCCTTCATTGCATTGGGTTGCTACTTCGAGCGCTATCTATAAACACACAATCTATATTCATCATTATAGGATCATAAACTCATTTAACTTGTCAAACTTAATTCATAATTACACGTCCATTCGTCTCTAATCATATTACATTTGATGTATCATACCTTACATAGGTTTATAAAACACCCTAACTTGATTTCGACCTTTTTCACAACCCTAAACATGCTTTGGCTTGGCTTTAGGCATGTTATATTATGCCATTCATTATCTCATTATACCACAACACCCTTTACATAGTCTATTTTTATCAATCTAGGTTTTACATAACTTATCTCTATCATTTACTATCAAAACATTTCATTTCGGGTCAAAAATATCATTTTTTTAAACTCTGTCCTCCATGGCCCCGGCCGGCTTTTGGCCTAAGAAACCACGGCCCCGGCCGTGACCTCTCAGCCAAACTTGGCCCCGGCCGTGGTTTTGCCTACAAAAATCTGGCCTAGGCCGTGGCCCAGAAATCTGAAATTTTGATTTTTGCTATTGCTTTGGTGAATTTTAATTCTTTAACCGCACATCCAATTGACACCAAATTTGGTACACATGTAGACCTCATACCATAGTATTTTATAAAATTTTCTATTGCCTCATTTGGCTTCTCTAAGTCATAGATACACTAGTCCATAGGAGGGTTGTTCATAACATTTCCAGACTTAGAAAATTTTTCAGATTTTCAAAACTTAACCTTTGCAAGCTTGTGATTTTTGGCCATTTGCTTTAAAACATCATTCCAACACTTGACATAGCTCACATACATCATATATGACATGTGTCAACTTTCAAAACCGTAAAATTTCGCACGAGGCGATTTTTTGTCCGTTAAAATCCATTTCGATTCGAAACGATCGATTTCTATCGTTCGAATCGTCTTTTTGTTCAAATTCATATCCGTTGATTACCAAATCAACCTAAACATATGTAATAACATAAACATGAGTCGTGTGACTCTATTTCACCTTTAATTCTTCAAAATTGCCAAAAACCACACTCTAGTGCCATTTTACTAATTTTTCTAAACTTTCCATTTTCAAAACTTAAACTCTCTTGATAATTCAATCTCAACACACCACATAGGTAATCACCAACACATTTAATGACTTTATACGTCTCTATAACTTCCATATGCACATTCAAGTGCACTTTACGGATTATAACGAAATCTATACACAAAGTATAGCCTAATATTTGACTTTTCACTAACAAAACATATTTTTCTTCTATTTATGTTTCTTTGAAACCATCTAGCATGAATTTATGCATGCTTCTCACATAATCAACACCCTTATTTAGGTTTTCATCCATATTTCCAACAAATAACATATAATCATCCATGAATCATAATTTCTAGCCTTGAATAAGAACATGAATAGTTCATCAACTTTATTCTACCACTTTGGAACTTAGGGTTTCATGACTTACTAAACATATAGCATATATCTCACATAAACTTCATAATCAAACCATGTATTTCAAAGATACATACATGGTGATACCTATTCTTAAACTTAATCACATAAACTTCAAATTTTAAAACTAGATCATGCTTATACCTCCTTGGATGGAAAACTTCTCCACATAGGTAGCTTTATCTTGATGAGTTCTTCCTCTTTTCTTCTTGTTACTTAGTCATTTGAGGTCTCTAGCTCCATGATTCCTAGCTCTTCTCCATGACTCTAATGGCTTTCTCTCTCTTTCTCTCTTAGCTTGTTATCCAGATGATGAAGAAGAAAATAAAGATAAGTTATGCTCATGCTTATCAATTATTCACATATATAAGTTGCATGCTTTCTCCAACAACTAACCCAACTTAGTTAGCTTAACTTAATCATGGTTAGGGGCATTTATGTCATTTCACATTTTAAGTGAAGGGTATTTTCGTCATTTCACCACTTGGGACTTATTCGTCATTTCTTAATTTGTCAAGGGTATTTTGGTCTTTTTACCCTTTTGGACACAATGGTAATTATCTAATTTGTTGAGGGGCATTTTGGTCATTTGTCAAATTAGCTAGATTTTCATTTCTTGCAACTTTCCCCCTCATAACTAAACTTTCATACATTTTCCCCCATTAATTCATTCTTTGCTCATTTCTTATCCAAATCAAATCCGTTTTGATCCAAATTCGTTTCATTATACTTGAATTTTATTCCTTCATCAAATAGTGCCCAATTGGTTTGTCCCAAATTACTTGTCACACTTGGAAACTTAATTTTATTTAATAACTCATTAATTTATAATATTTGCCACAATTGCGTATTATTTCACTTTCAAACCTTCTCGGTTCCTTATTTAATCAAATTTAATTTTCCACATCCCAATATATTCAAATTGCTCATCTTTTCCTTAAATCACTTCCTTGAGAAGCACATATCAACCGGATTACCAAAATCCATCATCATTATCCTCTAAGCTCCCAATATCCTTATTACGATTTTACGTGCCTTTACATATTTACTTCATACACACATCTGTCAACTTAACCCATACTTCACACAATATTCTTTTCTACTCATCTTCGAGAGTATTTCATTCTGTAAATTACACACCATTTACATAATTAAATACCAATTCCGTACTAACTTCAAAACATTCACAATCATTAGTCTTATTATTCCGATAATTTCCTTAACATACCATTTAGGCTAAACTACTCTTTCCTTCCTTAACTCATATAGTCATACATTACTTTGTTATTCTCATAGCATCGCCTCATTAGGCCCAATAATTAAACTCGTTAATATTCATATCCAAGTATCAATTCACATATGTATTTCTTATTTCAATATTTTCTCAAACCTCAAATCATTCTATCTTTACTAACTCAAATACATACATGTACCTATATATACGTTTTCATATATCCAAGTTGTCACCTACTGACACAATATTGTTCCATACTGCTTCCTTTCAAATTGCCTTAATGTAGGCATTACCATAAATTGTTCATCTTTAATCCTTTAGATTATCAATTAATCCTCAAAATTCATTTATATTATAATTTCTTCATATCTCAATTCTCTCATGTACTATAATCAACTAATTTCTCCATAAATATATTATAGACCCTTATTATACCAAGAGTCCCTCTTAAACATCAACTCACTCACATAGATCATTTCTATCACATTGGTTAAACAATAATTCACGTTTAATCACTTCTAAATACATTTTATCGTTCAACTAGGTTTTATCTCATAACCTTTAATTAATTATTCAAAATCCCTATTTAGAAATTCTATAAAATCCTGGGGTGTCACATTCACCCCTCCTTCAAAAATTTCGTCCTCGAAATTGCTGTGTGCTCATATCTTGTTCATTTGTAACATTCATAACTCTTTACCTTCAATCACATAGCTAGGTTTTCAACTAACCTCTACATTCTCCCCATTCTCTACCCATCTTACCCCTTTCTAACATTCATTCTAGAAGATTGGAATGTCTTTCAGGAATCTCCACAATTGTTCAATAACTATGAAGCAGCATGAATAAATAAGAATAACTTTTTCATAAAACTTTTGCTTTCAAAACATAACTTTTGCTTTTGCTGAGGGGTCTTAAAGACCAATGAACACGTTAAGAATATTAACAGTCACAAAGACTGCTAATACCCAAGGGTCATTTAACCATGAAAACGTTAAGAATATTAACAGTCACTGGGACTGAAATATCCAAGGGTCATAAGACCGTATATTCGTTAAGAATATGAGCAACCACAAAGATTGCCATACCCAATTGGTACGCTAGGTGATCAGCCTATTGTACCTCTTTTGTTGTGCACAACATTTTTCCTTTTTCCTTTGGGTTGAGCCGTGTTATCCAACCCCTATACCATATCCCCTTTTTAGGGTTGTTCACCTCAGCCTTGAAAAACATTTTGCTTTATCCATTTTCTGGATTTCAACAACATTTACTAATTTCTTTAGCAGAATGGTCTAGCTAAAACAAATGGCATAGACTCACATCAATAAACTGTTCATTTGCTATAACTTGAACTTTTCAAAAGTTCACTTTCACTGTCGTTGGTTCAAAACTTGAACCCAAGAAAATCTTTTAAAAAGGCTTTATAATACCGCACTATCTTAGCAGTAGTTGAAAATTCGGTCACTTTTAGACCTCTTAATACCGTACCGTAATGAAAGTACGTTGAGAATTCCGTCATTTTATCATTTCACACCATATTCAACAGTGTGACAATGATTTCATAAATACATTTTGAAATTTTCAAATAACTTTGGTCTAGCCGAATCAATTGACATAGACCCATGAATCACGGAATTTTAAAAATCACTTTTGATACTTGATTAAACATTTTCATTGCACCAGCGTGCGAAAATAAACACATTTTAAAAACATGAATGGTCTAGCATAGCTAGAAGAGTGGATTGCCTACCCAATCCTAATCATCTCTTCTTTAATTCCTTCATTAACTCATTCAATCCTTTCTTATAATACTATCTCTTTATATATCCTTGATCTTAGCCAATATCTAAGAACTATATTTCTTAACTTATGGCTCTCTACTCTAACCCAACCCTGTTCATCAAACTTGCCACACATTTGGGCTCAGGAACTTACCACAATCATATGGTTTAAGGAGCTTATCCTAGTCAGGCTATCGTCGCCCATTCGCTGAGGGGCTCCACCACATAATCACGAGTCACGAACTTTCCATACGTGTCGGTTTTCAGAACACGCAACTAACCTTAATCTTTCTTACTTAACTCTTCTCATTTCTTACCGTGACGCTGGATCTCCACTGATTATCATGACAGGAAGCTAAGTAAGTAAAAATCCCCGTCCCATACCGAGGAAATGCACACTCGGCCACTACCATGAGTCCTCAATGAAGAATCCCACATACCCTAACATTCCTCACTTTAGCCTTTACTCAGCTTTTCCTTTGCTTTTCTTTAATCTGATATGAATTTTATCAAATCATATCTTACTTTTCACAACTCATTAAGAGACCATTTTCATAACATTGATCGCATTTGATCCTTTATCATTTCTCATTATCTTATCTTAAGATATCCTTATCATTTCTTGATCCTGAATTCCCAAATTCATTTCTTATTAACTCATCTCATCTAGAGTCTCTTACTTTACTATTCCTTCCTTCACACACAAAGATCATAGCCTAAGGTACTATTACCTAAGGTCTATAATCCAAATGCTCTGATACCAACTGTAACGCCCCGAGATCCCACCTTCCTTAATTAAGTCCAATTATATCTGGATTACATAGTGATTTACTTAAAACCTTATTAACCGGGATCTCATGCGTTAAACTTTAACCTTTGACCTTTAACATCGTTCTGTTGACCATAAATGCGGTCCTTTTTTTTTTTTTTTTTTATCTTAAAACTTATTTAACTTACATTCCTTACCTGTCTCAGGATCGCAGCGTTCATTTTACCTTTCATTAAACTTAGGTCAAACAGTTAACAATTTTGACCGAGTCTATTTCAATTCATAATCAAGTATATTACGATTTACATAACCTGTAATAAAAATTTCGCCATGATCTGTCTATACATGACCCGTTTGCATATACCTATCGTGCACCTGCTACTATTCATATATATCTGTATACATTCTACAATATCATGCATATCCCGATTCATACATCTATACCATACATGCGAGTTTCATTATATCCATATTCGACTTACATCATTATTACAATCATCTTGCCTCAATTCATAACTTAACCAACTAGTACATAACTTGCTCATAAATAACTTTATATTCATCTACATTACATAAATATTACACGGGTACATATAACCAATTTCCTTTATGCTTGTCCACCTATTCACATTCTTTACCTTTAGCATCACCGGAACCTCCGGCCTTCTTGAGCTTTACCTGAAAAGTTAGTTTATAGCAAGAATGAGTATAAAGCTCAGCAAGTAATTCAGCTAACACCTTTCATGCTCACAATTTATAATATGCGTCATGCATCCTTTACCTTAATATAGTATGCTTAATGTCACGTAATTCATTTAGCACTTAACCACATAATTGCACATAAGGCACATTCGACTCATATGCTAACACGTAGCTCACGTAAAATATCTACTGTACTTAAGTCTGAAAAACTTGCATGTACGCCTTTATATACTTAACCTTTATTGCCTCGCTTGGCCTTTCTATCCTTCATTGCATTGGGTTGCTACTTCGAGCGCTATCTATAAACACACAATCTATATTCATCATTATAGGGTCATAAACTCATTTAACTTGTCAAACTTAATTCATAATTACACGTCCATTCGTCTCTAATCATATTACATTTGATGTATCATACCTTACATAGGTTTATAAAACACCCTAACTTGATTTCGACCTTTTTCACAACCCTAAACATGCTTTGGCTTGGCTTTAGGCATGTTATATTATGCCATTCATTATCTCATTATACCACAACACCCTTTACATAGTCTATTTTTATCAATCTAGGTTTTACATAACTTATCTCTATCATTTACTATCAAAACATTTCATTTCGAGTCAAAAATATCATTTTTTTAAACTCTGTCCTCCATGGCCCCGGCCGGCTTTTGGCCTAAGAAACCACGGCCCCGGCCGTGACCTCTCAGCCAAACTTGGCCCCGGCCGTGGTTTTGCCTACAAAAATCTGGCCTAGGCCGTGGCCCAGAAATCTGAAATTTTGATTTTTGCTATTGCTTTGGTGAATTTTAATTCTTTAACCGCACATCCAATTGACACCAAATTTGGTACACATGTAGACCTCATACCATAGTATTTTATAAAATTTTCTATTGCCTCATTTGGCTTCTCTAAGTCATAGATACACTAGTCCATAGGAGGGTTGTTCATAACATTTCCAGACTTAGAAAATTTTTCAGATTTTCAAAACTTAACCTTTGCAAGCTTGTGATTTTTGGCCATTTGCTTTAAAACATCATTCCAACACTTGACATAGCTCACATACATCATATATGACATGTGTCAACTTTCAAAACCGTAAAATTTCGCACGAGGCGATTTTTTGTCCGTTAAAATCCATTTCGATTCGAAACGATCGATTTCTATCGTTCGAATCGTCTTTTTGTTCAAATTCATATCCGTTGATTACCAAATCAACCTAAACATATGTAATAACATAAACATGAGTCGTGTGACTCTATTTCACCTTTAATTCTTCAAAATTGCCAAAAACCACACTCTAGTGCCATTTTACTAATTTTTCTAAACTTTCCATTTTCAAAACTTAAACTCTCTTGATAATTCAATCTCAACACACCACATAGGTAATCACCAACACATTTAATGACTTTATACGTCTCTATAACTTCCATATGCACATTCAAGTGCACTTTACGGATTATAACGAAATCTATACACAAAGTATAGCCTAATATTTGACTTTTCACTAACAAAACATATTTTTCTTCTATTTATGTTTCTTTGAAACCATCTAGCATGAATTTATGCATGCTTCTCACATAATCAACACCCTTATTTAGGTTTTCATCCATATTTCCAACAAATAACATATAATCATCCATGAATCATAATTTCTAGCCTTGAATAAGAACATGAATAGTTCATCAACTTTATTCTACCACTTTGGAACTTAGGGTTTCATGACTTACTAAACATATAGCATATAACTCACATAAACTTCATAATCAAACCATGTATTTCAAAGATACATACATGGTGATACCTATTCTTAAACTTAATCACATAAACTTCAAATTTTAAAACTAGATCATGCTTATACCTCCTTGGATGGAAACTTCTCCACATAGGTAGCTTTATCTTGATGAGTTCTTCCTCTTTTCTTCTTGTTACTTAGTCATTTGAGGTCTCTAGCTCCATGATTCCTAGCTCTTCTCCATGACTCTAATGGCTTTCTCTCTCTTTCTCTCTTAGCTTGTTATCCAGATGATGAAGAAGAAAATAAAGATAAGCTATGCTCATGCTTATCAATTATTCACATATATAAGTTGCATGCTTTCTCCAACAACTAACCCAACTTAGTTAGCTTAACTTAATCATGGTTAGGGGCATTTGTGTCATTTCACATTTTAAGTGAAGGGTATTTTCGTCATTTCACCACTTGGGACTTATTCGTCATTTCTTAATTTGTCAAGGGTATTTTGGTCTTTTTACCCTTTTGGACACAATGGTAATTATCTAATTTGTTGAGGGGCATTTTGGTCATTTGTCAAATTAGCTAGATTTTCATTTCTTGCAACTTTCCCCCTCATAACTAAACTTTCATACATTTTCCCCCATTAATTCATTCTTTGCTCATTTCTTATCCAAATCAAATCCGTTTTGATCCAAATTCGTTTCATTATACTTGAATTTTATTCCTTCATCAAATAGTGCCCAATTGGTTTGTCCCAAATTACTTGTCACACTTGGAAACTTAATTTTATTTAATAACTCATTAATTTATAATATTTGCCACAATTGCGTATTATTTCACTTTCAAACCTTCTCGGTTCCTTATTTAATCAAATTTAATTTTTCACATCCCAATATATTCAAATTGCTCATCTTTTCCTTAAATCGCTTCCTTGAGAAGCACATATCAACCGGATTACCAAAATCCATCATCATTATCCTCTAAGCTCCCAATATCCTTATTACGATTTTACGTTCCTTTACATATTTACTTCATACACACATCTGTCAACTTAACCCATACTTCACACAATATTCTTTTCTACTCATCTTCGAGAGTATTTCATTCTGTAAATTACACACCATTTACATAATTAAATACCAATTCCGTACTAACTTCAAAACATTCACAATCATTAGTCTTATTATTCCGATAATTTCCTTAACACACCATTTAGGCTAAACTACTCTTTCCTTCCTTAACTCATATAGTCATACATTACTTTGTTATTCTCATAGCATCGCCTCATTAGGCCCAGTAATTAAACTCGTTAATATTCATATCCAAGTATCAATTCGCATATGTATTTCTTATTTCAATATTTTCTCAAACCTCAAATCATTCTATCTTTACTAACTCAAATACATACATGTACCTATATATACGTTTTCATATATCCAAGTTGTCACCTACTGACACAATAGTGTTCCATACTGCTTCCTTTCAAATTGCCTTAATGTAGGCATTACCATAAATTGTTCATCTTTAATCCTTTAGATTATCAATTAATCCTCAAAATTCATTTATATTATAATTTCTTCATATCTCAATTCTCTCATGTACTATAATCAACTAACTTCTCCATAAATATATTATAGACCCTTATTATACCAAGAGTCCCTCTTAAACATCAACTTACTCACATAGATCATTTCTATCACATTGGTTAAACAATAATTCACTTTTAATCACTTCTAAATACATTTTATCGTTCAACTAGGTTTTATCTCATAACCTTTAATTAATTATTCAAAATCCCTATTTAGAAATTCTGTAAAATCCTGGGGTGTCACATCACCTGCCGGTAGAATTAGAACATAATGCCTATTGGGCAATACGGAAGATGAATTTTAACTTAACGCGAGAAAAATGCCTTTTGCAACTCAATCAATTGGAGGAATTCAGACTCCAATCATATGAAAACGCCAAGTTATATAAGGAAAGAATGAAGAAGTGGCATGATGAGAAAATCATAACAATGAAGTTCGAACCGGGACAATCTGTTTTACTATACAATTATAGGCTTAAACTATTCCCAGGAAAGTTGAAATCGAGGTGGTCGGGTCCATTTGTGATTATAAAGGTGTACCCTCATGGAGCAGTTGAAGTTGAAGATCCTCAATCAAATAGAATTTTCAAAGTAAATGGCCAACGTTTGAAACATTACTTTGCCGGAGTAATTGATCGTGCAAAGACTTCAGTCAGCCTCACTGATCAAACTTGAGAAAGAAGATGTCGGGCTGAGGACATTAAACTAAGCGCTAACTGGGAGGCAACCCAGGCTTTAACATTTTTTTTTACCTTGTTCTTTAGTTTATTTTATTTATAAAGATTAGTACCTTAACTTAGTTTCTTTAGGTAGTTTCCCAAGTTTTTTTCGTGTTATTTTAGTTGTCTTATCAAATGCATGTTACTTATATACGCTAAATTGTTCAGGTACCAAATTTGCAACTTGGATGGAAATTAATGCAGAAAACTTCAAAAAGGAAGTAGAATGAATTTCCGCAGCTGCGCACGTAAGTACCGCAACTGCGCCTTGAATTTCCGTACCTGCGCCCACACACTCTGATTGTGATGCCAGCCCACAATCGCAGTTGTGCCCAGAAGTACCGCAGCTGCGCCGAAACATTCTGCTAAATGTTAAATCCAACCGCAGCTGCGCCCAGAATTTCCGCAGCTACACTCCACCTCGAACCAAAATTTTTTTTTATTTTAAAAAGGAACCGATCGACTTCTATCAAACCATTTCCTAATCAAAAACTAATTCCTCTTCAGATTTTCAACATAACAAAACCCATTCCCTCTTTGCTCTTTTGTTCCCTCTCATCCTCTTCCTCGCTATCGTCGGAAAGCCAT
The DNA here is from genome assembly GCA_947179155.2 of Hedera helix. Lineage (NCBI taxonomy): Eukaryota > Viridiplantae > Streptophyta > Magnoliopsida > Apiales > Araliaceae > Hedera > Hedera helix. The sequence continues at coordinate 9,284,627 of OX359283.1, forward strand.
TACAAGGGTCTCCCAAACCACAACAGCGATTCGACTAAGGGCTCTCCTTCTTCAACTATTTCAACCAAAGGCAAGTCTCTGTTACTAACCTACTTGAGCATTGTTTTTCCGGTTTGGATATTTGATTTCCTAATTGAGTTTATGTTGGCTCAATTGGGAATTGGGTTTGTATTGTGCTAATTGGTGTGGATAACCGTTGTGCCTTCAAAACTGAGTAAGGTTACACACAACATAGCTTTTCAGCTTTGCCTGCTACGTGTTTGATTAATTGTCTGAACCAACTTGGAGCAGCACTTAGCACCATTTTGATTAAGAGTTGACTTAGGAATTGTTTAATCATGGCTCCTAAGAGACAGAGAGGGGAAGGCTCATCTTCAAATCGTTCTTATGACAAAAAGAGGTTTTCTAGTGAAGAGGCGTCTAACCATTTTCATGATATCGTCATTAATAAAAAGTTGATCCCTGAGCGAGGGCTTAGACCCGGTGCAGTGGATAAGCAGATTTACAACATGATCGAAGGCCGGAATTGGTATGAGTTCACTGAGCAGCCGGCACCCACGGTGATATCTGTAGTACAAGAGTTCTATGCCAATGTTAAGTTCGCTACGAGGAATGTCGTACGGGTCCGAGGCAGAGAAGTTTCTTTTTCTGAAAATGCCATTAATACGTACTATAATCTTGATCCCATGACTGAGAAGGATGATTACGTCAAATACAAACTTGAATCTCTGAATTTGGATAATGTAATTCGAAGTTTATGCCAGTCGGACGCTACATGAAAGGTTCAAGATGGACACCAAGTGCATTTTTCTTACAGTTGTCTGAGCCGATATGGGAAAGCGTGGTGGTATTACTTCCTCTGTGCAAAAGTTAATGCCCTCTACACATGTCACAGAAGTAATTAAAGACAGGGCTATCCTTTTGTATTGCATCATCACGGGCAAGAGTATCAACATTGGAAAGGTCATCAATGCTTCTATCAAACAGGGAGCTCCAGGAGGAACAACGAGGGGTTTGCCACATCCATCTTTGGTATGTGGGTTATGCGAACAAGCGGGTGTTATATGGACTATTGATGAACCTGTTCAGGAGCCGCAGGTAGTAATTGATTCAAGGGTAATAAAAACGTTTAAGCAGTGGGATGGTGCTCCAGCCAACCCAACGGGTGAAGGATTATTCATACCTCAGTCACCCGACAGGGATGAGCTATTTGCTGCATCCCCATCTCTGGATCATGTTACAACTTCTCAACCCGAGGAGGCGTCATCGACCTCAATACCGGCTCCATCCGATAATGCATCGGTTCGTCAATTCCACTTGAACTTAAGAAGAATGCAGAAACGGTTGGATAAGCAAAATCAACGGCTAGCTCTACGACAAGATGTCATGCATACTTTTAATGTGGAGGTGGCACAGGCATTGGCGCAAGCATTCTCATCCATCCAATTTCCAGACCCGCCTTTAATTCCGCCATATCCCCCATCCGACTTAGAACCTGACGATAGCACGGACTGAGTACTGTCAGGGAAGTTTTTTTTTTTCGTATTTTTCTTACTTTATTACATTGAGGACAATGCTTATTTTAAGTTTGTGGGTATATAGATTAATTATTTTTCTTTTTTTGGGTTAATTGGGTATTAAAAATTTTGTGGGTATATTTACTACAAACCTTCACTAGTCACAACTCGTCCACATAGGGTAACTATGGGGTTCAAAGGCTTGTTGCACGTGCTAAGTATAACCGTGATACCTACGAAAATGGTTAATTAGTTATGTTTTGTTTTGTTTACGATAGTAGTAGTTATTCGAGCAGTTAATGTAACGACCCCAAATCCGGGTTCCTTAAACCCAAGACTTGGTACGTCACGATACATCATCTTCATACATGTTCTATAACTAATGCGGAAAATATAAACATAAATTGTTTATTCTACAACATTTTCCAAGGTTTTTAACCTTAACTTACATATATACCTTTAGATTCATAAAAAGGTTTACAAAATTACTTACATCATATAACAATTTAGTTATAATGAATAACACTATAATCTTGTCTTTTGCTTCTGTCTCCGTCTCTCCTCGGACATTCGTATTATTCTGAAATTTGTTATCATGATATAGCAAGAGTGAGCAACGACTTTGCTCAGCAAGTTTAAATACAATAACGATATATCATGATCGAAAGAAAGAACAAGCTTTCGGATTTTCAACAATATAATAATTGTGAAAGAGTACGAATCATAATTTCAATAATTGAATGACTGAATCAAGTAATGTTGAGTGTCAATAATGACCATGAACAATTTTAACTGAACCTTATGGTAATGAAGGTGATCAGCCTTTCATACCTGATGAACACATGCAACAAGCACTATGTGCGAATCAACAATTTAAAGATGTGGAATAATTATACAGAATTAAACCATAGCATGCTTGAAACGTAATAACTTGAATTTGAGTTAGGGACTTGAACAATAAAATAATATATCCTGCTCGAATATAAATTGAGTAGGGTTTAGGAAACTTGCCTGTTTGCTCAGCTACAATTAATGTCTAGCTTTAACTAACTGGCTTTGAAAGACCTAACATTAGTAAAGTTGGTCTAATAATTAGTACAGCGTATTTGTACAACTATACGCTCATTAAGAAACTTATCTACCACAAATAAGTACTAACACATAATTTACATCAGTCAAAACAATATTATTAACCTTATAGACCATCAATCAAATTAGGTTAATAATTTAATAAATTAGAAAATATTTTTCTTAAGTGTTGGACACTTATTAAACTATTAAACAATTTATTATAATTGTTTAAACAAGAGAGTTAAAAGACATTTTCTTTATTTCATTAAATCTAATTTCATTTAATTACTATTTATCATTAATTAAATAGTAAGTAATTAACTACCTTTAGTTATTATTTAATAATAAATAATAACTTACAAGATTTATTTATTATTTAAAATTAATCAAATAATAAATAATTATATTATATTAAAAATAATCAAATATATTTAGTTATTATTTAATAATAAATAATAACTAATTAACTAGATTCATTTATTATTTAAAGTTAATTAAATAATAAATAATAAAATTATATAGTAAATACTCAAATATCATTAGTTATTATTTAATAATAAATAATAACTAACTAAATTTATTTATTATTTAAAGTTAATCAAATAATAAATAATTAAATAATCAATCTTAGTGGTCTTTAATTATTATTTAATAGTAATTAAATAATAATTAATTAATTTATCATCCTTGTTTATTATTTAATATTAATTAAATAATAATTAGTTTAATCATAAATTCAGAAGATATAATATTAACTAGATTAATATTTACAACATTTAAATATTAATCCTAAATACTTATTATATTTAAAAAATATAATATTAAACTAACTAGATTAATATTTATAATATTTAAATATTAATCCTAAATACTTATTATATTTAAAAAAAATATAATATTAAACTAACTAGATTAATATTTACAACATTTAAATATTAATCCTAAATACTTATTATATTTGAAAAATATAATATTAAACTAACTAGATTAATATTTACAACATTTAAATATTAATCCTAAATATTTATTATATTTGGAAAATATAATATTCAATACCTAAATATCATTTTTGTATTATTAATATTTTTGTTATAATTTTTAATTAATTTTTAAACATTTAAATTAATTAAAATTATCCAGAATGGCAAAATCGTAAATAAACTGAAAACCGGACCGATGGCAATTTCGTAATTAATCAGAAAACCGAACGGAGGGGCATTATGGTAATTTCCGCCGAAAACTGGTTCCACGCATTGCGCGCGTTATACTGAATGCAGGACCAAAACGGCGCCGTTTCGAAAACCGGAAACCTATCTCCGCGCATTGCGCGCGGGTTAATTCTTTATGCGCCAAACAGCGTCGTTTTGTACGGCTGTCCGGCAGATTTATTTGGCTGGCGCGCATTGCGCGGCCAGTCCTTTTTCTTTTCTCTCTCACAGAACGTGAACAGTATTTTTTTTTTTATACACAACTTAATAAAATTTATACCTTCAAGTAAACTTTAACTCTTCAATAAAAATCCAGAAAAAATACCAATAACTTAAATACAATTTATAACATGAAAATTTAATTTTTCATGATTTAATATATAAAAATTTTATAAAATTTTTTACATCACATAAACTACCACAAATCATAACTTTTTGTGTATAACTCCATTTTGAGTGATTCAAACTTTGTTTTTCTCATGATTTAATGTTCTATAATATTATAACATTAAATCTAAATATTATAAAATTTTATTTTTGGACATTATTTTGATACTTGATTTAACACCACCAAACACATGTTTTTAGCATATAAATTATACCAAAAATACAAACCAAGCATATTAAACTCAAGCATGACATAAATATTACTATCACCTATTATTAACTACATTAACATGTTTATACTCACATGTTGGTTTATTTAAATAAAAAATAAAATAAACTACATTTAAAATAACCATTACCTCATATTAATGGCTATCCTCATTTTTCTTCCAAAATGGGTTGTGAAGGGGGATAACATGAACAAAGAATTCCTTCTCCTTCCTTATCCTTGCTCTCAAATATTTTCTCTCTAATTTGAAAAGTGAAAGAAGAAAAATGACTAACAATTCTCTCTCTAATGACTTAAGTCTTCCATAATGTATAGATATATATCTTATATCTATGAAATTATACCAACACAAGTTAGTTATTGGATACTTACACAATAAAGTTAACTCATGCCTTAGTTGGTGAGAATTTTATGGGAAAAGACTCACCAAAAATTAAAACAAGCAACCTAATTATTAAACAATAAAATAATAAAATAAAATAACAATCAACTAACTCTCTTTTTTCTCATCCTTGCCGGCTGATCCTCAATCCTATTGTCCCAAAATGTAGTCACTTGCTACTTTTTAATTAATTAAATAATAGTTTAATTAAGTATTTTTCAAGTGGGCCAATCATTGGGCTTTAATTTAAAATACCAATTGGGCTTCTATTAAATTGTTTGGACTACTAAATTGTCAAATTTTATTATTCTCCACTTGGGCTACTAATTGACCCATGTTGGGCTAATTTAATAATTTACACATTAATTATTCAATCCATGATTAAATAAATAATTAGATTGAATAAATAATTAAATATTCTAACCCATAAGTATTAAATTACTAAATGGACTAATAATATTATTATTATTATTTCACATTATTTACATTAATTAATAATCATATTAATTAATTTATTATATTTACCTCACTCATTATATTCAATTTGATTGAATATTTAATTAATGACAACCTATCAATTATTTTGATATTAAAACTTTAGAGTGTGTTCGCTAAGAATAATATATATAATCTATATATATTATTTATACACATTACCTTACCTCGAAAACAATTTCACAATAAATTATTAAATTAAAATAAATACAATATATAATTTAATATATATTATTTAGGCCATAAATTAAATTATTTAATACATTTACATTAAATAATTCATTTCTCATCAATTATGGAAATAATTCCATTTACCCGAAAATACATTGAAATAATAATATATTTACTCAATTTCTTATTTAAATAATTTATTAAATTATTTAATTAATATTACACAAATAATTGTATAATTCAATTTCTCACTCTCATAAATCATTTACAATGATTTATTTAATTATAGAATATATTCATTTAATATATTCAATTACTACTTAAAATTACACAATTAATTTAATCCCTTTATATATATATACACATATATATGAAATTAAATATTGTACATATATACAATTACTATTCTCCCTTAATTAACTCAACTACTTTATATAATTTATAATTATATAAATTACATAATTATTCCTCACAAATAATAATTTGCATAAATATTGATTAATGAATATAATCAATATATTAACTAAATTAATTCCACAATAAACCTTTTAATTCAAATCGGATTAATTTAATATTAATCTATCTATTTATCACAATTTAATTAACCATTAAATTATGTTACTAAATATGCACGCATATATATATTCATATAAATACATATTTAATTTACACGCAACCACGTCGCATAATTACATAACTCCACTAATTAATTCTCTTAATTTAATTAGACTTGCTGTTAGTCAAGTTTATTGAATTATCACTTTACTTGCTAACTTATCAAAAATTTTGATATCACCATATCTAAGTTAGTCCGTTAAATTTAATTTGGACCTCTATTTATCTATCACTACTAGGTTATCAAACTCCAACCTTTATTAAATATTAAATATTTTATTTCTAATTCATTTAAATATCTGGGATATTACAGTTAATCACGTGAAGGAGGATTTGGCCAATGATAAGAAGTTGATTATTCGTTGATACTTAATGGAAGTTGACTTCATGCAGAATTTATATTTTGACATGTGAGCTATTTTGGCAATATCCTTGATTCTTTTCCATTTTGTAGCATATACCTCGCTGTTTGGTTAGTTTTTATTTAGAGAACTTAATAATTTAGATGTTTGGCATGATTTCTGTGGAAAAAAAGTTAAAGTTTATTTGGAACATTTGCTTCGTGCTAGGTTTAAGCTTTCATATAAGTTTGGGGGAATGTTGAATGAAAAAAATATTATTTTTTTTTAAGATAAGTTGATATTGGTCAAAATTTTGTGGCATTTGTTACTTGAACAAGTAAGCCCTTAGGGATGTTTCTACATTTAATGCCCTAAAGTCGACTGGTTTGGGAGTCGTTGGTCGAAGATTCGTTACATGGGTAACTCTGAATAGCCTAATGAAATTAGACATTGCACCAGTCAAGAATGAGAATATGAGGATGAAATGGAGCGTAGAACGCATTCATCCATGAAAACGTAGATAAGGCGAGATAAAAAGTCAAAAATTATATGAACTCGCTCAAAAGACATAAAAGTGCTGATATATGAATCTACGTGATCTTGAATTTATGTGATGGGTTAGCTTAGTCGATGGCAATGTGAAAAATGGAGCTTTAACTTCGAAATAGAATTGTGTGATAAATATTTGATATTATGAGTTTATCCAAGTTCTAACTAGCTGAACAGAGGGGGGCACACACACACTAAGGAATCTTGGATATGGTTGAACTTGGTGATTGTGTTGGAATTTTAAATTTTGCTATGAGTTCAAATTTCTTGTGAGTCCTGTTATATAATCTTTGAGGTCAATCTGATTCAAAATGATTTATTGCTCGAATAATTTCTAGGTGTTTTATATATTAGGTTTAAGTACGGTTTTGGTAATGTGCTTGAGGAGAAGCAAATAGTCAAGTTTGGGGGTATTTGATGAGTGGGTTTTATACCTACAAATTGAGTATGTTTAGCTTGATTATTTGTTAGTTTTCATGACATCTTATGTTTCGTTTTACTTGTTTATGTGTTTTTCTTTATTTTGCAGAAAATTGGACTTCGGTGGCAAAATCATAATTTTTGTGGAAAATGTTACCACAGTTGCACTTATAAGGTCTGCAGCTACGCTAGGATGGACCGCAGTTGCGCTAGTGAAGAATAACATGGGCCGCAACTGCGCTAGGATGGACCACAGCTGCGGTGGTGTTCATTTCTAGTTTTTAACAGAATTCTTATGTGGGTCCCGACCGCAGTTTGAAGCTGATTTTAGAGTCATGTTATGTGAGGAACTTGTCATTAATTTGGATTTAACTGGGAAGCTATAAAGAGGAGAGTCAACAACTCAAAGGGGGGTTGAAAAACATAGCAACCAGCGAAAGATTTTGTAGAGCATAGAGAAACAGAAGAAGAACGTGAAGGAGAATTTACAAAGCCTGAAGATTATGACAGAATTAGAGCGACTAATATAGTTTTCTCTTAATCTTATCTTCTAGTTTTAGTTATTGTAATTCTCTAGATGAGTTTAATTAATATTATGATTTTTTTTTCTTCAACGCTATGAACTAATTCTTATTTAAGATTACAATGGAACCTAGTGTGTAAGTTAAATTCATCTCTCTCTCATTACTTTGATTACTTAGATGGACCGTTTATCATATCTTGTGCGTTAACGTTTAATTGCCTGATCAACAATTACTATGATAATTTATACGAAATTGGAAGATGGAGTATCAATTTAGATCGGGATTTGATAGCATCTGTTCATAAAACTCGAAAAGGGTTTATATGATTAATGTATAGGATAGGAATATACCTACATGTCTTTTGCAGCTAGAAAAGAATCTGAGTTTGAAACCCTAATTAACATAGTTCACATAGGAATATAGTGAGTTAATTAATTTGGGTGTTCCTTGTTAGTTTTGTTGCCGTATGGTCAGATCTAGGAGGATTTGTTTATATGACTAGCGGACGCAGCGTATAAATATTATAAAGAATTCTTGGTTAGCGGTCTAAGTTAAGTAATTAATTGTAAAGAGAGAGTGAGGCGATTTACATGAAACACTAGGGGAAATTGTAATCTTAATCTTTCATATCTGCAGTTTATTTCGTGGTTGATTAAATTAGTAGTGTGTTATTCTTTAGTTACAATTTAGTTAAACATTGAATTTGCAAATCATTAGTTTAAATAGGATTAATTGAGTTTAAGATTATTTTAGATAGTTATTGATTCCTCGTGGGAACGATACCTTGTTTGCTGAGTATTACAATTGAACGCGTATACTTGCGTGTTACAGTGTTATTAGAAAAAGGCAACAACAACTTTACGGCTATTTTTCAATCTTATTTAAAAAGAAATTGTAGAGGGGGAAATTCTGATGAGAATAAGCTTAAGAATCACCCCAAAATGTTTTAAAATGAAGAAGTTATTGCTGTCGGAGTGGCTGGAGGTCGGACAACCCATTTTAGGGTTTTTGTTTTCTACTTTGGAAGCCCCAACGCCCAGAATAGCCTATATTTAGCGCCAGGGCATTTAAAACAGTAGGTAAAAATTGTCCGGATCGGGTCGGTCCGAGTCGGGTTTTATTGAAAAATTTAAGTTTAACTGAGTGTAAAATAAATGTATTTGTGTATTGAACAAATATATGGATTATATTTGAAAATAATGGGTAGAAAAATATTTAAAATAAAGGTTAAGGTAAACACAATTAAAAGGTTAACTATTGATATTGTTTAAAAATTATTACTAAAATATTATTAAATGATTAATAATATTAGTATATGAGAATAACATTGTAATTGTGTAAAATATTATCAAATGAGTAATAATATTAGATAATGAATAAAATATTATTAAATGATTAATAATATTAGATAATGAATAAAATATTATTAAATGAAAATTTTAAGTTGAACTAAGTGTAAAATAAATGTATTTGTGTATTGAACAAATATATGGATTATATTTGGAAATAATGAGTAGCAAAATGTTTAAAATAAAGGTTAAGGTAAACACAATTAAAAGGTTAACTATTGATATTGTTTAAAATTTATTATTAAAATATTATTAAATGATTAATAATATTAATAAAGTAATAAAATATTATTAAATAATTAATAATATTAATAAGGGAATAAAATATTATTAAATGATTAATAATATTAGATAAGGAATAAAATATTATTAAATGATTAAAAATATTAGATAATGATTAAAATGTTATTAAATAATTAATAATATTAACAAGGGAATAAAATATTATTAAATGATTAATAATATTAGATAATAAATAAAATATTATTAAATGATTAATAATATTAGAAAATTAATAGAATATTATTAAATTATTAATAATATTAGAAGGTTAATAAAATATTATTAAATTATCAATAATATTATATAAGAGTTTGAACTATATTAAATAACTAATATAGGTTTTATGTGAGTGAAATATTATCAAGTGATGATAATATTTACTAAGTGTTTGTATACCTTTAGCTACATGATCTATTTGGTTAAGTGTTAGAGGTGTAAGAAGTATAGAGGTTATCATATGAATGTATATATAATACTAATTTAAAGATCAACTTGATTAATTGTTAGGTCTACTCAAAGAGAAATAAATTGAAATGGTTAGCAGTAGACTACGCACGAGACAAGTTTTCCTTAACCCTAACTTGCATTTATTATTGCAAGTTTTCTTCAAGCTTATTTACATTGAGAAATTCAATTATTGTTGAGCAAGTATCTACACTCGTAGTTATTTGACAGAGTTTTAAGTGGGTTAATTATTTAAAATTATTCCACATCATTACTGTTATTGTATTCGCACATAGTGCTGTTGCAAATGTTTTAGTTCATTAATTCAAGAACTGTTTAAGAATGTCTACGCTAATTGTTTCGGCTAGACAATGCATGTTTAAATTCATCAAATTGAATATTTTAAAAGCTTATCCAAACCATTGGTTGGTGCGGATCCTTATAGTAAGACTGAGAATGAACAACCCTAAATAAGGAGGATTTTTATCTGTCGGGAAACCGAATTTGCGCAAGATGTTTGAATGTTATGCATATATATATGGTACAAGAGGTTAATCCCCTCGAGTACTAGTTTTTCGAGGAGTCAGATATATACAAATGTCTCTTCTACCTTAGTAGCAGTTCATGGTCTTTAAAGACCACTCAACAGTAAAGAGTCAATCCATTCTTATATCGATAAATTTATTCTTGATTTCTTTCACAATTGTTATCTATTGTTGAAAACCCTAATAGTAATTTCCCTTTCATCATGATATATCCTGCTATTTGCTTATAAATTTGTTGAGCCATTTAGTTATTCATTCTTGCTATATCATGACTTATTTCAGCTAAGCCATAGTGTTCTAAACAAGACAAAGGCAAGGAAAAAGTCAAAGCTTAGATTAGCTTAATGCATGCTAGTTAAATTACTTTTTATGTAAATTTTTTGTAAATCTTTTGTATTCCCTTAAGATATGTAATATTTGTGTTAAGGTTAATCGACCTTGGGAAGTGTAGCCTTTTATAAGGAACCTTTTGTATTATTCCGCGAAGTTTAAATACAATTTATGTATTTAATTGTTAGTAAGTATTGTACAGTGGAGAACCAAACCCGAGGTTATGGAACCCGGATTTGGGGTCGTCACAATTACTTACTCGGAAGAAGATTATTAAGTAATTAAAATATATTGATAATATTAATGATTAACTATTAAATGATAATAGTTAAGAATTAAATCATTATTCAATACTTAATAATGATATGTAATTAATTTAAAATATTATTAAAGGATTAATAATATTGTTTAGCATTAATTAACTATTAAATAATAATAGTTAAGACTTAAACCATTATTAAATAAATAAAAATGATAAATAAAGATTTAAAATATTATTAAAGAATTAATAATATTGTTTAACAAGTAATTAACTATTGAATAGTAATAGTTAAGGGTTGAATCGTTATTAAATAATTACTAATGATACGTGAGAATTTCAAGTATTATTAAATGATTAATAATACTGATGAACAATTAAATTTTTATTAAAATAATTAATAATAAGGAGAAGTTAATTAAAATATTATTAAAGGGTAATAATACTAGCAAGTGATTAAATTGTTATTAAAAGATTAATAATAATGATTAAGGTAAACTATTATTAAAAAGGAATTAATAATAGTAATGATTATTTAAAGTGTTATTTAATAATTAAATATTATTATAAGTTATTACTAATTAATAGTAAAAGTTTAAAATGTTATCCAAGGCAGGTAATATTATGATAAATCATCGAGTTAAATGATGTGATTAAGTTAAACTAAGAGTATGGTCCATTAGTGACTAATTAGTTGTTCGACCTAAACAGAAATAAGGTCCAGGCCTTAATTGTAATGACCACGAATTTCATTAGTCATTGTAAATATACTTAATAAATATTTAGCAATGAATTTAAACTTTTCTCATTAATTAATTGTGCATTAGATAATTAAATAAATGTACTTATGTGCTTGTATATTTATTTAAAGAATTAAAGCAAAGTGTATAATTAATTAAAGCAAATCTGATTGGATTATATTTTAAATCCAAATGAGTTGATAAACTAGGTTAAAGATATTAACCTAATAGCCCATGTAATTAATTTAATTACTAGCCCATGTAATTAATTAAACAAACCCAATGCTTGATTTAATTAAATGTAACCTAGACTATTTAATATAAGCCCAATGTGTTATTTAAATTGAGCTCAAACAATTTAATTGAATGAGCCCAATAGAAGTTATTCCCAAGCCCAATGTGAAGTCCAATTAAGGTCAAACTTGGGTCAATATATATATATGTATATATGCACATTTTTTGCATTAAAAATAAAGGAAAAATGGCTTGGAAAAGCCATTTTGCTGAATTTTTGAGGGCCCCACTTGAATAACTTGATTTCCTAGATTGCTTGAAAATCCATCCATGTCATAAGTTGGCCAACAACTCTAGTCATTCCAAAAGTCTATCAACTAGTCATTCAATCAAATAGTAAACTAGTTTAGCCTTTAATTTCACCAACATGGATTGATTAGTGAATTAATGAAGGATTAGTGGTGGGCTATAAATAGAATGCTCCACACTTGGTATTGGTTGTTAGTTCATTTGCTAGAAAATCCTAGAGAAAAGAGAGAGAGCTTTTGTGAGTTAAAAGAGAGATACACTTGTGTTTATTTGAGAAAAAGCTAGAGGAAGCCTTGGTGAATGTCCAATAGCTACACAACCTACTTTGGTATAAGGAGAAAGAGAGCCAACAAATCACAAAGGTTTAAAAGTTCTCTAAACTCCATTTTATTTCATTTTTTTAGTCTAGAAAGCTTTTGATCGGTTAAAATCTATTTTTAACCGATCAAAACTCGTTTTGATGATCTAGAGGTATTTAACTATGTAATATATGTATATTCATAGATCTATGTGTTTATAACATGATTTGGTAGGTTAGAAATGCATAGAAGTTAAAGAAATATGTGTAACATGATTTACCGGTAAACCCTAACTATGCATGCTAGGTTTATGGTTGTATTTTGAAATGTACAAATCGGAAAGTGGATTTTTACGGCTAGAAAGCTATATCTATGATTTTTAAAGATAAAACCTTTTTGAACTTTTCAAAAATAATGAATAACAAATAAGTTATATCTTTTACCGAAAAGGATGTCTTTTTTCAACCCTAAGTGGTTCGATCCATAAATTTCGTGTAAAACGTTTTCAAAAAGACGATCGAACCATGGAATATTATAAAACATTAAGTTAGGAACACATCAACACTGATTTGGTGTTATTTAGATGTGTAGATTTCATTTAATCAAGGTTTGAATCAAAGTATCAAAACTGTCCAGGAAAATCACAAAACTGGCACCTACTGCAGTACGGCGCCGGGGCGCCGTCTGCAGTGTTAATCCCTGCGCCCCGGCACAATGCACTGCTCGGTGAAAAAAAATTAAAACCCGAACCGGGTCGGGCCGGGTCAGCCGGGTCGGGTCGGGTCAGAAAATGAAAAATGTTCCAAAAATCATTTTAGTACTTTTGGACTTAATAAATATATTTTAAAATATATATATATATATATATGATTGATTTAATGATTTAAAAGTGTATAAATTATATTATTGAAATAATAATATAATAAAAGTAATAAAATATTATTAAATAAATAATAATATTAGAAAATTACTAAAATATTATTAAGTGTATAATAATATTATAAGGTCAATAAAATATTATTAAATGATTAATAATATTAGCTACTTAATAAAATATTATTAAATGATTAATAATATTAGATAATTAATAAAATATTATTAAATGATTAATAATATTAGTTACTTAATAAAATATTATTAAATGATTAATAATATTAGATAATTAATAAAATATTATTAAATGATTAATAATATTAGCTATTTAATAAAATATTATTAAATGATTAATAATATTAGATACTTAATAAAATATTATTAAATGATTAATAATATTAGTTACTTAATAAAATATTTTTAAATGATTAATAATATTAGATAACTAATAAAATATTATTAAATGATTAATAATATTAGCTACTTAATAAAATATTATTAAATGACTAATAATATTAGATAATTAATAAAATATTATTAAATGATTAATTGTAACGACCCCAAATCCGAGTTCCTTTAACCCTAGACTTGGTACGTCACGATACATCATCTTCATACACGTTCTATAACTAATGCGGAATATATAAACATAAATTGTTTATTCTACAACATTTCCTAAGGTTTCTAACCTTAACTTACTTATATACCTTTAGATTCATAAAAAGGTTTACAAAATTACTTACTTTATATAACAATTTAGTTATAATGCATAACACTATAATCTTGTCTGTTGCTTCTGTCTCCGTCTCTCCTTGGACATTCGTATTATTCTGAAATTTGTTATCATGATATAGCAAGAGTGAGCAACGACTTTGCTCAGCAAGTTTAAATACGATATTGAAAGAAAGAATAAGCTTTTGAATTTTCAACAATATAAAATTGTGAAAGAGTACGAGTTATAATTTCAATAATTGGATGACTAAATTAATTAATGTTGAGTGTCAATAATGACCATGAACAATTTTAACTGAACCTTATGGTAATGAAGGTGATCAGCCTTTCATACCTGATGAACACATGCAACAAGCACTATGTGCGAATCAACAATTTAAAGATGTGGAATAATTATACAGAATTAAACCATAGCATGCTTGAAACGTAACAACTTGAATTTGAGTTAGGGACTTGAACAATAAAATAATATATCCTGCTCGAATATAAATTGAGTAGGGTTTAGGAAACTTGCCTGTCTGCTCAGCTACAATAAATGTTTAGCTTTAACTAACTGGCTTTGAAAGATCTAACATTAAATAAAGTTGGTCTAATAATTAGTACAGCGTATTTGTACAACTATACGCTCACTAAAAAAACTTATCTACCACACATAAGTACTAACACATAATTTACATCAGTCAAAACGATATTATTAACCTTATAGACCCTCAATCAAATTAGGTTAATAATTTAATAAGTTAGAAAATAATTTTCTCAAGTGTTAAACACTTATTAAACTATTAAACAATTTATTATAATTGTTTAAACAAAAGAGTTAAAAGACATTTTCTTTATTTCATTTAATTACTATTTAATATTAATTAAATAGTAAGTAATTAACTACTTTTAGTTATTATTTAATAGTAAATAATAACTTACTAGATTTATTTATTATTTAAAGTTAATCAAATAATAAATAATTAAATAATCAATCTTAGTTGTCTTTAATTATTATTTAATAGTAATTAAATAATAATTAATTAATTTATCATCCTTGTTTATTATTTAATATTAATTAAATAATAATTAATTTAATCATAAATTCAGAAGATATAATATTAAACCAACTAGATTAATATTTAAAACATTTAAATATTAATCCTAAATATTTATTATATTTGAAAAATATAATATTAAACTAACTAGATTAATATTTACAACATTTAAATATTAATCCTAAATACTTATTATATTTGAAAAAAATATAATATTAAACTAACTAGATTAATATTTACAACATTTAAATATTAATCCTAAATATTTATTATATTTGTAAAATATAATATTAAACTAACTAGATTAATATTTACAACATTTAAATATTAATCCTAAATACTTATTATATTTAAAAAATATAATATTAAACTAACTAGATTAATATTTACAATCATTTAAATATTAATCCTAAATACTTATTATATTTTTAAAAAAAATATAATATTAAACTAACTAGATTAATATTTACAACATTTAAATATTAATCCTAAATACTTATTATATTTGAAAATATAATATTAAACTAACTAGATTAATATTTACAACATTTAAATATTAATCCTAAATACTTATTATATTTGGAAAAATATAATATTAAAATAACTAGATTAATATTTACAACATTTAAATATTAATCATAAATACTTATTATATTTGAAAAATATAATATTATATACCTAAATATCATTTTTGTATTATTATTATTTTTGTTATAATTTTAAATTAATTTTTAAACATTTAAATTAATTAAAATTATCCAGAATGGCAATTCTGTAATTAAGTCGAAAAACTGATACGAGGGCAATTTCGTAATTACGCAGAAAAAGACCGGAGGGGCAAAATAGTAATTTCACCCAAAAATCTGATGACGCGCATTGCGCGCGCCGACAAAAACTTGGCCCCAAAACGGTGCCGTTTTAATGGCACCGTAACTGTCTTCCGCGCATAACGCGCGGATGAAATTTTCTTGGACAAAACGACGCCGTTTTATGCTCCGCGTCCGACAGTGAACAGGGTCGCGCGCATTGCGCGGCACCCCCTTTTTCTTTCCCCTTAGCAGATTGTGAATAGTAATTTTAATACACCACTTTAATAAAAATTATACATTCAAGTAAGCTTTAAAAATCCAAAAAAATTACCAATCACTTAATATCAATTTATAACATGAAAATATAATTTTTCATGATTTAATATTAAAATTTTTATAAAAAAAATTTACATCACATAAACTACCACAAATCATCACTTTTTGTGTATAACTCCATTTTGAGTGATTCAAACTTTGTTTTTCTCATGATTTAATGTTCTATAATATTATGACATTAAATCTAAATTTTATAAAAATATTTTTGGGTCATTATTTTGAGACTTGATTTAACACCACCAAACCCATATTTTTAGCATATAAATTATACCACAATACAAACCAAGCATATTAAACTCAAGCATGGCATAAATATTACTAATACACATTACTAACTATATTAGCATATTTATACTAACATGATGGTTTAATTAATTTAAAACAAAGCTAGATTTTAAAATAACAATTACCTTGTTTTAATGGATATCTTCATCTTCCTTCCAAAGTAGGTTGTGCAACTTGAAGACATGAACCAAGAACTATTTCTCTACATTCTCCATGCTCTCTCTCAAAATACTTACTCTCCCAAGCTATTTCTCTCAAACTCTCTCTCTTTTGGAACTTGGAAAAATATAAATGAAATGTAATGTCTACAATTTTAAGTATATTAGCAAAATTCCTAGATACAAAAATTATATCTATAATTCATGATGCTCCTACTTGGATACTTGTACAAGAAAAATAGCCCATGACTTAGTTGGTGAAAAGAGGCATGGTTGTCATGTACAATAAAAGCAAACAAGCAACCATTTAATAAATAATAAATAAAATAAGAAAATCAACATTTCAAACTCTTTTACTCTTCCTTGCCGGCTGATCACCCATGATATTGTCCCAAAAATCTTGTCCCAAGTCACTTTTTAATAATTAATAGTTTAATTAAGTATTTTTCAAGTGGGCCAATCATTGGGCTTTAATTTAAAATACCAATTGGGCTTCTATTAAATTGTTTGGGCTACTAAATTGTTAAATTTTATTATTCTCCACTTGGGCTACTAATTGACCCATGTTAGGCTAATTTAATAATTTACACATTAATTATTCAATCCATGATTTAAATAAATAATTAGATTGAATAAATAATTAAATATTCTAACCCATAAGTATTAAATTACTAAATGGACTAATAATATTATTAATAATATTTTACATTATTTACATTAATTAATTATCATATTAATTAATTTATAAAATTTAATTCACTCATTATATTCAATTTAATTGAATATTTAATTAATGACAACTTGTCAATTATTTTGATATTAAAACTTTAGAGTGTGTTCGCTAATAATAATATATATAATCTATATATATTATTTATGCACATTACTTTACCTCAAAAACAATTTCAAAATAAATTATGAAATTAAAATAAATACAATATATAATTTAATATATATTATTTAGGCCATAAATTAAATTATTTAATACATTTACATTAAATAATTCATTTCTCATCAATTATGGAAATAATTCCATTTACCCGAAAATACATTGAAATAATAATATATTTACTCAATTTCTTATTTAAATAATTTATTTAATTATTTAATTAATATTACACAAATAATTGTATAATTAATTAATTTTTTTTTCACTCTCATAAATCATTTACAATGATTTATTTAATTATAGAATATATTCATTTAATATATTAAATTATTACTTAATTAATTTAATCCCTTTATATATATGTACATATATATGAAATTAAATGTTGTACATATATACCATTACTAATCTTCCTTAATTAATTCAACTACTTTATATAATTTATAATTATATAATTTACATAACTATTCCTCACAAATAATTTATCAACAATTTGCATAATTGTTGATTCATGAATAAATTAATTCCACAATAAACTTTTTAATTCAATTCGGATTAATTTAATATTAATCTATCTATTTATCACAATTTAATTAACCATTGAATTATGTTACTAGATATGCACGCATATATATATTCATATAAATACATATTTAATTTACACGCAACCACGTCGCATAATTACATAACTCCACTAATTAATTCTCTTAATTTAATTAGACTTGTTGTTAGTCAAGTTTATTGAATTATCACTTTACTTGCTAACTTATCAAAAATTTTGATATCACCATATCTAAGTTAGTCCGTTAAATTTAATTTGGACCTCTATTTATCTATCACTACTAGGTTATCAAACTCCAACCTTTATTAAATATTAAATATTTTATTTCTAATTCATTTAAATATCCGGGATATTACATTAATAATATTAGTTACTTAATAAAATATTATTAAATGATTAATAATATTAGAAAATTAATAAAATATTATTAAATGATTAATAATATTAGACACTTAATAAAATATTATTAAAAGATTAATAATATTAGGTAATGAATAAAATATTATTATATGATTAATAATATTGGATACTCAATAAAATATTATTAAATGATTAATAATATTAGATATTTATTTGAACTATATTAAACAATTAATATAAGTTCTTTGTATTTGAAATATTATCAAATAATGATAATATTTCCTAAGTGTTTATTTACCCATAATCAATCAATTATGTGGTTCGTAAGATTTATAAAGGTCATTATACTTACAAGTATATAATACTAATTTAAGATCAAATTGATTTAATTGTTAGGTCCGTTCAAGGATTGTTAGATTAATTTGGTTAGCAGTAAACGACGCACGAGGCAAGTTTTTCTACCCCTTAAACTTGTATTTATTGTTGCAGATATTCTTCAACCGTATTTACATTTCAATTATTGTTGAGCAAGTACTCTACACTCGTAGTTACTTGACAGACATTTGAGTGAATTAATTATCAAAAATTACTTCACATCGTTATTGATTATTGTATTCGCACATAGTGCTTTTGCAAACTGTTTAAGAACGTCTAAGCTAATTGTTTCGGTTAGACAAACGCATGTTAAATTCATTTAATTGAATATTATAAAAGCTTATCCAAACCATTG
Organism: Hedera helix; assembly: GCA_947179155.2. NCBI lineage: Eukaryota > Viridiplantae > Streptophyta > Magnoliopsida > Apiales > Araliaceae > Hedera > Hedera helix. The sequence goes on from OX359283.1 coordinate 9,304,098, forward strand.
GCTGGTGCGGATTCTTACAGTAAGATTGAGATAGAGCAACCCTAGTTAAAGGGGATTTTTATTTGTCGAAAAACCGACAGCGCGCAAGAAATCTAAATGTGATGCATATACATAGGACATGAGAGGACTGATACCCTCAAGTGTCCCGTTATTTTAACAAGGAGTCAGACATTGTATGTCTGTTCTACCTTAGTAGCAGTTCATGGTCATTAAAGACCACTCAGCAGTAAAGAGTCAATTCCTTCTTTTATTGAACATTGATTCTTGTTATCTTTCACAATTGCTATTGTTGAAACCTTGAAGTTATTTCCCTTCATCATGATATATCGTATGATTGTTGTTTATAAACTTGCTGAGCCATTTAGTTGCTCATTCAAGACTATATTTCAGCCATTCCCGAAAGCTCTAAATCGGACAAAGGCAAGGGGAAAGCGAATGTTTAGTTTTAGTAATTGCATGCTAGTTTATATTACTGTTATGTAATTACTGTTGTAAATCTTTTGTATTTCCCTTAATATATGAAATGTTAAGATTAAGGTAATAGACCTTGGGAAGTGTTGCCTTTTGATTAAGGAACCTTTTGTATTATTCCGCGAAGTTTGAATACAATATATGTATTTCATTGTTGTTATATATTGTACAATGAGAACCAAACCCGAGGTTAAAGAACCCGGATTTGGGGTCGTCACAGGTTGGTATCAGAGCTGTAGGTTAGAAACGCTAGGATTTGCGAAACCTAGGTTATAACCTTAGTACTAAACTCTTATCGAGTGCGTTAGGAGATGAATCGGGGAGATTCATCATGTTAAGTATTTTTGGAGATGGATTGAGAAAATCCATCGAGCCAAGATGTACATGATAAAATATCATTTCATTTCATCAATGAATATATTTTATTGTTGTACTAACATGTGTTATTTGCGTTATTGTAGGATGACGGAAATAGGCCAGTCGAGCACTGCTGTAGAGGAGGTAATTTATACTGATATCCACATGGATACCATACAGCCACGGGTGGCTGCACCTGTCGAGGAGCCAGAGTCGGATCCCGAGGAGGGAGATAGAGAGGATGCTGTCTGGGGCGGAGTTATGCGACAGTATAGCGAGGAGGAGGATGATACCGAGGATGAGGAGGATGAGGAGCCAGCAGAGTATGCTGATGGCATGGGCACCGTTGCCAGTGACATCATCGATACTCTCACTACGGCTAACGACGAGCTAGAGGAGAGGGTTCAGCACCTTGAGTAGCAGAACCAGATCCACCAGCAGACAGAGGAGCAGTACAGGGATACAGCTTATATGTTCTCTGGCGAGAACATAGAGCTGAAGACGAGGATGGCCGAGATGGAGGCCAAGTTAGCAGCAGCTGAGCTGAAGATTCAGCAGACACAGGCAAAGAGGGAGGCCATGAGGGGCCAGATGCAGCAGGCAGTTCAGGATAGACTAGATATGGAGATCCAGCGTGATGCAGCTCACGGACAGATGATGGAGCTGGAGGATGAGGTCAGGGAGAAGAGGGTGAGGATAGATAGGCTCAGTTACGTTTATCGCTCATCATTTGGTAGATTCCAGAGTAGGGTGCACTATTACCCTGCTGAGGAGGGCCAGACCTTGCACACCATTAGTAGGGGCGTGGTCAGGGCCATTGGAGATGAGGAGTACAACGATGCGGTTCATCGAGGGATGCGCCGTTAGTGGTATTTTCTTTTGTTATGATGTATGTACATAGATGCAGTAGAAACCCTACTTTTGTTCTGATAGAGGGTTAGTATGTTGTAAATCCCAACTCTATAAAGTTGTGGGATATGTTAGATCCCGTCTTTTGTTTTGACCATCGGGATTAGCAGCGTTTATAGCAGTATGCTTATGATGTAAAAGTGATATGCACTGTGTTTTAGCATATGAATATAAATGCATTTCCGTTTATGTTTATATTTGTCGAGATGATTATTTGTGCTTTGGTTTAAACTACTTAAGCTACAAAACGAAAGTAAAAAGATTGAAGCAACTTTAATAAATTAATTTTTCTTTATACAGAAAATGCCGCCACAGAGAAGAAATCAACGACTACCCCCACCACCACCCGAAGAGTCAGTGAATGCCGGAGGGGTACCACCCAACCCTGTCCAAGAGTTCGTGGAAATGCTAATGGGAGCATTCCGCGGACGCAACGCAGAGGCTACTGGAGCAACAAACCTTGCCGCTCCACTAGCAAGTTTTAAAGATTTCAAACTAATAGGACCACACGAGTTCAAAGGGACCACGGATCCTATAGAAGCACAGACCTGGATAGAGGAGATGAAAAAAGTCTTTGAGGTTGCACGAGTTAGGGAGGAGCAAATGACCTCATTTGCTACCTTCATGATGAAAGGAGAGGTCAGCCACTGGTGGAAGGCCAATAAGAGTAGAGTAGGGGAGGGAACGATCGCGTGGGCACGATTCAAAGAGGTATTCTTGGAAAACTACTTTCCAGAGAGTACAAAGGCTAGGATGGAAATTAAATTCCTAGAGCTTAAGCAGGGGAACTTGTCCGTATCAGAATACGCCGCCAAGTTCAATGAATTGGCAAGATTTGCTTCACACCAGGTGGACACTGAGGCGAGAAGCGCCAGAAGATTTGAGCAGGGGCTGAAACCGTGGGTTTACAGTCGAGTAGCTGTTCTCCAGATCATAAACTTTGCAACATTACTGGAGAAAGCTATCATAGCTGAAGGTGGGAATGAAGCTTTGAATAAGCACAACCACGAACGGAACAAGAAGAGAAACGATGGGGGAAACCGAGAGGGTAGCAGCGGGGGCAGCAACTCGAACAAACGCAAGTGGAATAACAACAGCAGTTCGGGGACACCCCAGGGAAGTGAATCCAAGAAAGCCAGTAAATGCAGTCAGTGCGGAAAGAACCACACTGGGGAGTGCATGAAAGGAAGGAATGTCTGCTATAACTGTGGGCAAGAGGGGCACATCGCTCCCAATTGTCCCACACCGAAGAGGAAGGGTTGTTTTGCTTGCGGGGCCATGGACCATCAGTTTAAGGATTGTCCAAAGAAGAAGAACACCGGAGGGAGTTCGGGCTTTAGGGGAAGCAACAACAACAACAACAACAAACTGACCATTGGAGGCCCAGTGACACAGAACAAACCCACGGCACGGACTTTCAACATGACAGTGCAGGACGCCGTTGAATCAAAAGACGTGGTGTCAGGTATTATTCCGATCAATGATATAAATTCTTACGTATTATTTGATTCGGGTGCTACCTGTTCATTTGTGTCTGATGAATTCGCTACACGGTTAGAATTGCCTAGAGAAAAACTAGAGAACCCAATGAACATATAAGTTGCTAATAAAGAAGTGATTCCTGTAGAGTATGTACATAGGAACTGTTGCGCTGGAATCAGGGGTCAGAAGTTGAGTGTAAATTTAATTCCGATACGTTTGGGGGAGTTTGACGTTATACTTGGAATGGATTGGTTGTTTAACCACGGAGCTATAATTGATTGTCAGAAGAAGTGTATACACCTTAAGACACCGAACAGGTCTAAGGTCGTATTTTATGGCAGCAAGTCGTCTAGACAATCTGCATGTCTGACGATGATGCAGGCCAAGAAACTGTTGAAGAAGGGTTGTGTAGGGTATTTAGCTCACATAGTGGACACACAGATGGTGAATCCCGAGATGGAGCAAATACCAGTAGTGAGGGAATTCATGGACGTGTTTCCAAACGAACTGTCAGGTTTACCGCCAGATAGGGAGATAGAGTTTGTAATTGATTTGGTACCGGGGACAACACCAATATCAAAGGCACCATATAGGATGGCTCCGGTAGAAATGAAGGAGTTAATGATCCAACTACAGGAGTTGTTGGATAATAAGTACATTCAACCAAGTGTTTCTCCATGGGGAGCACCTGTGTTGTTTGTAAAGAAGAAGGATGGATCGATGAGACTATGTATGGATTACAGAGAGCTGAATAAGGTGACAATTAAGAACAAGTACCCGTTGCCACGAATTGACGATCTTTTTGATCAATTGGAAGGGGCGAAGTACTTTTCAAAGATTGACTTGAGGACTGGTTATCATCAGTTGAAAGTCAGGAAGGAGGATGTACCCAAGACGGCATTCAGAACTCGATATGGGCATTATGAGTTTCTGGTGATGTCGTTTGGATTGACGAATGCGCCAGCCGTATTTATGGACATGATGAACAGAATATTCAAGCAGTACTTGGATAAATTTGTTGTCGCGTTCATCGACGATATTTTGGTTTATTCCAAAACGGAGGAGGAACATGCTGAACACCTAAGGTTGGTGTTGGAGATATTACGGAAGGAGCAGTTGTATGCTAAATTTTCGAAGTGTGAATTCTGGTTGGAGAGAGTTCAATTTTTAGGTCATGTTATTGACAAGGAAGGAGTTTCAGTAGATCCAGCGAAGGTTGAAGCGGTGATGAATTGGGAACAACCAAGGACGCCGAAGGAGGTAAGAAGTTTCTTGGGGTTAGCGGGTTACTATCGGAGATTCATTCAAGATTTTTCAAAGATAGCAACACCGCTGACAAATTTAACGAGGAAGACGGTGAAATACGTATGGACGGAGAAGTGTGAGGAGAGTTTTCAGGAACTAAAGAAAAGACTTAGTGAAGCACCTGTATTGACTTTATCGGACGATACGGGAGGTTTTACGGTCTACAGTGATGCATCGCACAAGGGACTTGGCTATGTGCTTATGCAAAACGGCAAGGTCGTTGCGTATGCGTCCAGACAGTTGAAGGATTACGAGAAGGGATACCCTACCCACGACTTGGAGCTGGCAGCAGTAGTGTTTGCCCTTAAGATCTGGAGACATTATTTGTATGGAGAGAAATGTGAGATATTCACAGACCATAAGAGTCTGAAGTATATCTTCACACAGAAGAGTTAAATATGAGGCAACGGAGATTGTTAGAATTGATCAAAGACTATGATTGTGAAATTCTATATCATCCCGGCAAGGCCAATGTAGTAGCAGATGCTCTAAGTAGAAAGAGCAGGGAGAAATTGTTCATCTTGACAGATCAGGAACAATTGGTTCAAGAAATGGCTCGAATGGAGTTGGAGGTGAGAAATCCAAATGAGTCAATGGAAGTGGAAGCAAGCCCAACCCTGTTAGATAGGGTGAAAGAGGCTCAAGACAGAGATGAAGAATGTGTCCGAATAAGGATGAGAATGACCGAAGGAGAAGAGGTCAAATTCAAGGAGGATAGCATGGGATTGCTAAGGTTTGAAAATCGTGTTTGGGTACCACTAGTGCCTGAGCTACGAGAGGAGATTTTACATGAGGCCCACAGTACGAGATACTCGGTACATCCGGGAAGTACGAAGATGTATCAAGATCTACGCCAAGATTTTTGGTGGCCAAATTTAAAAAGGGAGGTCGCAGAATGTGTCAGCCGATGCCCAACTTGTCAAAGGGTAAAGGCCGAACATCAGAGACCAAGTGGATTATTACAGCCGTTAGAAATTCCTGAGTGGAAATGGGAGCATATCACAATGGATTTTGTGGTAGGACTTCCAGCCACACAGAGGGGATATGACGCAATATAGGTGATTGTAGATCGACTAACAAAGTCAGCGCACTTTTTGCCGATCAAGATTAAGTTCAGTTTGGACCAGTTGGCTAAACTGTACATCAAGGAGATAGTTTCGAGACATGGGGTGCCGGTATCGATTGTGTCAGACAGAGATCCGCGCTCCACGTCAAAATTTTGGAGAAGTCTTCAGGAGAGATTGGGGACACAGTTGAGAATGAGTACAGCGTATCATCCGCAGACCGATGGGCAAAGTGAAAGAGCAATACAGACATTGGAAGATATGCTCAGGGCCTGTGTGATGGATTTCAAGGGCAGTTGGGAAAATCATCTACCACTAGTTGAGTTTGCATACAACAACAGTTATCATGCAAGCATAGGCATGCCGCCTTACGAAGCATTGTACGGAAGGAAGTGCAGAACACCTCTATGTTGGGATGAGGTAGGAGAACGCCGACTGTTGGGGCCGGAATTGGTTCAACAGACTGTAGAAATTATTAAGGTAATAAGAGCTCGGCTAGTAGCAGCTCAGGACCGTCAGAAGAAGTACGCCAATTTACATCGACAGAAGCGAGATTTTGAAGTTGGGAGTTTTGTGTTCATGAAGGTATCTCCCTGGAAGGGGAAAATCCGATTCGAAAAGAAAGGGAAGTGGAGTCCGAGGTTCATAGGACCGTTCGAGATATTAAAGAGAGTGGGTGAAGTGGCGTACGAGGTAGCTTTACCTCCTGAACTGGAGCATATTCACAATGTGTTTCATGTGTCAGTGTTGCGACCATACAAGCCAGACTACAACCATGTCATATCCTATGAGCCAATACAAGTCGAGAAAGACTTATCATACGAGGAAATTCCTGTCCAGATACTAGATAGGAAAGAGCAGAAATTACGGAATAAGGTTATACATTCTGTCAAAGTCCTTTGGAGGAACCACAACGCTGAGGAAGCTACGTGGGAGCTTGAAGAAAAGATGAGGGCTGACTATCCGAATCTTTTTGAGTAGTTTAAATTTGTAATTCCGGGGACGGAATTCTTACAAGGGGGGGAGAATGTAATGACCACGAATTTCATTAGTCATTGTAAATATACTTAATAAATATTTAGCAATGAATTTAAACTTTTCTCATTAATTAATTGTGCATTAGATAATTAAATAAATGTACTTATGTGCTTGTATATTTATTTAAAGAATTAAAGCAAAGTGTATAATTAATTAAAGCAAATCTGATTGGATTATATTTTAAATCCAAATGAGTTGATAAACTAGGTTAAAGATATTAACCTAATAGCCCATGTAATTAATTTAATTACTAGCCCATGTAATTAATTAAACAAACCCAATGCTTGATTTAATTAAATGTAACCTAGACTATTTAATATAAGCCCAATGTGTTATTTAAATTGAGCTCAAACAATTTAATTGAATGAGCCCAATAGAAGTTATTCCCAAGCCCAATGTGAAGTCCAATTAAGGTCAAACTTGGGTCAATATATATATATGTATATATGCACATTTTTTGCATTAAAAATAAAGGAAAAATGGCTTGGAAAAGCCATTTTGCTGAATTTTTGAGGGCCCCACTTGAATAACTTGATTTCCTAGATTGCTTGAAAATCCATCCATGTCATAAGTTGGCCAACAACTCTAGTCATTCCAAAAGTCTATCAACTAGTCATTCAATCAAATAGTAAACTAGTTTAGCCTTTATTTTCACCAACATGGATTGATTAGTGAATTAATGAAGGATTAGTGGTGGGCTATAAATAGAATGCTCCACACTTGGTATTGGTTGTTAGTTCATTTGCTAGAAAATCCTAGAGAAAAGAGAGAGAGCTTTTGTGAGTTAAAAGAGAGATACACTTGTGTTTATGTGAGAAAAAGCTAGAGGAAGCCTTGGTGAATGTCCAATAGCTACACAACCTACTTTGGTATAAGGAGAAAGAGAGCCAACAAATCACAAAGGTTTAAAAGTTCTCTAAACTCCATTTTATTTCATTTTTTTAGTCTAAAAAGCTTTTGATCGGTTAAAATCTATTTTTAACCGATCAAAACTCGTTTTTGATGATCTAGAGGTATTTAACTATGTAATATATGTATATTCATAGATCTATGTGTTTATAACATGATTTGGTAGGTTAGAAATGCATAGAAGTTAAAGAAATATGTGTAACATGATTTACCGGTAAACCCTAACTATGCATGCTAGGTTTATGGTTGTATTTTGAAATGTACAAATCGGAAAGTGTATTTTTACGGCTAGAAAGCTATATCTATGATTTTTAAAGATAAAACCTTTTTGAACTTTTCAAAAATAATGAATAACAAATAAGTTATATCTTTTACCGAAAAGGATGTCTTTTTTCAACCCTAAGTGGTTCGATCCGTAAATTTCGTGTAAAACGTTTTCAAAAAGACGATCGAACCATGGAATATTATAAAACATTAAGTTAGGAACACATCAACACTGATTTGGTGTTATTTGGATGTGTAGATTTCATTTAATCAAGGTTTGAATCAAAGTATCAAAACTGTCCAGGAAAATCACAAAATTGGCACCTACTGCAGTACGGCGCCGGGGCGCCGTCTGCAGTGTTAATCCCTGCGCCCCGGCACAATGCACTGCTCGGTGAAAAAAAATTAAAACCTGAACCGGGTCAGCCGGGTCGGGTCGGGTCAGGAAATGAAAAATGTTCCAAAAATCATTTTAGTACTTTTGGACTTAATAAATATATTTTAAAATATATATATATATATAATTGATTTAATGATTTAAAAGTGTATAAATTATATTATTGAAATAATAATATAATAAAAGTAATAAAATATTATTAAATAAATAATAATATTAGAAAATTACTAAAATATTATTAAGTGTATAATAATATTATAAGGTCAATAAAATATTATTAAATGATTAATAATATTAGTTACTTAATAAAATATTATTAAATGATTAATAATATTAGTTACTTAATAAAATATTATTAAATGATTAATAATATTAGATAATTAATAAAATATTATTAAATGATTAATAATATTAGCTATTTAATAAAATATTATTAAATGATTAATAATATTAGTTACTTAATAAAATATTTTTAAATGATTAGTAATATTAGATAACTAATAAAATATTATTAAATGATTAATAATATTAGCTACTTAATAAAATATTATTAAATGATTAATAATATTAGATAATTAATAAAATATTATTAAATGATTAATAATATTAGTTACTTAATAAAATATTATTAAATGATTAATAATATTAGAAACTTAATAAAATATTATTAAATGATTAATAATATTAGCTATTTAATAAAATATTATTAAATGATTAATAATATTAGATACTTAATAAAATATTATTAAATGATTAATAATATTAGTTACTTAATAAAATATTTTTAAATGATTAATAATATTAGATAACTAATAAAATATTATTAAATGATTAATAATATTAGCTACTTAATAAAATATTATTAAATGACTAATAATATTAGATACTTAATAAAATATTATTAAATGATTAATAATATTAGATACTTAATAAAATATTATTAAATGATTAATAATATTAGATAATTAATAAAATATTATTAAATGATTAATAATATTAGTTACTTAATAAAATATTATTAAATGATTAATAATATTAGAAACTTAATAAAATATTATTAAATGATTAATAATATTAGACACTTAATAAAATATTATTAAAAGATTAATAATATTAGGTAATGAATAAAATATTATTATATGATTAATAATATTGGATACTCAATAAAATATTATTAAATGATTAATAATATTAGATATTTATTTGAACTATATTAAACAATTAATATAAGTTCTTTGTGTTTGAAATATTATCAAATAATGATAATATTTCCTAAGTGTTTATTTACCCATAATCAATCAATTATGTGGTTCGTAAGATTTATAAAGGTCATTATACTTACAAGTATATAATACTAATTTAAGATCAAATTGATTTAATTGTTAGGTCCGTTCAAGGATTGTTAGATTAATTTGGTTAGCAGTAAACGACGCACGAGGCAAGTTTTTCTACCCCTTAAACTTGTATTTATTGTTGCAGATATTCTTCAACCGTATTTACATTTCAATTATTGTTGAGCAAGTACTCTACACTCGTAGTTACTTGACAGACATTTGAGTGAATTAATTATCAAAAATTACTTCACATCGTTATTGATTATTGTATTCGCACATAGTGCTTTTGCAAACTGTTTAAGAACGTCTAAGCTAATTGTTTCGGTTAGACAAATGCATGTTAAATTCATTTAATTGAATATTATAAAAGCTTATCCAAACCATTGGCTGTTGCGGATTCTTACAGTAAGATTGAGATAGAGCAACCCTAGTTAAAGGGGATTTTTATTTGTCGAAAAACCGACAGCGCGCAAGAAATCTAAATGTGATGCATATACATAGGACATGAGAGGACTGATACCCTCAAGTGTCCCGTTATTTTAACAAGGAGTCAGACATTGTATGTCTGTTCTACCTTATTAGCAGTTCATGGTCATTAAAGACCACTCAGCAGTAAAGAGTCAATTCCTTCTTTTATTGAACATTGATTCTTGTTATCTTTCACAATTGCTATTGTTGAAACCTTGAAGTTATTTCCCTTCATCATGATATATCGTATGATTGTTGTTTATAAACTTGCTGAGCCATTTAGTTGCTCATTCAAGACTATATTTCAGCCATTCCCGAAAGCTCTAAATCGGACAAAGGCAAGGGTAAAGCGAATGTTTAGTTTTAGTAATTGCATGCTAGTTTATATTACTGTTATGTAATTACTGTTGTAAATCTTTTGTATTTCCCTTAAGATATGAAATGTTAAGATTAAGGTAATAGACCTTGGGAAGTGTTGCCTTTTGATTAAGGAACCTTTTGTATTATTCCGCGAAGTTTGAATACAATATATGTATTTCATTGTTGTTATATATTGTACAGTGAGAACCAAACCCGAGGTTAAAGAACCCGGATTTGGGGTCGTCACAGGTTGGTATCAGAGCTGTAGGTTAGAAACGCTAGGATTTGCGAAACCTAGGTTATAACCTTAGTACTAAACTCTTATCGAGTGCGTTAGGAGATGAATCGGGGAGATTCATCATGTTAAGTATTTTTGGAGATGGATTGAGAAAATCCATCGAGCCAAGATGTACATGATAAAATATCATTTCATTTCATCAATGAATATATTTTATTGCTGTACTAACATGTGTTATTTGCGTTATTGTAGGATGACGGAAATAGGCCAGTCGAGCACTGCTGTAGAGGAGGTAATTTATACTGATATCCACATGGATACCATACAGCCACGGGTGGTTGCACCTGTCGAGGAGCCAGAGTCGAATCCCGAGGAGGGAGATAGAGAGGATGCTGTCTGGGGCGGAGTTATGCGACAGTATAGCGAGGAGGAGGATGATACCGAGGATGAGGAGGATGAGGAGCCAGCAGAGTATGCTGATGGCATGGGCACCATTGCCAGTGACATCATCGATACTCTCACTACGGCTAACGACGAGCTAGAGGAGAGGGTTCAACACCTTGAGTAGCAGAACCAGATCCACCAGCAGACAGAGGAGCAGTACAGGGATACAGCTTATATGTTCTCTGGCGAGAACATAGAGCTGAAGACGAGGATGGCCGAGATGGAGGCCAAGTTAGCAGCAGCTGAGCTGAAGATTCAGCAGACACAGGCAAAGAGGGAGGCCATGAGGGGCCAGATGCAGCAGGCAGTTCAGGATAGACTAGATATGGAGATCCAGCGTGATGCAGCTCACGGACAGATGATGGAGCTGGAGGATGAGGTCAGGGAGAAGAGGGTGAGGATAGATAGGCTCAGTTACGTTTATCGCTCATCATTTGGTAGATTCCAGAGTAGGGTGCACTATTACCCTGCTGAGGAGGGCCAGACCTTGCACACCATTAGTAGGGGCGTGGTCAGGGCCATTGGAGATGAGGAGTACAACGATGCGGTTCGTCGAGGGATGCGCCGTTAGTGGTATTTTCTTTTGTTATGATGTATGTACATAGATGCAGTAGAAATCCTACTTTTGTTCTGATAGAGGGTTAGTATGTTGTAAATCCCAACTCTATGAAGTTGTGGGATATGTTAGATCCCGTCTTTTGTTTTGACCATCGGGATTAGCAGCGTTTATAGCAGTATGCTTATGATGTAAAAGTGCTATGCACTGTGTTTTAGCATATGAATATAAATGCATTTCCGTTTATGTTTATATTTGTCGAGATGATTATTTGTGTTTTGGTTTAAACTACTTAAGCTACAAAACGAAAGTAAAAATATTGAAACAACTTTAATAAATTAATTTTTCTTTATACAGAAAATGCCGCCACAGAGAAGAAATCAACGACTACCCCCACCACCACCCGAAGAGTCAGTGAATGCCGGAGGGGTACCACTCAACCCTGTCCAAGAGTTCGTGGAAATGCTAATGGGAGCATTCCGCGGACGTAACGCAGAGGCTACTGGAGCAACAAACCTTGCCTCTCCACTAGCAAGTTTTAAAGATTTCAAACTAATAGGACCACACGAGTTCAAAGGGACCACGGATCCTATAGAAGCACAGACCTGGATAGAGGAGATGAAAAAAGTCTTCGATGTTGCACGAGTTAGGGAGAAGCAAATGACCTCATTTGCTACCTTCATGATGAAAGGAGAGGCCAGCCACTGGTGGAAGGCCAATAAGAGTAGAGCAGGGGAGGGAACGATCGCGTGGGCACGATTCAAAGAGGTATTCTTGGAAAACTACTTTCCAGAGAGTACAAAGGCTAGGATGGAAATTAAATTCCTAGAGCTTAAGCAGGGGAACTTGTCCGTATCAGAATACGCCGCCAAGTTCAATGAATTGGCAAGATTTGCTTCACACCAGGTGGACACTGAGGCGAGAAGCGCCAGAAGATTTGAGCAGGGGCTGAAACCGTGGGTTTACAGTCAAGTAGCTGTTCTCCAGATCATAAACTTTGCACCATTACTGGAGAAAGCTATCATAGCTGAAGGTGGGAATGAAGCTTTGAATAAGCACAACCACGAACGGAACAAGAAGAGAAACGATGGGGGAAACAGAGAGGGTAGCAGCGGGGGCAGCAACTCGAACAAACGCAAGTGGAATAATAATAGCAGTTCGGGGACACCCAAGGGAAGTGAATCCAAGAAAGCCAGTAAATGCAGTTAGTGCGGAAAGAACCACACTGGGGAGTGCATGAAAGGAAGGAATGTCTGCTATAACTGTGGGCAAGAGGGGCACATCGCTCCCAATTGTCCCACACCGAAGAGGAAGGGTTGTTTTGCTTGCGGGGCCATGGACCATCAGTTTAAGGATTGTCCAAAGAAGAAGAACACCGGAGGGAGTTCGGGCTTTAGGGGAAGCAACAACAACAACAACAACAAACTGACCATTGGAGGCCCAGTGCCACAGAACAAACCCACGACACGGACTTTCAACATGACAGTGCAGGACGCCGTTGAATCAAAAGACGTGGTGTCAGGTATTATTCCGATCAATGATATAAATTCTTACGTATTATTTGATTCGGGTGCTACCTGTTCATTTGTGTCTGATGAATTCGCTACACGGTTAGAATTGCCTAGAGAAAAACTAGAGAACCCAATGAACATAGAAGTTGCTAATAAAGAAGTGATTTCTGTAGAGTATGTACATAGGAACTGTTGTGCTGAAATCAGGGGTCAGAAGTTGAGTGTAAATTTAATTCCGATACGTTTGGGGGAGTTTGACGTTATACTTGGAATGGATTGGTTGTTTAACCACGGAGCTATAATTGATTGTCAGAAGAAGTGTATACACCTTAAGACACCGAACAGGTCTAAGGTCGTATTTTATGGCAGCAAGTCGTCTAGACAATCTGCATGTCTGACGATGATGCAGGCCAAGAAACTGTTGAAGAAGGGTTGTGTAGGGTATTTAGCTCACATAGTGGACACACAGATGGTGAATACCGAGATGGAGCAAATACCAGTAGTGAGGGAATTCATAGACGTGTTTCCAAACGAACTGTCAGGTTTACCGCCAGATAGGGAGATAGAGTTTGTAATTGATTTGGTACCGGGGACAACACCAATATCAAAGGCACCATATAGGATGGCTCCGGTAGAAATGAAGGAGTTAATGATCCAACTACAGGAGTTGTTGGATAATAAGTACATTCAACCAAGTGTTTCTCCATGGGGAGCACCTGTGTTGTTTGTATAGAAGAAGGATGGATCGATGAGACTATGTATGGATTACAGATAGCTGAATAAGGTGACAATTAAGAACAAGTACCCGTTGCCACGAATTGACGATCTTTTTGATCAATTGGAAGGGGCGAAGTACTTTTCAAAGATTGACTTGAGGACTGGTTATCATCAGTTGAAAGTCAGGAAGGAGGATGTACCCAAGACGGCATTCAGAACTCGATATGGGCATTATGAGTTTCTGGTGATGTCGTTTGGATATGCGCCAGCCGTATTTATGGACATGATGAACAGAATATTCAAGCAGTACTTGGATAAATTTGTTGTCGTGTTCATCGACGATATTTTGGTTTATTCCAAAACGGAGGAGGAACATGCTGAACACCTAAGGTTGGTGTTGGAGATATTACGGAAGGAGCAGTTGTATGCTAAATTTTCGAAGTGTGAATTCTGGTTGGAGAGAGTTCAATTTTTAGGTCATGTTATTGACAAGGAAGGAGTTTCAGTAGATCCAGCGAAGGTTGAAGCGGTGATGAATTGGGAACAACCAAGGACGCCGAAGGAGGTAAGAAGTTTCTTGGGGTTAGCGGGTTACTATCGGAGATTCATTCAAGATTTTTCAAAGATAGCAACACCGCTGACAAATTTAACGAGGAAGACGGTGAAATACGTATGGACGGAGAAGTGTGAGGAGAGTTTTCAGGAACTAAAGAAAAGACTTAGTGAAGCACCTGTATTGACTTTATCGGACGATACGGGAGGTTTTACGGTCTACAGTGATGCATCGCACAAGGGACTTGGCTATGTGCTTATGCAAAACGGCAAGGTCGTTGCGTATGCGTCCAGACAGTTGAAGGATTACGAGAAGGGATACCCTACCCACGACTTGGAGCTGGCAGCAGTAGTGTTTGCCCTTAAGATCTGGAGACATTATTTGTATGGAGAGAAATGTGAGATATTCACAGACCATAAGAGTCTGAAGTATATCTTCACACAGAAGAGTTAAATATGAGGCAACGGAGATTGTTAGAATTGATCAAAGACTATGATTGTGAAATTCTATATCATCCCGGCAAGGCCAACGTAGTAGCAGATGCTCTAAGTAGAAAGAGCAGGGAGAAATTGTTCATCTTGACAGATCAGGAACAATTGGTTCAAGAAATGGCTCGAATGGAGTTGGAGGTGAGAAATCCAAATGAGTCAATGGAAGTGGAAGCAAGCCCAACCCTGTTAGATAGGGTGAAAGAGGCTCAAGACAGAGATGAAGAATGTGTCCGAATAAGGATGAGAATGACCGAAGGAGAAGAGGTCAAATTCAAGGAGGATAGCATGGGATTGCTAAGGTTTGAAAATCGTGTTTGGGTACCACTAGTGCCTGAGCTACGAGAGGAGATTTTACATGAGGCCCACAGTACGAGATACTCGGTACATCCGGGAAGTACGAAGATGTATCAAGATCTACGCCAACATTTTTGGTGGCCAAATTTAAAAAGGGAGGTCGCAGAATGTGTCAGCCGATGCCCAACTTGTCAAAGGGTAAAGGCCGAACATCAGAGACCAAGTGTATTATTACAGCCGTTAGAAATTCCTGAGTGGAAATGGGAGCATATCACAATGGATTTTGTGGTAGGACTTCCAGCCACACAGAAGGGATATGACGCAATATAGGTGATTGTAGATCGACTAACAAAGTCAGCGCACTTTTTGCCGATCAAGATTAAGTTCAGTTTGGACCAGTTGGCTAAACTGTACATCAAGGAGATAGTTTCGAGACATGGGGTGCCGGTATCGATTGTGTCAGACAGAGATCCGCGCTCCACGTCAAAATTTTGGAGAAGTCTTCAGGAGAGATTGGGGACACAGTTGAGAATGAGTACAGCGTATCATCCGCAGACCGATGGGCAAAGTGAAAGAGCAATACAGACATTGGAAGATATGCTCAGGGCCTGTGTGATGGATTTCAAGGGCAGTTGGGAAAATCATCTACCACTAGTTGAGTTTGCATACAACAACAGTTATCATGCAAGCATAGGCATGCCGCCTTACGAAGCATTGTACGGAAGGAAGTGCAGAACACCTCTATGTTGGGATGAGGTAGGAGAACGCCGACTGTTGGGGCCGGAATTGGTTCAACAGACTGTACAAATTATTAACGTAATAAGAGCTTGGCTAGTAGCAGCTTAGGACCGTCAGAAGAAGTACGCCAATTTACATCGACAGAAGCGAGATTTTGAAGTTGGGAGTTTTGTGTTCATGAAGGTATCTCCCTGGAAGGGGAAAATCCGATTCGAAAAGAAAGGGAAGTTGAGTCCGAAGTTCATAGGACCGTTCGAGATATTAAAGAGAGTGGGTGAAGTGGCGTACGAGGTAGCTTTACCTCCTGAACTGGAGCATATTCACAATGTGTTTCATGTGTCAGTGTTGCGACCATACAAGCCAGACTACAACCATGTCATATCCTATGAGCCAATACAAGTCGAGAAAGACTTATCATACGAGGAAATTCCTGTCCAGATACTAGATAGGAAAGAGCAGAAATTACGGAATAAGGTTATACATTCTGTCAAAGTCCTTTGGAGGAACCACAACGCTGAGGAAGCTACGTGGGAGCTTGAAGAAAAGATGAGGGCTGACTATCCGAATCTTTTTGAGTAGTTTAAATTTGTAATTCCGGGGACGGAATTCTTATAAAGGGGGGAGAATGTAATGACCACGAATTTCATTAGTCATTGTAAATATACTTAATAAATATTTAGCAATGAATTTAAACTTTTCTCATTAATTAATTGTGCATTAGATAATTAAATAAATGTACTTATGTGCTTGTATATTTATTTAAAGAATTAAAGCAAAGTGTATAATTAATTAAAGCAAATCTAATTGGATTATATTTTAAATACAAATGAGTTGATAAACTAGGTTAAAGATATTAACCTAATAGCCCATGTAATTAATTTAATTACTAGCCCATGTAATTAATTAAACAAGCCCAATGCTTGATTTAATTAAATGTAATCTAGACTATTTAATATAAGCCCAATGCGTTATTTAAATTGAGCCCAAACAATTTAATTGAATGAGCCCAATAAAAGTTATTCCCAAGCCCAATGTGAAGTCCAATTAAGGTCAAACTTGGGTCAATATATATATGTATATATATATAGATGTATATATGCACATTTTTGCATTAAAAATAAAGGAAAAATGGCTTGGAAAAGCCATTTTGCTGAATTTTTGAGGGCCCCACTTGAATAACTTGATTTTCTAGATTGCTTGAAAATCCATCCATGTCGTAAGTTGGCCAACAACTCTAGTCATTCCAAAAGTCTATCAACTAGTCATTCAATCAAATAGTAAACTAGTTTAGCCTTTAATTTCACCAACATGGATTGATTAGTGAATTAATGAAGGATTAGTGGTGGGCTATAAATAGAATGCTCCACACTTGGTATTGGTTGTTAGTTCATTTGCTAGAAAATCCTAGAGAAAAGAGAGAGAGCTTTTGTGAGTTAAAAGAGAGATACACTTGTGTTTATGTGAGAAAAAGCTAGAGGAAGCCTTGGTAAATGTCCAATAGCTACACAACCTACTTTGGTATAAGGAAAAAGAGAGCCAACAAATCACAAAGGTTTAAAAGTTCTCTAAACTCCATTTTATTTCATTTTTGTAGTCTAGAAAGCTTTTGATCGGTTAAAATCTATTTTTAACCGATCAAAACTCGTTTTGATGATCTAGAGGTATTTAACTATGTAATATATGTATATTCATAGATCTATGTGTTTATAACATGATTTGGTAGGTTAGAAATGCATAGAAGTTAAAGAAATATGTGTAACATGATTTACCGGTAAACCCTAACTATGCATGCTAGGTTTATGGTTGTATTTTGAAATGTACAAATCGGAAAGTGGATTTTTATAGCTAGAAAGCTAGATCTATGAGTTTTAAAGATAAAACCTTTTTGAACTTTTCAAAAATAATGAATAACAAATAAGTTATAGCTTTTACCGAAAATGATGTCATTTTTCAACCCTAAGTGGTTCGATCCGTAAATTTCGTGTAAAACGTTTTCAAAAAGACGATCGAACCATGGAATATTGTAAAACATTAAGTTAGGAACACATCAACACTGATTTGGTGTTATTTGGATGTGTAGATTTCATTTAATCAAGGTTTGAATCAAAGTATCAAAACTGTCCAGAAAAATCACAAAATTGGCACCTACTGCAGTACGGCGCCGGGGCGCCGTCTGCAGTGTTAATCACTGTTCCCCGGCGCAGTGCACTGGTCGGTGAAAAAAAATTAAAACCCGAACCGGGTCGGGTCGGGTCAGAAAATGAAAAATGTTCCAAAAATCATTTTAGTATTTTTGGACTTAATAAATATATTTTTAAATATATATATAATTGATTTAATGATTTAAAAGTGTATAAATTATATTATTGAAATAATAATATAATAAAGGTAATAAAATATTATTAAATAAATAATAATATTAGAAAATTACTAAAATATTATTAAGTGTATAATAATATTATAAGGTCAATAAAATATTATTAAATGATTAATAATATTAGCTACTTAATAAAATATTATTAAATGATTAATAATATTAGTTACTTAATAAAATATTATTAAATGATTAATAATATTAGATAATTAATAAAATATTATTAAATGATTAATAATATTAGTTACTTAATAAAATATTATTAAATGATTAATAATATTAGAAACTTAATAAAATATTATTAAATGATTAATAATATTACACACTTAATAAAATATTATTAAAAGATTAATAATATTAGGTAATGAATAAAATATTATTATATGATTAATAATATTGGATACTCAATAAAATATTATTAAATGATTAATAATATTAGATATTTATTTGAACTATATTAAACAATTAATATAAGTTCTTTGTGTTTGAAATATTATCAAATAATGATAATATTTCCTAAGTGTTTATTTACCCATAATCAATCAATTATGTGGTTCGTAAGATTTATAAAGGTCATTATACTTACAAGTATATAATACTAATTTAAGATCAAATTGATTTAATTGTTAGGTCCGTTCAAGGATTGTTAGATTAATTTGGTTAGCAGTAAACGACGCACGAGGCAAGTTTTTCTACCCCTTAAACTTGTATTTATTGTTGCAGATATTCTTCAACCGTATTTACATTTCAATTATTGTTGAGCAAGTACTCTACACTCGTAGTTACTTGACAGACATTTGAGTGAATTAATTATCAAAAATTACTTCACATCGTTATTGATTATTGTATTCGCACATAGTGCTTTTGCAAACTGTTTAAGAACGTCTAAGCTAATTGTTTCGGTTAGACAAATGCATGTTAAATTCATTTAATTGAATATTATAAAAGCTTATCCAAACCATTGGCTGGTGCGGATTCTTACAGTAAGATTGAGATAGAGCAACCCTAGTTAAAGGGGATTTTTATTTGTCGAAAAACCGACAGCGCGCAAGAAATCTAAATGTGATGCATATACATAGGACATGAGAGGACTGATACCCTCAAGTGTCCCGTTATTTTAACAAGGAGTCAGACATTGTATGTCTGTTCTACCTTAGTAGCAGTTCATGGTCATTAAAGACCACTCAGCAGTAAAGAGTCAATTCCTTCTTTTATTGAACATTGATTCTTGTTATCTTTCACAATTGCTATTGTTGAAACCTTGAAGTTATTTCCCTTCATCATGATATATCGTATGATTGTTGTTTATAAACTTGCTGAGCCATTTAGTTGCTCATTCTTGCTATATCATGACTATATTTCAGCCATTCCCGAAAGCTCTAAATCGGACAAAGGCAAGGAGAAAGCGAATGTTTAGTTTTAGTAAATGCATGCTAGTTTATATTACTGTTATGTAATTACTGTTGTAAATCTTTTGTATTTCCCTTAAGATATGAAATGTTAAGATTAAGGTAATAGACCTTGGGAAGTGTAGCCTTTTGATTAAGGAACCTTTTGTATTATTCCGCGAAGTTTGAATACAATATATGTATTTCATTGTTGTTATGTATTGTACAGTGAGAACCAAACCCGAGGTTAAAGAAACCGAATTTGGGGTCGTCACATTAATACAATGACATTAATAAATGTCAGAACTGCATAGTTTGTACAAAAGATTTACGGTGTTGAATATGAAACACTGAGTCAAGTCAACGAGAAACTAAAATATGAAATTAACCCTATTAATTTAAAAGAGGACGACAAGAAGAAATAAATATCTTTAAGAATTTAGTATTGAGTCAAACTGTGACTGATATTATGCACCGTTGATCTCACATACTGTATAGGTGATGCAAGGAACGTGAAAGATTAGCGTAAGCTGGTTATACAAGTCCAGGCAAGTTTTTCAAAACGTGTTGCATTACGTGACTGAATTAGAATACTAAAAAATTATTATGTGTGCATATGTTATTATGTGTAATAATGCGGTAATGTGCTTTTGTGATACAAGTGAAATAAACTGTTGATATATAGTAGATGATTAAGTTGATTGTTCTATATATATTGAACTGTATGAAATTGTAAATGACATACATGAATAGCGCGAATCATAGAGTAAATACAAAGCATGATATGCATGAGATATGTAGTCATTGCAAAGCATGAGATGCATGAAGCATGATGAAATATGTTTATGGGTTATGTGAAACTGTTAGACTTGCTAAGCCGTCGTGCTCACCCTTGCTTAAAATAAAACATTACAGAAAAGCTTGAGGATAAGGGAAAGACCTGTCTACTCTACTATTGATTCCTTTTGGCTCGCTCTGTCCTAGTAAGTCATCTCATTCTCCTACCTTTACTTTAAATACGTTAGTCGGTCAATGACTACTTCCTCCTGGGCTTGATCCTTAATCGAAAGTGATCTCCTTTTGCTTTCAGCCTTTCTTTCATATGGGACAGAAAGGCATCGACTCCTATCATAGCTCTTTCCGCCCGTTATCGCTTCGGGGGCTGCACTCGCTCATCACCCAACTCGCAGTCTTCCGATTTCATATCAGTTACAGCTTGTCATTTGAAGCACTTGCTGCCCTTAGTCTTCAGTTATCTTCTCCAAAAGCAGGAAGCCTTTCATTTCACTCTTTCAATAGGAGCCTACCTGAAACTAAGCTATCTGATCTCAGGTAGGGAGTCTAAGCCAAGCCTCACCGCCCCTGCCTACGGTTGAACAACCTGCTTTTCTTTTTAAAATAGAAAGAATGTTATTTCAGTCTAAGACTTTCGCCTACCGAAGGGTCACCTACTGATTTTGATCTCTATTATAGATCGAAGGAGTGATGAAGGAACAGAAAGTCACTCGACCGCAGAGAGAGGAGCAGGCCATAGGGAGGAACTAGCTCTACTATAGTACTAGTATAACTGGAACATACCATAGTTTGACAACCTTCACTTTCCAATCATCTATCGACTAGCTGCAAGTCAATCGCTATCAACTATTGGCGTTACTGGCTCTTATTAAACCTTCCCTCTCGATGGTCAAAGAATTCATTCTAATATAACAGGCAAGAAGGGACCTCCCTACCCCGCGACAGGTTAACTAGAGGAATGTCAGGTGATTTTTTAAGGAGGCGGTTGGAAGCTGATTACTCTCGTAGAGGCGAAGATGAAGATTGACTAACGAGTCATCAAGATCGAAGTGTATGTGCTTTTATAGTAAAACCCTGCGATAGAATAAATTATCTATGTGGGTATTACTCGTAAAAAAAATTATGTCTTAAATGTGCTATAGATTAGTAAACCGAAATGTTAAGAGAACATATACAGATTATTTTAAATCATTTTCAGATGTTGTCCTTTATGTATAAAGGTGACAGGTTGGTATGCTAAATCATTATTCATGTGATTAGAAAGTGTAATAAAAATATTTAAAGATTGTGATTCTGGAATAGTATGAAGTTGGATGTTGTATCCATTTAAGGTTTATATCTAATGTATAGTAATAATTGTATTGCTTATTGTTTATAAGTTTAATATAATTAGTTTAAACTCAGGATTGATGTTACTTTTAACGAACCAGATCCGGGATTCAAGGAGACCGAATTTGGGGCCGTTACAGTTGGTATCGGAGCTGATAGGTTATAGTTCTTAGGTAACAGTAGCTTAGGCTATAATCGTGAGACTATATTGAAGGCAGTGAAAGAATAAACTCATATGGAGTTTAAGAAATAAGAGTTGAATATACAAAACTCATAAAGAAGAAAATAAGGTATATTTGAATAGATTCAAAGGATGATCTTCATGGATGTATTCAAAATGAATAAAAAAGAATTAGGGAACACTTGATTCAAGAATTTAAAAAGAAGTATCGTAAATTAAAATGAGTAAAGACGAGTGAGAAGATGGTAGAATTAAACGATCCTAGAATAAATTGGAAATTGTAAAGTGAAATCAATTGTGATATAAGATCATGGTAATCATAGTAAAATCATAGAATGACAGATTGTCTGTTAAATGAGTCAGAGGTTGTGTTGATAGCAAGGTGCTATAACAATGAAGATAATTTGAAATAGTAATAAGTGAACTCTTAAAGTGTTAAGTGTGATAAGGTATGAATTGACAAAATTCATATCAAGTTAAGAGAAGTTAGAGATTTGTGGGTTTTTAATTGAGGACTCATGTTAGTGGCTGAGTTGTACAATTCCTTGTATGGGCAGGGAATTTGTGCTCAGTTTTAGAACCGCTTAGCTTCTTATATTGATATGGTGGTTGAGTTGAACAGTTCTTTGTATGGGCAGGGGATTTATTCTTGGTTTAATGACCGCTTAACTTCTTATATTGATTAGTGGCTGAGTTGACTAATTTCTTATATGGGCAGGAGATTGGGTTTTGTTTGACGACCACTTGACTTCATATAGTGATAATCAATTGAAACCTGGTGTCGCGCTATTCGTTATATGTATGTTGAGAAGGTGATTCTTTTCTCATGTGTTTAACGGATAGGTAGAGGATGTTAAGATAAGTTTGTGTTCTGAGAACCAACACGTATGGTAAGTTCGTGACTCATAGTCATGTGGTGGAGCCCCTCAGCGAATAGGCGACTTTGGCATGACTAGGTCAAGCTCCTCAAACCATATGATTGTGGTAAGTTTCTGAGCCCAAATACGTGGTAAGTTTGATGAACAGTGAGGGTGAGTAGAGTTAAGTAACAAGATTTAAGTTATAATAGATATAGTTATTAAGCTGGAAAAGATGAGGATAAAAAAATTGGTGATTAATTGAGGTTTTAGGATATTCCAAATCTTCTAGCTATGCTAGACCTTGAATTCTTAAAATTGTGTCAAATTCGCACTTGTGTGCCTTTAAAAAGGACTTTTAAAATTTTGAGTTTTATCAATAAATCGCAGTAACTTGAGTTGTGGAAACAATTTATTGTTACCTGTGGTAGTATGATAAAACCTAAAATGATTTTCAAATGATTTTGAAACGTTTAAAGAAAAGTCTATGCAACTTGTTTCGACTATACCATAATGATTTGAAGACATCAAAATATATTTCTAAAAGCGTCAACACACCATGTAGTGTGGATATGACAATGACTGAATCCTCAACGTATTTTCTGTGAAGGTACGGTATCATGACATCATAAAGTAATTTGTACTATGAAGATGCCATCAAAATTACTATTGATAGAATCCTCAACGTACTGTGCCAAAGATGCAGTATCATGAAGTTATAAAATGATTTTTTATTTTCACTTAAAATAGTTTAAAATGTTCTAGAGTTCATGGTTGAACAATTTAATTGTGGTAGTCTTGGTAATTTGATTCGGTTAGATAACTTTTAATTTGAAGTGATGAACTTCAAAATTTTATTGCACGAGTGTGCTCTTGAAAAGTTTTAAAGTTCCGATTGATATCCCAACTATTATTAGTCTAAGCTAATTGATTCAGCTAGACAAAAGTTGAAGTAAATTTACAGAATTCAAGTATTTTTGAGAATTTATGCCAAACCAAATTATTTTGGTGCAGAATTTTGTAGTAAGTCTGAGGTGAACAATAGCAGAAGCGGATATATTTTGTCAGCACATAGCTCCGACTTCACTCGCAAAGATTAAACATTATGCATGACATATGGTACGATAGGGTGATTCCTAGCGTAGTATCTTTGGGGTGAAATTGTGTTTATAGTCTTATGACTATCAAGGGTTACAGTAGAAATACTTCCTAACTCAGTACACAGTTCATGGTCTTTTTGACCCCTAAGTCATATTTAAAATTATTTTTAAAGAAATTATTTTTACTTCCTGATTACTCAAATTCATTCAAAGTTATTGATAAATTGTGAAGACTTCCGGGAGATGTTCCAATGTTCTGAACATCAAATGGGTAAAGGGGTAAGTGTGCTGTAATTTCAAGAACGAAATTCTTATAAGAAGTGGTGAATATAATATCCTGGATATTTCACAAGACTTTTAAATAAGATCTTGATGTTGAGATAAAGGTTGAAGTTTAAAACCTAGATTTGGGGAAAAAAATGTGTAGAAGTGAGTAAATATTTTTCTAATATTTGTGTTAGGATTTAAATGTAAGTGAGCGCAGGTTTTAAAATTTTAAAAAAAAACCTAAAAATTTGATTATTATATATACTTGGAGGTATATTGATTACCCGTTTTTATTTTAGTGACCTTATTTTACAATTCTGAGGACGGAATTTTTATAAGGAGATGAGAATGTAATATCCTAGAATTTTCACGTCATTATTAATTAAATTATTAATTTAATTTCTAATGAGTTAGTTTTAAGACGTTATTTAAATCTTTTTATGTGATTAATTGTTAGAGTTAATTAAAGTGAGTCACTAATAGTTTAATTAAATTAGTGAACAAACCCTAAAGTTTTAATATCAAAAGAATTGATAAGTTGTCCATTAATTAAATATTCAATTAAATTGAATATAATGAGTTAATTAAATTTTGTACATTAATTAATATGATTATTAGTTCATTAAGAATAATATTTATTAGTTCATTTAGTAATTTAATACTAATGGGTTAGTGTGACATCCCAGGATTTTACAAGACTTTTAAATAAGGATTATGATTAATTATGTAAAGGTTATCAGATAAAACCTAGTTTAAATGGCATTATGTATTAAGTAATGATCAAATATGAATTATTATGTGATCAATGTGCTTATATGACCTATGTGGTAGGTTGAATTTATGTATATTTGATTTTGATAAAGAATGAAGGAATTAATGTATTGAATATATGGAAATGAGAAGAAATGATATGTGAATATATCGGAATTGTTAAGAAATTGATACTTGTGAATTGTAATGAGAAAATCAAGTATATTATGTGCAGATACAGAAGGAAATAACCCCAAGAATGCGTAGAAAGGAAGTTATATGCAAGAATGGTTCAAGTTAGCAATTATGTGTGTTATGTAAGCAAGTGCAAGGATGTAAAGAGTTTAAAATGATTATATGAGTGAAAAAGGATAAATGATCATGGATTTTGATAATTTGGTTGAGCTTCACTTCTCGAGGAAGCGGTTTATGGAAAAAGTGAGAGCTTTGACTATGTGAAATGTCAGAAATTGGAAATTTACGAAATGTGGAATCAAGAAGGTTCAAAGGAAACAAGAAATGTATTTTATAGTTAAAAAAGAAGATGTGTGATCGAATTTCGATTAATTAGCAAATGAAGCTATAATATGAGGCTATGTGGACGTAGCACGACGGAAAGCGAGTGACCTAGTCGGTTGATCAGAAGAAGAATCGATTTGAATGAGCATGAAACGAATTAATGAGATGAAACTATGAAAGTAGATTTGGAAAGGAAATTTCCTAGAAAATGAAAATCTAGCTCATTTGGCAATTTACCAAAATGCCCATCAACAAGTTGTTTAATGACTATTGTGTCCTAAAGGGTCAAATGACCAAAATACACTTGACAAATTAGAAAATGACTTATGTGTCCCAAGTGGTAAAATGACAGAAATGCCCCTCACTTATCATGTGAAA
Organism: Hedera helix; assembly: GCA_947179155.2. Lineage (NCBI taxonomy): Eukaryota > Viridiplantae > Streptophyta > Magnoliopsida > Apiales > Araliaceae > Hedera > Hedera helix. The sequence continues at coordinate 9,329,936 of OX359283.1, forward strand.
TGACTAAAATACCCTTGGATGGGTTACCCATGGTTAGTTGCTTAACCAAGCTTAGTTAAGCCTCATAAAATCCGTCAAAGTAAGCAAGTCTCCTTCATTTTTCATCACTTTGCTGGAAAACGATTGCTCTAAGAGAGAGAAACGTGAGAAGCCATAGAACTTGAGAGAAAAGCTTGAAATCAAAGAAGTTAGGAAGCTTAAATGATCAAGAAGCAAGAAGAAAAGAGGAAGAGCTTGTTATGAGAAAGTTTTTCATGTGATTAAGTTGAGCATACAAGGAGGTATAATCAAGTTCTTACTTTAAAGTTTGAAGTTAATGTGTTTAAATGATAGTTTAGAGGTAGCCATGCATGTATCTTTGGGGTGCATGGCTTGATTTTGTGAGTTATGTAAGTTACATGCTTGTTATGTGATTAATCATGCAACCCTAAGTGTTCAAGTTGTATAACAAAGTTGATGGATTATTCATGCATGAATTCAAGCTAAAAATTAGGATTTATTGGTTGATTATGTGTAATATGTTGGTTTTGAGGAAAATCTAGTTTAGAGATTTGAACATGTTGGGTTCATGCATATTAATTTGTTAGATAGCATATAGAATGCTTTGAAGATTAGAAATCATGTCTTGTAAAGGAAGTGACAATATTAGGCTATACTTTTTGTGTAGACAACGTAATAATCTATAAAGTGCCTTGAAACATGCACATAGAAGTGATATAGACTTATAAAGCTGTAAAATGTACATGTGGTAGCCTATATGGTGTGTGGAGTTCAAGATGTCAAGTTGGAGTTTAAGGATCAGAATGAGTATAAGAATGAAAAATGTTAAAAGTTGGCAAAATGCCATCAATGTGTAAATTTTGGCCATTTTGTGTAATTCGTGATTAAATGAGGCCAAATAGTTAAGTTTTATGTAAATATGTATGTTTGAGTTGAATCGAAAGTCATTTGGTCTCTATGGCAATAATTGTGAATTTTAAACGTTTTAAAACGTTCGCCGACACCTAAAATCAAACCTTTCAGTGAAATGAATTTAAATGAAAAGTTATAAACGTTTTGAAAGCTCATACAAGCCAAATTTGTGCTATGTGTGGTAAATGAGGTGTTGGAGGTAAGTTGTGCCAAAAAGGAGTTAAAGATTGAAATTGAGTTTAAGCTTTTGAAATGAAGTTTTGAAATTGGATGAAAATGCAACTTAAAGTGTGATTTTTGACAATTTTGAGGAATTAAAGGTGAAATGAAGTCACATGACTTTTTTTTATGTAAATACATGTGTCTAGGTTGATTTGGTAATCAACATAATCAAATTTGAATGAATTAGCGATTCGAACGATCGAAATCGATCGTTTCGATTCAAAACGGATTTTTATGGATAATTATCGCCTCGTGCAAAGTTTTATGATTTTCAAAGTCTAGACATGTCATATATGACCTATGTGAACTATATCAAGTGTTAGAATTAAGTTTTAAAGTTTATGGCCAAAAATCACAAAGTTGGTAAAAAGTTGGTTTTGAAGTTGGAAAAAATTCTAAGTCTGGAAATGTTTTGAACAGCCCTCCTAAGGGCTATTGTATCTCTATTTTTAAGAATCCAAATGAGGCAATTAGTATTTTTGTAAAATACTAGGTAGTGAGGTCTAGATGTGGTTCAAATTTTAGCTCAATTGGAGTTAAGACGAAGGAATTAAAAATCGGCAAAGGTAATGCAAAAATCAGATTTCCAGAATTTGAACACTGCGCCCCGGCGCCATGTTTTGTACTAAACATTGCGCTGGGGGCCAAATGTATTGTTCATGGCTGAGCCAATTTTGCGGCCAGCGATCTCTGGCGGCATTAGGGCGAAGTTGCTCTGCTTTTGAATTTTTTTTTAAACTTCCAAAAAGTTATATTTTGATATGAAATGATAAGAATAGGTTATGTAAGCCCAAATAGATAAAGAATGACCAAAATAAATGGTGTTAAAGCATAATGGGATAATGAATAACATAATATAACATGCCCAAAGCTAACCCAAATCATGTTAAAGGTTATGTAAAAAGTCGGGAACGAGATAAGATGTATTATTAACCTACATAAGGTATAATACATCATAAGTAAAATGATTAGAGACGAATGATCGTATATTTATGGATTAAGTTTGATAAGTTATATAAGTTTATGATCTTATAATGACATATAAATGCAATGTTGACAAATAAGGTTCGGATAAGCAACCCGAGGCAAGGAAGGATAACAGGGCTAAACGAGGCGACAAAGGTTAAGTAAATAAATGCAGACCAGGCAAGTGTTCAGACTATAAGGTGCTATTGTTCTATGCGAACTGTGTAGTAGTAAAAGATTTGAAACGTGCCCTACGTGCAACTATGTGATTTAACTATTAAGTGAATTACGTGGCATTCATGTATAACATGATAAAGTAGAGATGCATGACGTATATTATAAACTGTAAGCATGAAAGGTGTTATCTGAATTACTTGTTAAGCCTATGTGCTCACCCTTGCTATAACTAACATTTCAGGTAATGTTTGTGAAGGCCGGATGATCCGGTTAGGCTAAGGTAAAAGGGAGTGAATGAATGGACAAGCACGAGGAAGTTATGACATATAAATTTGTATAAATGCAAGTTATGTAATAGTTGATCATAAATGTAAACCTTATATGGTAATAAGGGTTATATGATTTGTAAATTCATAGTAATGAATATGTATGTATGTATTAATTAGAGTAAGATTGTGATGATGTGAGGTTATGTATTATGATTGTAATTCGAGTCTGACATATACTAGAACTCGCAGATATGGTATATATGTATGGAGCAGGTTATGTATGTGTATAGGTATTTATGAACAAGAACAAGCATATGTAAATAGGGCCTTAAACGAATAGATCATGGCGAAATTTTGTTGACAGGTTAAATTATAATAATATATATGATTATGAAATGAAATAGACTCGGTCACCATTAGTAATTGGTTGACCTAAGTTTAATAAAAGGTAAGTGAACGTTGCGATCCTGAGATAGGTAAGGAAAATAAGATAAAGTTTTGATGAAAAAAATGGATCGTATTATGATTAACGAATTGGTTTTAAAAGTTAAAGGATAACTTTTAACGCACGAGATTCCGGTTAATATAGATTTAAAGTTAATGGTTATGTTATCCAGAGATAATCGAATATAATTAAGGAAGGTGGGGATCACGGGGCGTCACAGTTAGAGTATTTAATTAATTAATCAATTCAATTATTATTTAATCATGGATTGAGTAATTAATATGTAATAAATTAAATAACAAATCATTGGGTTATATTTATTAGTTTGTGTTAAATTAAATGGACTTGACTAAATAATTGTCCAAGTCATTTAATAGGAGTTCATTGGGTATTAAATGAAGTACAAAACATGAGTCAACTTGGAATTAATTGTGTAACTTATTATTTATTAAAGGAGTACTTGTGACAACCTTTTTGGGACAAAGAAAAATGCTACCAGCCATGTATGTAGGAAGAGATGGTGAAATCATATTTTATTTTATTTTATTTTCCATTTATTTAATTACGATTGCTTGTTTTGGATTTTGGTGAGTCATTTTTACACCAAATCCTCACCAACTTAGTCCTTGCCTAATTTTCTTGTGTAAGCTTCTCAACTAGCTTTATGATGGGTTTCTTTTATAGATATAGATTTTATATCTATCCTTAGTGTAAGTATACTTACAAGTTGAGAGCATGTGTTAGTCATTTTACTTTATTCATTCCTTTAAGTCCATGAGAGCACTTTGAGAGAAAGATCTTTGTGAGATAAATTGTTTGAAAGAAAAATATTGAGAGAGAAAAGAGAAGGAGGAGTGCTTGTTCATGGCATCATCTTTTATCAATTACTTTGGCAAGAAAAGAAAAAGAGCATCCAAGACGTAGAAATTTCTTTAAAAACCCTAATTTTGGCTTTTCCTTCTATTTTATGTTTAAAATATTAACATAATGATTTTTATAGTGTAAATCATGCTATGTATGTTTATATAGTTTATCATGAGTTTAACTTATGTGTTATTGTAACGACCCCGAAATTTGACCATCTTTATTACCTTAAATTTCATATTTATTAAGTCTTATCTTCCTTGCGTCCAAATTTCGGTCCGTTAATAAATATTTAATCATCTTCTTTTACCCATTAAATTGATTTTAATATCATCAAGTACCAATTTTTTGGTAAAAAAATTTTCTCTCACTTTTCTTAATCATTGTATTAAAATATTTGGATATTTAAAATCTTTACATCTGGATCCTAGTCCCTGGATCGCAACCTTTACTTTTTCTTTCTAACATCATTTTCGTAATGCTCATCATTCAAAATTTACAGTTATTTATTTTCATACAAATATTCCTTGTTGCGTCATTCGTAATCAAACATATAATAATTTTTAACGTAACAATTATCCTGATCAACCACAGTTCATAATTGAACTTTTATCATATCCAGATTCAACTTATATATACATATAATTCCTTACAGTAAATTAACAAATTTCTCACATTGAATTATAATATTAACAATATAACAATCACGTTTTCTACCTTCTAGGCAATTCATCCCTAACATAATCCAATATTCTTAAATTTCATTTCTTTCCTGCAAAAATATTTATTAAGCAAATAATGAGCACAACGGCTCAGCAAGTTCAACAGTTCATGCTTCACGTAGCACATACCCTAACATGCTTGGTGTGTGTCATATATCATGTGCTTGTGCTTTGACTATAACAATATATCTCATATATATTCATATCATTGCACAAAGTACACATTATGGTCATATTAATCACGTATAACATAGCACATAATTTGTATGCATTTAAAACAAGAATTGCATATCATAACAGTCCAACATTTAACATAAAAGGACTGAAGAACTTGCCTGGATTGTAGAATTAATTAACAAATATCCTTCTATCGTGCTTCTCGTATGACCTATGATCATAAAATAATGAAATAATAATTATTTATCCTCTTATGATATCAATTTAATTAATTAATACCATTTATGGGCTAATTATTTAATAATATGGTTAACTATATTAACCTCGTTCTTTAAAATATTAATTTAACTTAACCTCAAATACCTTCAATATGGACAAGTCGGCTCATCGGATAAATTTTAGCACATTTGGTTGTCCGGATATTCATTTTAGCCATTTTCTAAACTTTAACCTTATTAGATTAATATTTAAACATTTAAACATTAATCCCCAATATTTAATATTTTTACAAAAATATTAACTATAATACCCAAATATCATTTCTGTATTTTTAGTAATTTTCTATAATTTTTTATAATTTTTAAATAATTTTTAAACATTTATTTCATTAAAAACTAATTCTAGGGGCATTTTCGTCATTTTCGCGCCCTTAGGGACATAACCGGAATTTTTCGAAAAGCCCAGGGGCATTCTCGTAATTTTGGCACTTTCAAGGACAAAATTAGAATTTCCCGGAAACTCCAGGGGCATTTATGTAATTTCGGAGGCCAAGGGGACACGTTCGGTATTTTCAAGAAAGGTCAGGGGCAATTTTGTAATTACACAGCGTGCGTGGCCGCGCGCGGCCCCCTGCCTACGACGCCAAACGGCGTTGTTTTCAGTTGCCGTTTTTGGCCTCCGCGCAATGCGCGGCTTACCCTAATGCGCGCCCAAAAACGGTGTCGTTTTGGGCCGCTTTTCTGAAGAATTTGGCCGCGCACAATGCGCGGCCTGTCCTTTTTCTGTCTTCTCCTTCTTCAGCCGAGCAGTATACCAACTTTCAACAATTTTCCTCCATTTTGCACATAATTTTCCCAACAAAACAACTCTAAAAATCATATAATTTATAGCTATGCATCATAAAATTATTTAGAATAATTATTCTAATTATTTACTAATTTTTCACAATAATAATTTATCTCTAAAATACATGAATAAATCATATAATTCAATTGTTTTACCTTCCAAAGCTTGTTTTCTTTCTTTGAAGGCACCAATTTTCCTCTTCCTCTTGGTGGCTATGGCGGATACGATGGTGGAGGGTGGCGGTGGAAGAAGGAGGAGCAACAGAGAGTTTTTTTGTGTTCATTTGTTTTTCTTTTCCTTCCTTCTCTTATTTCCTTTTTCTTTCTTTTCTTTTATAGCTAACACAATTAACTAATTTGAAGGCTAAGCCAAAAAGTCCACCGCCTTTTCTTCTTTCTTAACCAAATTTTTCCCACTTTCGGATTGTTCCAAAGCATGCGTAAACAATTAATTAAATACATTACGTAATTGTTACGTGTAATAAATATTTTATATAACAAATATAAAATATTTATTTTAATTCACTAAAAATCATAATATAATTTATCAATAATATTTAGACCCTTTTTGGGTACTTTTATTGACAAATTTTGTACACGCATAACGTTATGCATGTAATTATCTGAGGTCATTTATACCTCCAAAAATCATAAGATAAATCATAGAACATATAAAAATTATTTTTCATAATTTTTCACTTCGTTTCTTGGACAACATGTTACACTAACATGTTCCCGTTTTTAAAATATTATACTTCATAATAATCATAATAATTCCACTATACACAAATATAATTTTTAATAATTTAAAACCTTTCTTTTTCCTCATTTCTTTCTCATTTCTTTATCATTTACATTTCACATTAATTTCTTTATATATAAATTATATAATTTAATTTTATATATTTACATTCTCCTTTCTTAATTTCCTCCATAATTATCAATTAATTATATAACCAAATTTATACATTTTAATCCTCTTATATAAATTATATAATAATTCTTATATAATTTATATAATTATTCTTCCATTAACATTTTACTTAAATTTCCTTATATAAATTATATACTTTATTAGTATATAATTTATAAAATTCCTTCCTCCTCTTAAATGACTTCTAAACCTTCACCATAATCTAAAATCAATATTTCACATTTTACTAACTTCCTTATTCCCTTTTATTTAACTTTGGATTAATTTAATTATTAATCCCTTTATTTCCATAATTAATAACATTTATAATTATCAATTAAACATAACACACACACACACACACACACACACACACATATATATATATATGCAAACGTATATATATAAATATATACATATTTAATTCATGCATTTTATACTATCACATAACCTCATTTAAAATCATAATTTTTGTACTTCCACAATAATTTAATTATACAATTTATTGTACCTTTACCTGAAATTCTTTTATTCCTCATAAATTGTTTTCTAAATAATTTATTTACTTTTCAATTATTTTAATTCAACATACTTTATCATGATCTCTGTACAGATTTAATTTACTAATTAAATCCCTTCACATACCTTAAATCACATAAAATAATAATTAATTTAAACAACCTTGATATTTTTATCAATTAATTCTTACTAAAATAATCCCGGAGATTCGGGTCCTCACAATTATAAGCTTTAATGTTGGAAAACATGTTCAAACTTTGAACATCATGTTTACCGAAAAACTAAATCTGAACAGCCCGCTCCCGAAATTACTGTTCACGAACGGAAAATTGGATTTTTGATTCATCAATTTTGTTGGATAGATCTTGAAGATATGTAAATTCTAAAACTTGAATGGCTAAAATCCGAGTTAAAATGAATTTGTTATAATTTTTCTACTAAAACACTCCACTGTCGGAAATCTTGCATAAACAGTCCACTTTAAGCCAAATTTCTGAAATCAAAACTTATCCAAAAATGGTGTTTGATCCCAGAAAATGGTAGTTTGGGAAGTCATGATTCCATCGATACCTAGTAGAGCTCCATCGGAGTTATAGAACTCAAGTTATTAAGGTTTTTTCCCAAGACCCCAAAGCTTGACAAAAATCTGGAAAGAAGACAATGTTTCAGCCGGTTTTTTTTTCTTGAACCAGCCAGAACATTCCGGTGACCGGTTCACCACTTTTTTAGCCGGTTCCGGCAAAGGTCCGAACTGAAAAATTGCTTGGAATTTCGTGTACTATTTTATAAAATTTAGTTTGTATTTTTAGCATGTCATTTGATAATTTCTATAATTATTAAATGATTAAAGCTAACTAATTACATTAAAAATTATTTAAAATATTTTTAAATGCTGAAAAAAATTTAATCACCCTACTTTCTTATTATTCAAGTTGTATTAAACAGTAAGTAAAGTTAAATAAAAGAAAAAAAATATATTTTTAATATTTTTGAGGTGATAATGTACACTAGTTGGATGTTAATTAACTAATAATTGAAAAAAATTGTTACTAAATTTATTAAATAATAAATGAGATATTTATACTATATCATATTATTTAATAAAGGAAAATAATTATTTATTATTTAATTGATAATTAAATAGTAAATAAAGGAAGTAACTAGGTAATTATTATTTAATTGATATTAAATAGTAATTAAATTATGAGAGAGTGTTTAAACTAATTATTTATTATTTATTTAAGGGTAAATAATAAATAAAGGCAATTAATTAATTTATCATTATTTAAATAGCATTAAATAATAATTAATGAGGGTTAATTGCTTACTATTTAATATATTAAATAGTAATCAAAGGATGTTAGAGTTAATAGTATAATTGTTTATTATTTAATTAATATTAAATAATGAGTACGGATAACTAATTAATTAATTACTATTTAATTCATATTAACTAATAATTAAATGATAATTAAGTAGAATAAATTATTACTTAATCGAAAGAAGATTATTAAGTAATTAAAATATATTGATAATATTAATGATTAACTATTAAATGATAATAGTTAAGAATTAAATCATTATTCAATACTTAATAATGATATGTAATTAATTTAAAATATTATTAAAACATTAATAATATTGTTTAGCATTTAATTAACTATTAAATAATAATAGTTAAGAGTTAAACCATTATTAAATAAATAATAATGATAAATAAAGATTTAAAATATTATTAAAAAGTTAATAATATTGTTTAACAAGTAACTAACTATTGAATAATAATAGTTAAGGGTTGAATCATTATTAAATAATTACTAATGATACGTGAGGATTTCAAATATTATTAAATGATTAATAATATTGATGAACAATTAAATTATTATTAAAATAATTAATAATAATGAGAAGTCAATTAAAATATTATTAAAGGGTAATAATACTAGCAAGCGATTAAATTATTATTAAAAGATTAATAATAATGATTAAGGTAAACTATTATTAAAAAGGAATTAATAATAGTAATGATTATTTAAAGTATTACGTAAGAGTTTAAAATATTATACAAGGCATGTAATATTATGATAAATCATCGAGTTAAATGATGTGGTTAAGTTAAACCAAGGGTATGGTCCATTAGTGACTAATTAGTTGTTCGACCTAAACAGAAATAAGGTTCAGTCCTTAATCATGCAATGACATTAATAAATGTCAGAACTGCATAGTTTGTACAAAAGATTTACGGTGTTGAATATGAAACACTGAGTCAAGTCAACGAGAGACTAAAATATGAAATTAACCGTATTGATTTAAAAGGGGACGATAAGAAGAAATAAATATCTTTAAGGATTTAGTATTGAGTCAAACTATGACTGATATTGTGCACCGTTGATCTCACATACTGTATTTGTGATGCAAGGAACGTGAAAGATTAGCGTAAGCTAGTTATACAAGTACATGAAAGTTTTTCAGAACGTGTTGAATTTTGTGCCTGAATTAGAATACTATAAAATTATTATATGTGCATATGTTATTATGTGCAATAATGTAGTAATGTGCTTTTGTGATAGAAGTGAAATAAATTATTGATATACAGTAGACGATTAAGTTGATTGTTCTATATATATTGAACTGTATGAAATCGTAAATAACATGCATGAATAGCGTGAATCATAGAGTAAATACAAAGCATGATATGCATGAGACATGTAGTCATTGCAAAGCATGAGATGCATGAAGCATGATGAAATACGTTTATGGGTTATGTGAAACTGTTAGACTTGCTGAGCCATCGTGCTCACACTTGCTTAAAATAAAACATTACAGTAAAGCTTGAGGAAGCTGATTACTCTAGTAGAGGCGTAGATGAAGATTGACTAACGAGTCATCAAGATCGAAGCGTAGGTGCTTTTATAGTAAAACACTGCGATAGAATAAATTATCTTTGTGGGTATTACTTGTGAAATTTTTTATGTCTTAAATGTGCTATAGATTAGCAAACCGAAATGTTAAGAGGACATATATAGATTATTCTAAATCATTTTCAGATGTTGTCATTTATGTATAAGGGTGACAGGTTGGTAGACTAAATCATTATTCATATGATTAGAAAGTGTAATAAAAATATTTAAAGATTGCGATTCTGGAATAGTATGAAGTTGGATGTTGTATTCATTTAAGGTTTATATCTGGTGTATAGTAATAATTATATTGCTTATTGTTTATAATTTTAATATAATTAGTTTAAACTCAGGATTGAGATTACTTTTAATGGACCAGATCTGGGGTTCAAGTAGACCGAATTTGGGGCCGTTACAGATCCCCTTTCTATATCCACTGTAAAAGGTTCTAAGTCAAAAGACAAAGAACATTTCAAGGTCTAACCACCACTCAATCTTACTATGTTAAGAACACTTGTTATAATAATTATTGTGCCATGAATCCTTACAAACCATATCGGTGTGAGCTCACTTATATGCTATGTGTTTAAGACTTACTGAGCATCTTAGCTCACTCGTGCAAATAAACCTAAGTTGCAGACAAACCCGAGAGCTCCGGCTCAAAAAAGCAAGGAAAGAAGAAATGCGTAGACTAATTTACTGCTTTCCTTAACTGTTCTTAACTATAGTCATAATGACATTTTGTAATAAGAATAAGTTCTACACATGTAACCGAATATTATATAAATATTATCAAGTTTTATCCATTCTCTTGTTATGTCTTTACTTTGACTAAACCTAGAATTGTTAAAACTTAACATAGTATTAATAATGATCTATTTATCTGGATGAGGATCGGTAAATAACTTGTGAGTGTTGTACATCCGAGACAGGACTAAGCGATGTTAACTGGTCAAATCCATCGTTAAGGTTCCTCAGACCCAGGTATAACCCGTTATTACTATTCTGAATGTCAGATAAGTAGGATTATTAATATGAAGAGATATCACTATAAACAAATATGTTTCGAATGAGAGTTTTAACTAGTTGGGTAATGTTCTGTACGGAAAGAGAATTTTGCACCGGACAAAGATATAACCATTTGTCACGGATAAAGATGCAAACATTTATCACGGGTGAAGATGTAAACATTCACCGCGAGATTCTCTACTCCCAAGAGTCGTCCTAATGATTTAATGTCGTGGATGTTAGAACATGTAAAGTTATAGAATATCTAAATATTAAGGATAAAATGTTATGATTATGTATCACATCCCTTGCATTCAATTACAAGGACTTGGTATGAAATAAGGAAAGATATTTGGGAATTAAGATGAGAACTTTGTTTATGAATAAAGGAAATCATCTATAAACCTAATGATTTAGCATTTATAGTGAGCACCAAGTCAGCTATAGTAAGTATAGTGATTTGGGGGCATCACAAAAATAACCCAAACTTAGTAACACTCGATGTGTTTTGTTGTCAAGTTCACCACAACATTCATTTCCAAACATATTATTATATTTTTCTTCATTCATCATAGTTGAGTGTATTTTATGCTTCATCTCACTCTTTTTTTTATACCTACGAATGCATTTTACACTCCATCTAGTTTTCTTCACATTTATTTATAAGTGAGTGCGTTTTACGCTCTATCTCAACTCACCTAATGACTATAAATTCAACTCGAAAAGGATCAATTCTTCAAACACTCCTAGAATAATTTACCTAAATCATCTTCCCCAAATTATAATCCGCCTAATATTTTACTTCAAGTTATGATAAAAAAAAAGTTATAAAATTCATAAATATCTATCATAAGAAATTAACCATATAAATATTATCTAAGTTAAAACTAACTCAACACTAGGATATGAGTGTATAAAAATTTACAAGATCTTAAATAAAATAATAACCAATAATGTGACGACCCCAAATCTGGGTTCCATAACCTCGGGTTTGGTTCTCCACTATACAATACTTACTAACAATTAAATACATAAATTGCATTTAAACTTCGCGGAATAATACAAAAAGTTCCTTATACAAAGGGTACAATCCCAAGGTTGATTAACCTTAACATAAGCATTAACATATCTTAAGGAAATACAAAAGATTTACAAAAGAAATTACATATAAGTAATTAATCTAGCATGTATCAAGCAAATCTACGCTTTGGCTTTTCCCTTGCTTGTGTCTGGTTTAGAACATTCTGGCTTAGCTGAAATAAGTCATGATATAACAATAATGAGCAACTAAATAGCTCAGTAAGTTTAAGAACAAATAGCATAAGATATATCATGATGAAAGGGAAATTAACTTTAGGATTTTCAACAATAGATAACAATTGTGAAAGAACTCAAGAATCAATTTATTATTATAAGAATGGATTGACTCTTTAATGCTGAGTGGTCTTTAAGGATTATAAACTGCTACTAAAATAGAACAGACATTTATATATATATTGTGACGCCCCCAAATCTGGGCCCACACAGCCCAAACTTGAGTCGTCAAAATACTACAACAAAATTATTACAACAAAGCACAACGTACAACAATACAGTGTATAATAATACACAACTAAGTCTTCACTATTATTGCCACACTATTTTACAAAACGTGAAGACTATGATAACTATTCCTCGAACCCTCACTCCATCCCCCGGCTAGACCCTGTTATGTTTTCATCTCCTGTTGAAAAACAATGGAACAAAAGAAAGAGTGAGCTCAAATAGCCCAGTAAAGAATATCATGACTAAGATAATGACGAATAAATTATCATTAGTCTTCAACAGTTGAGTTCTTGATAGAATACAATAGACTACAAGGTTTATATCAAAAACTGCAGTTAAATTCTTAAACAACGTTCAGATCAATAATAGCAGCGGAATGAGTAATCTATTAAAAGAATAATGCAGACTATAATGTCCACTCGGTTCTCTTTTTAGGAAAAACATCATCAACTTTTATCATCTGAAATATCATTAGTCAAGATAATACAAATTCACAGTTCCTGATCATAATCATGCACATCAACAGTTCATCTTTGTACTACGGGCCAAAGATATTCAATATAGCACCAACGGTCATGATTATACCAGATTCAGCCTTTGGTCATAATCATACCAAACAACAGTTCATCTTTGCACTACGGGCCAAAGAGAACATTCACCACGTGCCATAAAAGACACCGAACAGATGTATCGCCTTTAACCTATTATATCGCCTTTAACCTATCATCTGTTCAACAAATATATCACATCTGTGCCCCCGACCACAGATATTCACAACAGCTTGATTTTTGGATGATTAGAATGATATAAATGATGAACAGAAGAAATAGGATAACAATAAGTATCGGAAGTTTACTTTGTACAGATTCAAATAATGTCCAAATTGTCAAAATGATGTGGAGTGAAATTTAAAAATGATATTCAAGATCCACAGTTCAGAATAACGGTTACAATTCAATAGAAAGGTTCACGTAAATAGGAAGGTTCAGTTGAAATAATGAAGTTCAATTATTATGGAACATATAATATTTTCAGGAATTATAGAAGTAATAGTTCCATAATAAATTTCGATTTAGGAGTATGAAAGAAAATAATATCCCTTACCGTAGCAGGTTTGATTAACAAAAGGTGAAGGAAATTAATACAAAGGGTTATTCACCAACAGGCGGCAATCCGCTCCGTAAGGTTATTCCCACAATTTAATAGAATTTGAGTACAAAGAGTTATTCACCAACAGGCGGCAATCCGCTCCGTAAGGTTATTCTCAGAGATTAATAATGAATGAATACGAAAGGTTATTCTCCAACAGGCGGCAATCCGCTCCGTAAGGTTATTCCCACAATTTAATACATGGAAATAAAAGGCACGTCTTATGAGTAAGGAAGAAACAATATTATTATCGAGAATCAAATAATGATAATCCCTTACCACAGTATGTTTGAATAATGGAAGATGAAAAAGATGGTATCCCTTACCGTAACACGTGACTGGATATTGATTTAAATGAGGTTGATTAACTTGAACAGTACACGTATACTTATAGATCTTCACAAATACTCAAGATGACTTAAGCACACTTAGAGAGAACTTTCACAAGAAGTATTTAGAGAGAGAAAGAAAGAACAAGTAAGGAAGTTTATGAAAAATCCTTAAGTTAAGGCTTCTATTTATAGCCAAAAATCTTATCATTCATTTAATCTAAACCATTCATTTAAAGATCATCTTTTAATCTACACCATCCATTTCAAATATTATATTATCTTTAATCTACACCATTCATTTCATATCACCTAATAATCACCTAACTTTATATTATAAACAAATCAATTTAATTATTCAACAATAATTCACACTTTAATCTACACCATTCATTTCATATCACCTAATAATCACCTAACTTTATATTATAAACAAATCAATTCAATTATTCAACAATAATTCACACTTTAATCTACACCATTCATTTCATATCACCTAATAATCACCTAACTTTATATTATAAACAAATAACTTTATCAATTCAATTATTATGACTAATTGTTATAAATACAGTATAGTTAGCTCTTAGATATCAAGTCAATAAATTAATGAAATACAACTGTTTAAATAACATCATAATAGAGATAACAATAATGTAAAATAAAGCATACGTTACTGTGTAATGACAATTATTGATTCAATAATGTGAATTACTGTGCATATGTTACTGTGACAATTATTAGGTTCAATAATTTTAAAAACAGTGCAACAACAATTATTGACTCAATGATATAAAATACAGTGTAATGACAATTATTAAATCAATAATGCAAAATACTGTGTAACAACAATTATTGAATTGATAATATAAAATATTATGCAGTGACAATTATCGATGAAATGATGCGTAACAGTTACGGTGTCAATTATCAGACCAATAATATGAGACACTATGCAATACCGTGTGTTACTGTAGAGTACCGTGTGCTACAGAAAATACCATAAACTACCGTATGCTACTATTCTTTTATCACCGGTATTTTAACAGTTCCGTTGACTATTTTTATTTAAAAAGGTTACTTCTGTCGTTTTCTATATCCGACAAATATTTCGTTGTGGGGTCCACCAATAATTTATTATTTCGGCGCCGTCGTACGGCACGAATATTCCCCGACCAAACGAATATTCCCCGACAAAGCGAATATTGTCCGACAAAATAAAATTTGCACATAACATTCTTAACTTTCAATTTTGTTAATTTAACCACTTACTGTTTCAAAAAAAATATATATGAAGAAAAATTAAATTTTGTATTTCATAAAATTCGGGGTCTTACAACCTCCCCTCCTTATGAAATTTCGTCCCCGAAATTGACGTACCTGACATATCGAAGAGGTAAGGATACTTAGATTTCATCTCAGATTCTAGCTCCCAGGTCATTTCCTCAGTATCTTGGTTCCTCCATAAAACCTTAACTTGAAGTATAACCTTTGAGCGTAGGATCTGCTCCTTCTTATCCAGGATCTTAACAGGTACCTCCTCGTATGTTAAATCCTCTGCTATAACGTCTGCTTCTAACTCAATGACGTGGTTTGGGTCCTTCACATATTTACGTAACATAGATATGTGAAAAACGTTATGGATGCGAGACATACTTGGTGGTAGGGCTAGTCTGTAGGCTACGGTTCCTATTCGATCTAGGATTTCAAATGGACCAATAAATCGAGGGTTAAGCTTTCCTCTCTTTCCGAATCTCGTAACCCCTTTCCATGGAGAAACACGTAAGAATACATGATCTCCGACGTTGAAACTTTCGTCTCTCCGATGAAGATCAGCATAACTCTTTTGTCGTTCTTGTGCGGTCTGTATTCGTTGTCGGATTATTTGGATCTTTTCGGTCGTCAAGCGTACCAACTCGGGTCCCAACAATTTTGCTTCTCCTACCTCATTCCAACATATTGGAGAGCGACACTTCCTTCCATACAATGCCTCGAATGGAGCCATGCCTATGCTTGCTTGGTAACTGTTGTTGTAAGAAAATTCCACCAACGGCAAGTACTTATCCCAACTTCCTTTGAAGTCTAATACACAAAGTCTCGAAAGATCTTCGAGGGTCTGGATCGTCCTTTCCGATTGTCCG
Organism: Hedera helix; assembly: GCA_947179155.2. NCBI lineage: Eukaryota > Viridiplantae > Streptophyta > Magnoliopsida > Apiales > Araliaceae > Hedera > Hedera helix. The sequence goes on from OX359283.1 coordinate 9,346,258, forward strand.
TCCATTTGAGGATGGTATGCAGAACTAAAACGTAGTTCAGTGCCCATAGCTTTTTGTAAACTGATCCAAAAGCGTGAAGTGAATCTAGGATCTCGATCAGAAACTATGGAAACTGGCATGCCATGCAATCTCGCGATCTCATTTATGTACATACCGGCAAGACGTTCAAGTGAAAAGTTTTCTCGTATAGGCAAGAAATGAGCAGATTTGGTCAATCTATCTACGATCACCCAAATTGCATCTAAGCCTTGAGAAACTTTTGGAAGACCCGTCACGAAGTCCATATTGATGTGTTCCCACTTCCATTCGGGAACTTCAAGTGATTGTAATGGACCTTTAGGAACTTGATGTTCTGCCTTGACACGTTGACAAGTTAGGCACCTTGAGATAAACTCCGCAATCTCTCTTTTCATATTGTTCCACCAAAATGTATGTCGAAGATCTCGATACATCTTGGTACCTCCTGGGTGGATTGCAAACGGCGTGTTGTGTGCCTCCATCATGATTTTATGCTTTAATTCAGGATCGTTAGGAACACAGAGTCGAGAGTTGACTCGAAGTATTCCTTTCTCGTCGATTCTTGCTTCGGGAATGACACCTTCTTGTACTTTCTTTATCATGTTTATCAGTTCCGGATCGGTAGCTTGAGCAGCTTTAATTTTATCGATTAAAGTTGGTTCTACTCGCACGTGAGCAATCTTTGAGTGGGTCCCTGGTGTCTTTAGCTCTATCTCCATCTTTTGCAAGTCGTACAAAATACACTTTTGTGTTGTCAGCAGTGCACTTGTACTTGCATAAGATTTTCTGCTCAAAGCGTCAGCTACAACGTTCGCCTTTCCCGGGTGATACTGGATTGTGTGGTCATAATCCTTTAACAGCTCAAGCCAACGTCGTTGTCGCATGTTGAGTTCCTTCTGGGTGAAGAAATACTTGAGACTTTTATGATCCGTATAGATATCCACTTTTTCTCCGTACAAGTAGTGTCTCCAGATCTTCAACGCGAAAACGACTGCTGCCAACTCTAGATCATGAGTAGGGTAATTTTTCTCATAATTTTTCTCACATTTCCATGTTGCATAAGGACACAGCCTAGACCTTTGTCTGAAGCATCGCTAAATATGACGAATTCTCCCGATCCCGATGGTATGGTCAGAACAGGAGCTGAAACAAGTCTCCTCTTGAGTTATTGGAAACTCTTCTCGCATTCCTCGCTCGATATAAGTTTTGTACTAGAACGAATGATACCAATATCTAATAATTAAACTTTTAACTCTTGGCATTCTATGGGAGCCATTCGGTATGGGGCTTTGGAAATGGGCTTGGTACCGGGTTCAAGATCAATATAAAATTCAATTTCACGGTTTGAGGGTAAGCCAGGAAGTTCTTCAGGAAAAACGTCAAGAAACTCATTAACAATGGGAATATCATTCAAGTTTGATGTATTTTTGTTCAAATCAGTGACATGAGCTAAAAAGGCTTGACATCCGTTTTTCAATAAACGAATGGCTTTATGGCTAGAAATAACAGTTATAGATTTCAATGGTTTAGTTGCTTGAATTTGCATGACAGGTTGATTAGGAATATGAAAACTAATAATCTTATGAAAACAATCAATTTTAGCATGATGGGTAGTCAACCAATCAATTCCTAAAATCACATCAAATTCACGCATCTCCAAAGAAATAAGGTCAACAGGTAATGTGAGGTTGTTGATTTGAACTAGGCAAGATTTATAGATAGTAAATGTAATAGGTATTTCTCCCAATGAGGTTTCAACTGATAAGACAAGATTTAAGTTTTCAATAGTCAAATTTAAACGTTGAGTACATATAGGTGAGATAAAAGAGTGGATAGAGCCAGTATCTAATATGGCATAGACTTCACGAGAATTTATGAATAGCTTACCGGTTATCACCTCATTCGGTTTCTTGACTGTTATCGTCAAATCGAATCCCGAATACTTCATTCGGATCTTCACGTATTTCAACCATGGGAATACCACTGAATAATTTTCTAGCAAACTGTTTCTCGGGTTCATCAACTTCATCAGTAGTAAGGTACCAATGATTTCCATTAAAATAATATTTTCAATAGACTGCAGTTTCCACGATAGTGACTAACTTAACCTGAATTCCTCTAAATTGTAACGCCCAAAAGTATAGAAACATCATTTTTAAATAATCTTGAAAATCATAGCTGGAACACCATAAATCCCAAAGACTAATATGAAAAGTCCATATATTCTGATCCTTTGTTATAGAGCATAACCATGTGATATCACTCTCCCAATTAGTGAGTAAATTAAAGGCAATAATTTCCGCAAGTTCGTTACTTCCTTTAATTGCTTCTAAGAATGGATCTGGAACGACTGTAGCAGAGCTTTCACCTTCATCCTTACTGGATAGAACACGCATAATTTTTGCCTTAGGCAAATGATTCAACTCTGAGTTTGTAAGAAGATTATTCGTCGCCTCTTGTTTTGCAGCTACATTTGTTTCGGTAATTTCATAATTAACCTCCTGATTTCCAGATGCCATAATTAACTGTGGTCACAAAATAAATGTTAGTTCAAATAAACTGACTCATCTCTTCATGTTCCTACATTCAAATCGATTCATTAGATAAAAATAAATCTAATTTAGGTAGGACACACTAGTGATTGATTCTATTCGTCTCTCCCCTCCTAGTTCTAACCCCAGATCTCCATTAAAGACCATATCCCTAAGCTCTGATGCCAACTGTGACGCCCCCAAATCTGGGCCCACACAGCCCAAACTTGAGTCGTCAAAATACTACAACAAAATTATTACAACAAAGCACAACGTACAACAATACAGTGTATAATAATACACAACTAAGTCTTCACTATTATTGCCACACTATTTTACAAAACGTGAAGACTATGATAACTATTCCTCGAACCCTCACTCCATCCCCCGGCTAGACCCTGTTATGTTTTCATCTCCTGTTGAAAAACAATGGAACAAAAGAAAGAGTGAGCTCAAATAGCCCAGTAAAGAATATCATGACTAAGATAATGACGAATAAATTATCATTAGTCTTCAACAGTTGAGTTCTTGATAGAATACAATAGACTACAAGGTTTATATCAAAAACTGCAGTTAAATTCTTAAACAACGTTCAGATCAATAATAGCAGCGGAATGAGTAATCTATTAAAAGAATAATGCAGACTATAATGTCCACTCGGTTCTCTTTTTAGGAAAAACATCATCAACTTTTATCATCTGAAATATCATTAGTCAAGATAATACAAATTCACAGTTCCTGATCATAATCATGCACATCAACAGCTCATCTTTGTACTACGGGCCAAAGATATTCAATATAGCACCAACGGTCATGATTATACCAGATTCAGCCTTTGGTCATAATCATACCAAACAACAGTTCATCTTTGCACTACGGGCCAAAGAGAACATTCACCACGTGCCATAAAAGACACCGAACAGATGTATCGCCTTTAACCTATTATATCGCCTTTAACCTATCATCTGTTCAACAAATATATCACATCTGTGCCCCCGGCCACAGATATTCACAACAGCTTGATTTTTGGATGATTAGAATGATACAAATGATGAACAGAAGAAATAGGATAACAATTAGTATCGGAAGTTTACTTTGTACAGATTCAAATAATGTCCAAATTGTCAAAATCATGTGGAGTGAAATTTAAAAATGATATTCAAGATCCACAGTTCAGAATAACGGTTACAATTCAATAGAAAGGTTCACGTAAATAGGAAGGTTCAGTTGAAATAATGAAGTTCAATTATTATGGAACATATAATATTTTCAGGAATTATAGAAGTAATAGTTCCATAATAAATTTCGATTTAGGAGTATGAAAGAAAATAATATCCCTTACCGTAGCAGGTTTGATTAACAAAAGGTGAAGGAAATTAATACAAAGGGTTATTCACCAACAGGCGGCAATCCGCTCCGTAAGGTTATTCCCACAATTTAATAGAATTTGAGTACAAAGAGTTATTCACCAACAGGCGGCAATCCGCTCCGTAAGGTTATTCTCAGAGATTAATAATGAATGAATACGAAAGGTTATTCTCCAACAGGCGGCAATCCGCTCCGTAAGGTTATTCCCACAATTTAATACATGGAAATAAAAGGCACGTCTTATGAGTAAGGAAGAAACAATATTATTATCGAGAATCAAATAATGATAATCCCTTACCACAGTATGTTTGAATAATGGAAGATGAAAAAGATGGTATCCCTTACCGTAACACGTGACTGGATATTGATTTAAATGAGGTTGATTAACTTGAACAGTACACGTATACTTATAGATCTTCACAAATACTCAAGATGACTTAAGCACACTTAGAGAGAACTTTCACAAGAAGTATTTAGAGAGAGAAAGAAAGAACAAGTAAGGAAGTTTATGAAAAATCCTTAAGTTAAGGCTTCTATTTATAGCCAAAAATCTTATCATTCATTTAATCTAAACCATTCATTTAAAGATCATCTTTTAATCTACACCATCCATTTCAAATATTATATTATCTTTAATCTACACCATTCATTTCATATCACCTAATAATCACCTAACTTTATATTATAAACAAATCAATTTAATTATTCAACAATAATTCACACTTTAATCTACACCATTCATTTCATATCACCTAATAATCACCTAACTTTATATTATAAACAAATCAATTCAATTATTCAACAATAATTCACACTTTAATCTACACCATTCATTTCATATCACCTAATAATCACCTAACTTTATATTATAAACAAATAACTTTATCAATTCAATTATTATGACTAATTGTTATAAATACAGTATAGTTAGCTCTTAGATATCAAGTCAATAAATTAATGAAATACAACTGTTTAAATAACATCATAATAGAGATAACAATAATGTAAAATAAAGCATACGTTACTGTGTAATGACAATTATTGATTCAATAATGTGAATTACTGTGCATATGTTACTGTGACAATTATTAGGTTCAATAATTTTAAAAACAGTGCAACAACAATTATTGACTCAATGATATAAAATACAGTGTAATGACAATTATTAAATCAATAATGCAAAATACTGTGTAACAACAATTATTGAATTGATAATATAAAATATTATGCAGTGACAATTATCGATGAAATGATGCGTAACAGTTACGGTGTCAATTATCAGACCAATAATATGAGACACTATGCAATACCGTGTGTTACTGTAGAGTACCGTGTGCTACAGAAAATACCATAAACTACCGTATGCTACTATTCTTTTATCACCGGTATTTTAACAGTTCCGTTGACTATTTTTATTTAAAAAGGTTACTTCTGTCGTTTTCTATATCCGACAAATATTCCGTTGTGGGGTCCACCAATAATTTATTATTTCGGCGCCGTCGTACGGCACGAATATTCCCCGACCAAACAAATATTCCCCGACAAAGCGAATATTGTCCGACAAAATAAAATTTGCACATAACATTCTTAACTTTCAATTTTGTTAATTTAACCACTTACTGTTTCAAAAAAAATATATATGAAGAAAAATTAAATTTTGTATTTCATAAAATTCGGGGTCTTACATATATGACTCCTTGAAAAAACTTGTACTCGAGGGGATCAACCTCTTGTACCATATGTATATACATAACATTTAGACATCTTGCGCAAATTCGGTTTTTCAACAGATAAAAATCCTCCTTATTTAGGGTTATTCATTCTCAGTCTTACTATAAGGATCCGCACCAACCAATGGTTTGGATAAGCTTTTAAAATATCTAATTTGATGAATTTAAGCATGCATTGTTTAGCCAAAACAATTAGCTTAGATCTTCTTAAAAAATTCTTGAATTAATGAATGATAACATTTGCAAAAGCACTATGTGCGACTTTAATATCAATAATGATGTGGAATAATTTTAGATAATTAATCCACTTTAAACTCTGTCAAATAACTACGAGTGTAGATACTTACTCAACAATAATTGAATTGCTCAATGTAAATAAAGTTGAAGAAAACTTGCAATAATAAATACAAGTTAGGGTTAAGAAGAACTTGCCTCGTGCATAATCTACGGCTAACCAATTCAATTTAATATTCCTTGAACGGACCTAACAATTAATCAATTTGATCTGAAATTAGTATCATATACATATTCGAATGATAACCTTATAACTCTTACGAACCACATAATTATATAATTATGAGTATATAAACACTTAGGAAATATTATCACTATTTGATAATGTTTCAAACACATAAAATCTATATTAATTATTTAATATAGTTCATACACTTATCTAATATTATTAACAATTTAATAATATTTTTTTAGTCTTGTACTATTATTAATCATTTAATAATATTTTAATAATCACTTAATATTATTAATCTTTTAATAATATTTTATTATTCTTCAAATATTATTTAACATTTAATAATATTTTATTAATCTTATAATATTATTAATCATTTAATAATATTTTATTCATCTTCAAATATTATTAACCATTTAATAATATTTTATTAATTATCTAATATTATTAATCATTTAATAATATTTTATGGACTTCTAATATTATTAATTAGTTAATAATATTTTATTAATTATCTAATGTTATCAAACATTGAATAATATTTTATTAATTATCTAATATTATTAATCTTTTAATAATATTTTACTAATTATCTAATATTATTAATCATTTAATAATATTTATTTATTTATCTAATATTACTAACTATTTAATCATATTTTATTGACTTTATAATATTATTATACATTTAACAATATTTTAATAATTTTCTAATATTATTATACTAATAATAATATTTTATTAATTTAATTATATTATTAAACCTTTAGTAATATTTATCCTCTTTTACATATCAAATCAACTATCTTTAATTTTAAAAATACATTTATTGAGTCCAAAAATAATAAAATAATTTTTGAAATATTTTTCATTTTCTGACCCGGACCTGAACCGACCTGGCCTAGCCTGACCCGGCACGATCCGTCCCAATTCGGATTTTAATTTCTTTCCAGAACAGTGCACGGCTCCCTGGTGCAGTGTTTTGTACTGCAACACTATGCCCCGGCGCTGTGACGCCCCCAAATTCAGGCTCCTTGAATCTCGAATTTCATGCTCACGATTCATATATTCTAACTTCATTTACCACTATTCAAAAGTATTTTTAATTATATTACATCCATTAAGGTTCAACATAATGCAAAAGATATCTAATAAACCCCCATGGTCATTAACCTTTATATACATACAATGTTACTAGGATACATATTACACATCTACATCCACAAAATAGTTTTAAAACTACTAGCGAGGGACATTTCACCATTTCTTCACTCCGACATCATTGAGTTGCCTTTGTCTTTCTTATTTATACTCTCAGGTATAACATCTTTGTCTGCATCACATTAATTAGGCAAGAATGAGCAACTGAAGTTCTCAGCAAGTAAACTGAATTGAATAATAGTGCAACATGAGGAAAAAGAATTTATAACAATAACGTAACATGATCTCAATTCAAATGGAAGAAAATAACTGATGAAATTATCTTTTAAAACATGATAAATGAGAATTATACTGAGGGTCACAAGACCATTGAACATAGGTTAGTCAGTGGTAACACTGATAACCTGTAGGTGTCATAAAGACCATAAAACCTTAAACCCGTACTCAAGGTGATCAGCCTCTCGTACCTATGATTGTGCACATCATATTACCGCATATCACAGAATCTCAGAATTTAAAGCATCCGACAAGCTATATCCCCTGGAACGGGGTTGTTCATCTCAGTTTCTAGGAGTCCGTACCCAGAACAATTGGGTTTGGCTCAACATTTAACAATAAACAGTAATTCGAAATTCAGTTGTATCAAAAGTCTAGCCGAGCAAATGACATAGATTCATAATCATCAACTCATTAATTAACAATTATGATTCGTTATGGATACCATTTAAGAATCAATGTGAGTAACGACATAAATTTTCAAAATTTTATTGAACAGTCTATAACATCAACTGTAATCAATATTCAAGAAAGTGGAATAGCTATAAAATTTAGAGAGTATAACTCAATTGAGACTTTAATATTTAATATATGAAAAATGGTTCAAGATTAAGGTTTAGGAAACTTGTCTCGATGTCCGATTACTAAATTAACAGCTAATTATCCTTTCTTGGACTACATATAATCATAACATAATCAAATAATAATAATTTATTAATCTATGATATTACTTTATATAATTAATATCACTCACAATATAATTATTCTACCCATCAGATCTATATTGATGTTTACAATTAATTATAACATAATTTGGTTATTTAATCTAATTACTCACTTTTAATCCTCATATATAAAATACTTAATTATTAATTGGAATTATTCTTCAAAATTGAAAAATTGTTAAATTTAATTTATAAAACATTTTTATATATTTCTCTGATTTTATATATTTTTTATATAATTTTTATCAATTTTAAAACATTTATTTTAATTAAATTAAATTCCAATGGCATTTTCGTAATTATCCTGAAAAATCAGATTGGTGGCAAAATGGTAAATAAGTCGAACTCGGTCGGCCGCGCATGGCGCGCGGTTCCCCCCTGCCAGCCAAACGATGTCGTTTGCTTCGTTCGAGAAAATTGGCCGCTGCGCATGGCGCGGCTTATTCCCTTCCGCCCCGAAACGACACCGTTTAATTCCAGTTCCGGAAAAAAAATATGGCCGCCGCGCAATGCGCGGGCAGCCTTAAAATTTTTCCTTCTTTTTCCCACATTAACAGTAGCCAATAACAAAGGTTTTACACCAATTTTTGATCTTATTTTCCACACCATAACCACTTTAAACATAATATAATCCATCAATACACATCTAAAAATTATATAGAACAATTATATAATTATTTACTAATTTTTCACTAAATTATTTTATCTCCAAAAATACAAAAATAACTCATATAAATTAGTTTTATACCTTCCTTAGGCTTGAATTCCTTCCTTTGAAGCTTGTTAAACACTTTGATGGCATTGAAATTTCCCTTACTTGGTGGTGATGGTGATTCCCATGGCGGTTGTGACGACCCCAAATCCGGGTTCCTTGAATCTCGGATTCGGTTCAACACGAGTACTACCTTTTCTTTATTGTTCATGAATTACAACAATATAATAATTGGTGAATAACCATTTATTTACAATTTCACAACATGTCTTTCTATTCCAGAATCGCAATCTTTATACATTCCTAGTATGTCTCAATATCATACATGATACGACATTCTATTACAATCAAATTGAGTATTTAACACTCATATAATATACCAACTAATTCGTATACTACTCAATCATTTACCTGTCCAATTCGGTCTGATATCTACAATAGACATCTAGATCTTCAGTGAAAGTATTATGCTTTCCTGTTCCTTGATCTTTATCGAAAACTTCACCTAACTTGCATTGTCTGAAAATGTTGGTTTTAAGCAAGAGTGAGCACGACGGCTCAGCAAGTTTAACAGTTACACATAACACATTGCATGCTTCACATTTTAAACATACTATGCATTTTATACTTACATCATGCTCCTCGGGCATTTCATACAATAACCAACTAGCATTTAGCAAATCTTGCTTTATTCTTGTACATATTTTTCATTTAATCATACTTCATGCGTTTCACATATCACAAAATCATCATTAGATTATCTTATCAACAATTAAATATCACATGGCAGCATGTTAATACACATAGGAGCAAGTTCTGAAAAACTTGTCTGGCAGCTTCTACCATTTACGCCTATTTGCATCATTTGCTCAACCTACAATTTATATAACAAATTGACATAATAATTAGCTACCAGGACCATTAATTAGTCTTAACTTAAGACCTTAACTTCAAATTACTAACTCTTAAGATGTTCGACAATCGAACCCTTAAGTTCTGAACAAAAACCCTAGCCCAAATCTAGTTGGACATGTCGGGTACACTTTAACCATTTATGTATTCCTTACACGTTCTTCGTACGATATACTTTTTAATAAGTTGTCTAAATTAGTCACAAATGGACTATTTATATTTGTTTACTTCAATTAAACTTTCCTCTTTTACATAACTTAATGATTCGGACATTTAATAATGTACCGAATACTTCAAAATATTATCTACCTTTGATAATATACAACTATGTTCAAATATTATTAACCATTTAATAATATTTTAATCACATATTAATATTATTAACTATTTAATAATATTTTAATCACTTACTAATATTATTAATCATTTAATAATATTTTAATCACTTATTAATATTATTAATCATTTAATAATATTTTAATCACATATTAATATTATTAACCATTTAATAATATTTTAATCACTTATTAATATTATTAATCATTTAATAATATTTTAATCACTTATTAATATTATTAACCATTTAATAATATTTTAATCACTTATTAATATTATTATCCATTTAATAATATTTTAATCACATATTAATATTATTATCCATTTAATAATAATTTAATCACTTATTAATATCATTAATTATTTAATAACATATTCATCATGTAGTAATGTTATTACCCATTTGATAACCTTTTAATCATTTACTAATGTTATTAATCATTTAATAACTTTTTAGTCATATACAAATATTATTGACCATTTAATAATATTTTAATCATCTACAAAAAATACCAATAGTTAACTTTTTAATGGTGTTAACTTTAGTCTTTATTTTATACATTTAGATACCAATTAGTTACTAATAAACTTCATATATTGGTTTAGTATTCAAACCAATTCATTTTACACTTATTTCAACTTAAATTTTCATTAAAAACTCAACCCGGACCGATCCGACCCGACCCGGACTGAACCGACCCGACCCAGAAAACTTACACATTCTGTTTTGAAAGCCGGGGCGCTCAACTGGGCGCCGGGGCGTCCAAAACAGAAGCAAACCCCTAAAAATGGGCTGTTCGACCCTCCGACGCTCCGACAGCCATAACTTCTTCATTTTAAAACATTTTAGGGTGATTCTTGATTCCATTCTCATCGTAATTTCCCCCTCTACAACTTCTCTTTAGATCAAAAATCGAAATTCCAAACGGAAGGGTACTAAAAACGGCTCACAAGGACAAAGTGAAAACTAAAATCACAAATCCTTGGTTTTAATGGTTTGAACTTGAATAAAATAAACTCTGCACATCCAAATGACACCAACTTAGTGTTGTTGTCTTCCTAACTTCTTGTTTTACAACATTTTATGGTTCAATCATATTTTTGAAAATGTTTGACACGAAATTTAAATATCGAACCACTTAGGGTTTTACCGGTAAATCGTTATATGGACTTTCCTTCTAATTATTTGCATACCACGCATACCAATACTTGTTTTAAACATACTAAACCATGAATCTACCTATATATCATAGATTTAGACTTCTAGAGCATCAAAATAACTTTTGATCGGTTAAAAAATATATTTTGACCGATTAAAACTTATATAGACTATAAAAATGAACTTAAGGAAAGTTTAGAACACTTTTTAACCTCTTGGATATGGATGCTCTTCTTCTTCTCCTTCCAACGTATGCTATGAAGCTATGTGTCATCCACCAAGCTCCTCCTCTAGCAATCTCCTTCAACTCACAAGTGTTTTCTTGTTTTTCTCTCCAAGAGCTCTCTTTTCTCTCTAGAAATTCTAGACAAATGACTAACAAACATAGCCAATGTGTGGAGCACTATATTTATAGCACACCCTTAATTATCATTAACTCTTACTAATCAACTAACATTGGTCAATTTATGGGCTAATTATAATTACTATTGGAGTGATTGACCTTGTGAATGACAAGGTGATTGACTTACATCAAGATAACTTCCAAGCAACCAATGGAGTAAAGAAAAAGCAATCATTCTCCAACACTTAACTAATGTGTGGTTAAAGCTCTTACTTTTGTAACCTAGGTTAACTTAACTATCAACCATGGTCTCAATTGATCATCCACACATCTTCCAACAATTAACCACAATGTGGTTAACTTACTAACACATCAAGTGACTAGGGTTGATCTACCAAATTCAACTTTAGTTAAAACTTTTCATCCTTCAACAATTAACCAATGCTTGGTTAACTCTCACCAAATATGTATACATATTTTATATGTCTACACATTCTTTCTACACAACTTAGCCCAAAGAAGGTTAATTCATTTAACCAACATTGGTTAACTCTCTACCAATTCATATACTTTCAACACATATATCTCTACATATTCATCAATAACCTTTTATTTAAATTACATCATAGCTTGAATTGACCAATTTAAATTGAATACAAGCAACATACATTTTTCCATCACTTAACCAACATATGGTTAAATCTTTACATTATACATATATAGTATATATGTATATACTTTGACTAATTAATTGCTTCTATGACATGAATTTTAGCTAGAGTGTGGTTATTACATTGAGTAACTTAGAAGCAACCACTTGGCAATATTCTCCCATCTTTTAACTCATGTATAGTTAACCTACTAACACAACATGTGACCTAGGGTTGACATTATGACCCACCTTGGTCAATTATCTACATTATGTACATATATTAATACATTTCCCAACATCTAACTCAAGTGGAGTTAACTCTCTACAATCATGTAACCCATGGTTACTAATTCCTATATTGGTGAATTATATACATACATAATTGCATTTATAATATTCTTCCTACAACTAACCCATGCATAGTTAAATCTTTAATTTATTTACTACCTAGGGTTACTCAATTAACTCTTCCATAGTTAATTCTCATTATCACATTCATTCACCTAGCAATTAACCAATGTTTGGTTAATGCTCTCTCTTGTCTACCAACTAGGGTTATTCAATTAACCCTACATTAGTTAATTCTCTACACTTAACCATACTTGAATTTATTCTCTCAACATATTGACCAACATTTGACTTTTAAATTTGGATTCAATATTTGGGCTACTAATTTATTTTGCATTGGGCTCCTTTATTTAATTATTTGGGCTACCCAACACAACTCACATATCTTTATAACTTGGACTAGGTAATTAATTTAATTGGACTACCACCACATTATATACAATACTTGCCAACATAATTTAATTGGACTTATATTAATTACCTCTTGGACTATTAATCAACATAACATTTGGGGTTATTATTTAATTACCCACTTCATACCAATATTCCCATATTGGCTAACATCTATAACCATTTTGGGCTAGTCCACTAGTAGTAATTAAATTACTTGGACTCTATACCACAAATTAATAATTAAGTTAATTACTTAATTAATTAACTTCTTAATATTGTCATTCTAGACAAACTTTCTAGTTTTTATATAACTTTAACTCATAATTAATATAATTAACTTAATTAATTATCTTTCATGACTTTCCTTCTTACTCCATTTTTAAACTAATTAATTTATTAATTTAATTGAGTACTTAATTTACTTCACACATCATTTTGTTTGACTAACAACTCAACTCTAGGTATATATATAAATATTAATATAATCACCTTCACTTCTCAATTGAATTTATTTCCTTAATAAATTCTCTACATGCATCAATACAATATTCTCACATTTAATTTCTAACAGATAAATTATGTTAAAAAAAAAATGTTCACCCATTTTCTACATATCTTACTTCTCAAATTCTAGGTTTTAAACCTTAACCTTTAATAAAATCAATTAAGATATTATTTAAAATCTTGAAAATATCTGGGATATTACATTCACCCCTTCTTATAAGAATTTCGTCCCCGAAATTTCATCATACTCATTTCTAACAAATTTTCATCTCTGAATATATATCTTCACTCATCACATTCTATGACCACCATTTTCTTGGAAGTTCATACTTTTCACAATTCCAGAACAATGGAATATCTTGTAGAAGAATAAATTGAAAATCAATATCTTACAAAAGAATAAATTGAAAATCAAAATATTCATTAAAACTTTCATACTATTCTGAAGAGTCATAAAGACTGTGAACATACTGCGAGAATGTTTATCAATCACAAAGATTGAAAACATACCACAATGGTTTCGTACGCTAGGTGATCAGCCTATCGTACTCTTGCGCTGTGCACAACGACTTCTCACGGGGTCGAACTCTTTGGATTTACCAACCCATATCAGCATGCCACCACTGTTGGGCGCCCCCTCGCGGGTTCTTTATTCATGGCTCTGACATATCCCCCATTATGGGGTTGTTCACCTCAGACTTACTACAAAATTCCGCTCCAGCATAAGTTGGATTGGAAAATAAAACTCGAGTCATTTCTGACCAAAAAGTGTCCAGTCAAAATAAATGACATAGACTCACATCATTGAACTGTTCGTATATTACGACTCAAAAATCATTTCAGATTAGTTAAAGTAACTAAAATTCATTTATAGGACTTCATGATACCGCACCGTTGCAACAGTGCGTTAAGGATTCCGTCTTTTTCATCTTTGCACCATGGCTTTAATGGCGTGTGATGATTTTATAAATACATTTTGATATATTCAAATCAATTTGTCTAGCCGAAACAATTAGCATAGACTCTTCTTTAAACGTTTCAAAATATAAAAAAATCATTTTGACTTTGTCATATTACAGCATACCATAGTGGGCTTAAAAATACATCCAACACTAGGTTACTCTGCATTGATGACTCCATCGTTTATCATGTCATCACCAGTAATGATGGACTTTTCCACACCTCGTGTTACTGAGACTTAATAATAAAACAAGAAAACTCATTTGTCTTTTCAAAAGTACAAAAGTGCGAATTTGGCACGATTTTAAGAATTTCAAAATCTAGCATAGCTAGAAGATTTGGAATATCCTAAAACCTCAAAACATCTCAAATTTTTCCTTCACATTCTTTTCCAGCTTAATAACTATATCTATTATAGCCTTAACCTGACTACTTAACTCTATCTATACTTAATGTTCATCAAACTTACCATGCATTTGAGCTCAGCAACTTACCACAATCATATGGTTTGAGGAGCTTGTCCTAGTCAGACCAAAGTCGCCCATTCGTTGAGGGGTTCTACCATACAATTATGAGTCACGAACTTACCATACGTATTGGTTCTTAGAACACGAACTTATCTTAACATACTCTACCTATCCGTTATATACATGAGAAAAGAATCACCTTCTCAACATACATATAACGAATAGCGCGACACCAGGTTTCAATCGATTATCACTATAGAAAGCTAAGTGGTCGTCAAACCAAACACAATCTCCTGCCCATACAAGAAATTGGTCAACTCGGCCACTAATCAATATAGGAAGTCAAGCGGTCGTTAAACCAAGAACAAATATATCAGTTTCCCAACAGTTCAACACTGTAAGGAAACACATGGCACCAGTGCATATCTTTCTTCTTCGATACACACTGATCGTGCAAGTTTCGCAGCAGCATCTCCCTAATTGGTTCGCTGACATATCATAGCCCCCGCCTATACAAGGGTTCGTTCAACTCAACCACTATATTAATATAGGAAGCTAAGCGATTCTAAAACCAAGCACAGATTCCCTGCCCATACAAGGAATCGTACAACTCAGCCACTAATATGAGTACTCAATTAAAAACCCACAAACCACTAATTTTTCTTAACTGAATACGAATTCTCTCCATTCATATTTTAGCACATCTGCCTCATTACGAGTTCATCTCCATAGATCATTTCATGACCTTATTAACATTTTCTTTATGCTTCTCAAAATCTTATTATAAGATATCTTCTATCATTTCTTCAAATTAGGTACAACATGACCCTTTTTATTTCTCTTATATCTTCTCAAATCCATCATTGGATAATCTTTGATATATGAATTTTCCAAATTCATCTTTTATTACTTAAACTCTTCTGGAGTTTATTCATTTATCATTTTACTTATCTTCTACTACGGTTATAGCCTAAGGTACTCTTACCTAAGGTTTATAACATATCAGCTCTGATACCAACTTGTGACGACCCCAAATCTGGGTTCCTTGAATCTCGGATCCGGTTCAACACGAGTACTACCTTTTCCTTATTGTTCATGAATTACAACAATATAATAATTGGTGAATAACCATTTATTTACAATTTCACAACATGTCTTTCTATTCCAGAATCGCAATCTTTATACATTCCTAGTATGTCTCAATATCATACATGATACGACATTCTATTACAATCAAATTGAGTATTTAACACTCATATAATATACCAACTAATTCGTATACTACTCAATCATTTACCTGTCCAATTCGGTCTGATATCTACAATAGACATCTAGATCTTCAGTGAAAGTATTATGCTTTCCTGTTCCTTGATCTTTATCGAAAACTTCACCTAACTTGCACTATCTGAAAATGTTGGTTTTAAGCAAGAGTGAGCACGACGGCTCAGCAAGTTTAACAGTCACACATAACATATTGCATGCTTCACATTTTAAACATACTATGCATTTTATACTTACATCATGCTCTTCGGGCATTTCATGTAATAACCAACTAGCATTTAACAAATCCTGCTTTATTCTTGTACATATTTTTCATGTAATCATACTTCATGCGTTTCACATATCACAAAATCATCATTAGATTATCTTATCAACAATTAAATATCACATGGCAGCATGTTAATACACATAGGACCAAGTTCTGAAAAACTTGCCTGACAGCTTCTACCATTTACGCCTATTTGCGTCATTTGCTCAACCTATAATTTATATAACAAATTGACATAATAATTAGCTACCAGGACCATTAATTAGTCTTAACTAAAGACCTTAACTTCAAATTACTAACTCTTACGATGTTCGACAATCGAACCCTTAAGTTCTGAACAAAAACCCTAGCCCAAATCTAGTTGGACATGTCGGGTACACTTTAACCATTTATGTATTCCTTACACGTTCTTCGTACGATATACTTTTTAATAAGTTGTCTAAATTAGTCACAAATGGACTATTTATATTTGTTTACTTCGATTAAACTTTCCTCTTTTACATAACTTAATGATTCGGACATTTAATAATGTACCGAATACTTCAAAATATTATCTACCTTTGATAATATACAACTATGTTCAAATATTATTAATCATTTAATAATATTTTATCCACTTATTAATATTATTAATCATTTAATAATATTTTAATCTCTCATTAATATTATTAACCATTTAATAATATTTTAATCACATATTAATATTATTAACTATTTAATAATATTTTAATCACTTATTAATATTATTAATCATTTAATAATATTTTAATCATATATTAATATTATTAATCATTTAATAATATTTTAATCACTTATTAATATTATTAATCATTTAATAATATTTTAATCACATATTAATATTATTAACCATTTAATAATATTTTAATCACTTATTAATATTATTAACCATTTAATAATATTTTAATCACTTATTAATATTATTAACCATTTAATAATATTTTAATCACATATTAATATTATTATCCATTTAATAATATTTTAATCACATATTAATATTATTATCCATTTAATAATAATTTAATCACTTATTAATATCATTAATTATTTAATAACATATTCATCATGTAGTAATGTTATTACCCATTTGATAACCTTTTAATCATTTACTAATGTTATTAATCATTTAATAACTTTTTAGTCATATACAAATATTATTGACCATTTAATAATATTTTAATCATCTACAAAAAATACCAATAGTTAACTTTTTAATGGTGTTAACTTTAGTCTTTATTTTATACATTTAGATACCAATTAGTTACTAATAAACTTCATATATTGGTTTAGTATTCAAACCAATTCATTTTATACTTATTTCAACTTAAATTTTCATTAAAAACTCAACCCGGACCGATCCGACCCGACCCGGACTGAACCGACCCGACCCGACCCAGAAAACTTACACATTCTGTTTTGAAAGCCGGGGCGCTCAACTGGGCGCCGGGGCGTCCAAAACAGAAGCAAAACCCTAAAAATGGGCTGTTCGACCCTCTGACGCTCCGACAGCCATAACTTCTTCATTTTAAAACATTTTGGGGTGATTCTTGAGTCCATTCTCATCGTAATTTCCCCCTCTACAACTTCTCTTTAGATCACAAATCCAAATTCCAAACGGAAGGGTACTAAAAACGGCTCACAAGGACAAAGTGAAAACTAAAATCACAAATTCTTGGTTTTAATGGTTTGAACTTGAATAAAATAAACTCTACACATCCAAATGACACCAACTTAGTGTTGTTGTCTTCCTAACTTCTTGTTTTACAACATTTCATGGTTCAATCATATTTTTGAAAATGTTTGACACGAAATTTAAATATCGAACCACTTAGGGTTTTACCGGTAAATCGTTATATGGACTTTCCTTCTAATTATTTGCATA
The DNA here is from genome assembly GCA_947179155.2 of Hedera helix. Lineage (NCBI taxonomy): Eukaryota > Viridiplantae > Streptophyta > Magnoliopsida > Apiales > Araliaceae > Hedera > Hedera helix. The sequence goes on from OX359283.1 coordinate 9,364,771, forward strand.
CCACACATACCAATACTTGTTTTAAACATACTAAACCATGAATCTACCTATATATCATAGATTTAGACTTCTAGAGCATCAAAATAACTTTTGATCGGTTAAAAAATATATTTTGACCGATTAAAACTTATATAGACTATAAAAATGAACTTAAGGAAAGTTTAGAACACTTTTTAACCTCTTGAATATGGATGCTCTTCTTCTTCTCCTTCCAACGTATGCTATGAAGCTATGTGTCATCCACCAAGCTCCTCCTCTAGCAATCTCCTTCAACTCACAAGTGTTTTCTTGTTTTTCTCTCCAAGAGCTCTCTTTTCTCTCTAGAAATTCTAGACAAATGACTAACAAACATAGCCAATGTGTGGAGCACTATATTTATAGCACACCCTTAATTATCATTAACTCTTACTAATCAACTAACATTGGTCAATTTATGGGCTAATTGTAATTACTATTGGAGTGATTGACCTTGTGAATGACAAGGTGATTGACTTACATCAAGATAACTTCCAAGCAACCAATGGAGTAAAGAAAAAGCAATCATAATTCACAAAAATATTAAATCTCATAAAAATAGAAATAATTCTATTTTACATAAACACAAATTATCTTATTAAAAATAAGAATTATTCATATTTATTTATTATTCTTTTTTCACTATTTCATTTATTTTATATAAACTATACAATATAATTTTGCATAATTTATATAATTATTAATCTTTCCTTAACAACTTTTTATCCTCTTATATAAATTATATTTTTTACTCTTATATAATTTATATAATTATAAATTTCAATATATTTAATTGCATTTCCTTATATAAAATATATAATTTATTACTATATATTTTATATAATTAATTGTTCTTCTTAAAATTCCCAAAATTCCCCAAAATTATTAATTAATCTATAATTAATAATTTTGACCTTATTAATTTTCTCATTAACTTTTAATTTAATTTAGGATTAAATTCCAATATTAATCCCCTTTTTATTGACATAATTCATTTAAAATTTATAACCATACAATAGAATATATTTATACATAATGAATTTACACAATTCACATTACCTACCAAGTTTAAATAATTAAAATACACACATTTTATTTATTTAAACTTTTAGATGTCGTAATATCCTGGATATTACATTCTTGTCCCTTATAAAAATTCCATCCCAGAATTTCTACACTAACTATTCAAATAAACTAGGATGATTCTTTCTCATTTTCTCTTCTAATTCCCATGTGGCTTCTTCAACGTAATGATTTCGCCATAGCACTTTAACAGAAGGAATCACTTTATTTCTTAAGACTTGGTCTTTCCTATCTAATATTTGGGCAAGAATTTCTTCATAAGTTAAATTCTTCTCTATCTGAATAAGTTCATATGCTATGATGTGCTTATAATCTGACTTGTACGGTCGGAGCACTGAGACGTGGAAGACATTATGTATATATTCTAATTCTGGAGGTAGAGCCACTTCATATGCCACTTTCCCAACTTTCTTTAATACTTCGAACGGTCCAATAAATCTAGGACTTAATTTACATTTCTTTCTGAATCTGATTTTTCCCTTCCATTGAGACACTTTAAGAAACACGTGGCTTCCCACCTCAAAATCCCGACCTTGCCTATGTAAATATGCATACTTTTCTGTCGATCTTGAGCTGCTACTAATTGAGCCTGTATCAATTTGACTATATCCGCCATTTGTTAAACTAATTCAGGTCCTAGCAGTTGACGTTCGCCAACTTCATCCCAACATAAAGGAGTTCTGCACTTTCTTCCATATAAAGCTTCGTAAGGCGGCATTCCTATACTTGCGTGGTAACTATTATTATATGTAAATTCCACCAAAGGTAGATGATCATCCTAATTTCCTTTGAAATCCATAATACATGCCCGCAACATATCCTCTAAGGTTTGTATCGTCCTTTCACTTTGACCATCGATTTCAGGATGGTAGGCCGTACTCAACCTCAGTTGTGTCCCTAACCTCTCTTGTAGACTCCTCCAAAAATTTGATGTAAAGCGCGGATCCCGATCTGACACAATTGACACTGGTACTCCATGCCGCAATATCACCTCTTTAATGTAGATTCTGGCCAATTGATCCAAATTGTATTTGATCATGATTGGCAAGAAGTAGGATGACTTGGTTAGTCTGTCTATGATCACCCATATAGCATCGTAGCCTTTTTGAGTAGTTGGAAGTCCTTCCACGAAATCCATGGTAATATGTTCCTATTTCCATTCGGGAATTTCACAAGGTTGTAGCAGTCCACTTGGCTTCTGATGCTCAGCTTTGATTCGTTGACACGTCAAGCACCGGCTTACATAATCCGCAACTTCTCGTTTCATGTTTGGCCACCAAAAATGCTTTTGTAAATCTTGGTACATTTTCGTATTTCTTGGATGAATCGAGAGTTTTGAATTATGTGCTTCCTGTAATACCTCCTCCTTCAATTCAACTACTCCTGGTATCCAGATTCGCCCCTCAAATTTGAGAATTCCATTACTGTCTATTTGAAATTTAATTCATCATTTGATGTAACCCTATTCCTTACCTGAGTACATTCCTCATTGGCTAATTGGGTTTCCTTCACCTTATCTAACAGTGTTGGTTGCATCTCTACAACAGTTGCATCTCTACAACAAATAAAATCTCATCTGCTTCAAAGGGGTACCTCACTTCAATTTTTAATTTTGTCATTTCTTGAATTAATTTATCCTGAACAGTTAATTTCATCAATTTTTCTCTCTCCTTTCTACTTAAAGCATCCACTACTACATTAGCTTTTCCTGGATGGTAGAGGATTTCACAATCATAGTCTTTTATCAATTCCAGCCACCTCCGTTGAGACATATTCAACTCTTTTTGTGTCAAGATATATTTCAAACTCTTATGGTCTGTATATATCTCACATTTCTCCCCATAGAGATAATATCTCCATATCTTCAATGCAAAGACTACTGCTGCCAATTCCAGATCATGCGTTGGATACCCCTTCTCATAATCTTTCAACTATCTTGATGCATATGCAATAACCTTTCCGTTCTGCATAAGCACACAACCTAATCCTTTATGAGAGACATCACTATATACCACAAAATTTACTGTTTCATCAGGCAAAGTTAACACTGGGGCTTCGCTTAGCCTTTTCTTTAACTCATAGAAACTTTCTTCACATTTATCTGTCCACACAAACTTTACAAATTTTCTAGTTAAATTGGTTAGCAGAGTTGATATCTTAGGAGTCTGTAAAGTTACACATTTCCTCTAACAATTAATCATGGCCTTATGGTTATACAACCAGTCCATTCCTAAAATGACGTCAAATTCTCCAAGACGTATCAGAATTAAATCCACATATAACTTATGCTTTCTTATCAATATAGGACAATGCTTATGCACATGATTAACATGTATCACTTCTTTGTTTGCAAGCTCTATATTTAAGGGTTGTTCTAAGTTTTCATGTGTCAACCCTAGTCTTCTAGCAAATTTATCAGATACAAAAGAGCACGTAGCACTCGAATCAAAAAGTACACATGCATTAGTATTGCAAATTGAAATGGTACCTAATACCACGTCTTTAGATTTTTTTGCATCTTGCACCGTCATGTTAAAGGTTCAAGCAGTAGGACGACCTGGTTGAACTGATGAAGGAAATGTCAGCTTTCCTCCAGTGTTTGCTCATTTCACTCCACTCGTTACCTCCATCATCTTCTTTGAACAATTTCTAGCAAAATGGTTTGCCGCTCCACAGTTAAAACATCATGTTTTCTTCAATTTTGGGTAATCTGGTGCAATATGTCCTTCTTATTGGCACTTATAACAAACCTTCTTTCCCTTCAAATAAACCCCTAAATGATTCTTCCCACAATTACCACACGGTTCAATTTTCTTCTTTACATCTCCAGATTTGTTTCCGGAGGTGTTGGTACTACCACTCCACCTTTTCTTACTAGGAGGGTTGGTACTACTACCACTTCCCCCCTTGGAATCCCCTTCATTTTTCCTTTTCTTTTGTTCTTGATGGTATTTTGTAATAGCTTCACTACCTCCCTCAGCCAAGATTGCTTTTTCCAATACATCAGCATATGTTGTTGTCTGAAACATATTTACCTTGCTATAGATCCAGGGCTTCATTCCCTATTCAAATCTTTTAGCTTTCCGCTCTTCTGTACGGACCTGGTATGGAGCAAACCGGGCCAATTCATTAAATTTGGCTACATACTCAGCTACTGACATGTTATTCTGCTTTAATTCTAAAAACTGAATTTCTAACTTGTTCTGCATACTAGTGGGAAAATAATTCTCGAAAAATAATTCCTTAAACCTTAACCATGGAACTATTTCCCCTGTCACTCTATTCCGATTTGCTTGCCACCAGTGGGCAACTTCTCCTTTCATTATAAAAGTCGCAAAAGAAGTCTTCTGCTCCTCTACTACCCTAACCACCTCAAAAACCCTTTTCATCTCCATAATCCAAGTTTGAGCTTCTATAGGGTTTATAGAGCCCTTAAATTCTGGTGGTCCAGCTAGTTTAAAATCTTTAAAATTTGCAAAATGAGGGGGTTGGGTATTCTGTTCAGCAGGAACTAGATTCCTATTTTGCATTGCTCTTACTAATAAATATACTAACCTTTGCACTAAATCAACTGGGGTTGTTTCTGGTTCTATTCTTGTACCTGTCGCAGTGATTTCATTGACTGATTCTTCTGGTACTTTTCTAGCAGGTCTACCTCTCTTTGGCAGCATTCTGAAATATGAACTTTATATTAATTTACATTACTATATTTACAATGCAGAATTTAAAACTAGCAATTTATAACAATACATACTTTATAACACTACCATTCAAATATTTACATTAACAGCCAACTATTTTACAAGATACATACATACCCCAGGTCACACATACATCCTATTTACATACCCTATCTTTACTATTTACATCAAAAATAGGATCCCATACTATATATATATATATATATATATATATATATATATATCCTAATACCACCTCACCCTACATTCCATGGATTCATTTCTCTTCTCATTGCATCTTCATATTCTTGTCTTATAATATTGATCGCCGCATCGCGATCAATGTCTCGCCAATATTGACCTTCCTGCACTCGAAAGTATGAAATTCTGTGTTGTGCCCTTTCCGATGTGCACTTAAAGGCATACTCCATAGCATTTATTCTTACTTGTTTAGCCCTCACCTCATTTTCTGTGAAGCCTACTTGTCTAGTTGCTTTGCCCCAAGCATTCTCAATCCTCGTACGATCAACCATTTCTCTATTCAACCTATCAACGAGAACCTGTCTTTCTGTAGACAGCTCTGCTATTCTATGTTTAGCTTGGGCTAGTTTATTTACTGCCTTATTTTTCTATTGGGTGAGGACCTGGAGTTCTTCCTGTCTTTACTGTGACACAACGTTTTGAGCTACAGCTTGGGCTTCTAACTTATGTACTTGGTGTGTAAGATCAGCAACCTAAATCTCTAAACCATTTATAGTGTCTATGGCATTAGCTATTAATTCCTCATTTGGGTCTAAGTTTTCATAAGGAGTACCTTCAGAAGATTCTCCTATTCCTTCTTCTTCTTCTTCATTTACTCTCATAGGTTTTTCTGGTTCAAAGTCTGGTCCATACTCCGACCCTAACTCAGACACTGGTGGACTAGCAATCACCCGCTCAGGTACTACATGTATATCCCTAACTTCTTCCTCTTCAAACCTAGCCCCACTTGGCTCGCCTACTTCCGTCATCTTATAAACAACAACACAATAATCCTCTATTAACGTTAATCTAACAATTACATAATAACTTTTAAATAACACATAAATTGTTGACTTTTACATCCCCTACATTTCCTACTTTCCTCTTCTTAAACTCGATTTGAGTTGCATACTCCTACCTAGTTTTGTACTAAGGTTTTTCCCTCACCTATAGTCTTAAACCTTTCAGCTCTGATACCACCCTGTGATGCCCCCAAATTTAGGTTCCTAGAATCTCGAATTTGGGGCTCACAATTCATATATTCTAACTTCATTTACCACTATTCAAAAGTATTTTTAATATATATTAAATCCATTAAGGTTCAACATAATACAAAAGATATCTAATAAACCCCCAGGGTCATTAACCTTTATATACATACAATGTTACTAGGATACATATTGCACATCTACATCCACAAAATATATTTAAAACTACTAGCGAGGGACATTTCACCATTTCTTCACTCCAACATCATTCCTTTGCCTTTGTCTTTCTTATTTATACTCTCAGGTTTAGCATCTTTGTCTGCATCACATTAATTAGGCAAGAATGAGCAACTGAAGTACTCAGCAAGTATAATGAATTGAATAATAGTGCAACATGAGGAAAAAGAATTTATAACAATAACGTAACATGATCTCAATTCAAATGGAAGAAAAGAACTGATGCAATTATCTTTTAAAACATGATAAATGAGAATTATACTGAGGGTCACAAGACCATTGAACATAGGTTAGTCAGTGGTAACACTGATAACTTGTAGGTGTCATAAAGACCATAAAACCTTAAACTCGTACTCAAGGTGATCGGCATCTCGTACCTATGATTTTGCACATCATATTGCCGCATACCACGGAATCTCAGAATTTAAAGCATTCGACAAACTATATCCCCTGGAACGGGGTTGTTCATCTCAGTTTTTAGGAGTCCGTACCCAAAACAATTGGGTTTGGCTCAGCATTTAACAATAAACAGTAATTTGAAATTCAGTTGTATCAAAAGTCTAGCCGAACAAATGGCATAGATTCATAATCATCAACTCGTTAATTAACAATTATGATTCGTTATGGATAACATTTAAGAATGAATGTGAGTAACGACAGAAATTTTCAAAATTTTATTGAACAGTCTATAACATCAACTGTAATCAATATTCAAGAAAGTGGAATAGCTATAAAATTTAGAGAGTATAACTCAATTGAGACTTTAATATTTAATATATGAAAAATGGTTCAAGATTAGGGCTTAGGAAACTTGTCTCGATGTCCGATTACTAAATTAACAGCTAATCATCCTTTCTTGGACTACCTATAATCATAACATAATCAAATAATAATAATTTAGTAATCTATGATATTAATTTATATAATTAATATCACTCACAATATAATTATTCTACCCATCGGATCTATATTGATGTTTACAATTAATTATAGCCTAATTTGGTTATTTAATTTAATTACTCACTTTTAATCCTCATATATAAAATACTTAATTATTAATTGGAATTATTCTTCAAAATTGAAAATTTGTTAAATTTGATTTATAAAATATTTTTATATTTTTTTTTCTGATTTTATATATTTTTTATATAATTTTTATCAATTTTAAAACATTTATTTTAATTAAATTAAATTCCAATGGCATTTTCGTAATTATCTTGAAAAATCAGACCAGTGGCAAAATTGTAAATAATTCGAACTCGATCGGCCGCGCATGGCGCGCGGTTCCCTCCCTGCCAGCCAATCGACGTTGTTTGCTTCATTCGGGAAAATTGGTCGCCGCGCATGGCGCGGCTTATTCCCTTTCGCCCCGAAACGACGCCGTTTAATTCCTGTTCTGGAAAAAAAATACGGCCTTAAAATTTTTTCTTCTTTTTCCCACATTAACAGTAGCCAGCAACAAAGGTTTTACACCAATTTTTGATCTTATTTTCCACACCATAACCACTCTAAACATAATATAATCCATCAATACACATCTAAAAATTATATAGAACAATTATATAATTATTTACTAATTTTTCACTAAATTATTTTATCTCCAAAAATACAAAAATAATTCAAATAAAATTAGTGTTATACCTTCCTTAGGCTTGAATTCCTTCCTTTGAAGCTTGTTAAACACTTTGATGGCACTGAAATTTCCCTTACTTGGTAGTGATGGTGATTCCTGTGGTGGTAATGGTGGTGGTGGTAAGAGAAAGGAAGATAAAGATAGTATGGTTATGTTTGGTGTTTTGTTTGTTTTTATTTTTTTATTCTTTGCACGTACATATATAAGCATCAAGTATGGTTTAATTTGATTTAAGTGTTTGTTTCCAAGTCCACCGACTTAGCTAATGCGGGAAAAGTCATGCATAATTGCTAAAATAATACATTACGTAGTTATTTCGGGTAAAAATATTTTATATAATGTATATATAATATTTATTTTAATTCACTAAAATTCATAAAATACTTTATAAATAATATTCATATATTTTTAGGATACTTTACTTGATATATTTTGTACACGCATAAGAACATGCATGTAATTATATGAGGTCTTTATACCTCCAAAATTAATAAAATAATACACATAATTTAATAAAATTAAAAAATTTCACGTTTCAACTTTGTTACATATACATTACGTAAACCTCCAAGTATTTTATATTATTACATAATATATATATATATATATATATATATATATATATATATATATATATATATATATATATATATATATTATGAATTATAATAATTTCTTTTACATACATAATTCACAAAAATATTAAATCTCATAAAAATAGAAATAATACTATTTTACATAAACACAAATTATCTTATTAAAAATAAGAATTATTCATATTTATTTATTATTATTTTTCACTATTTCATTTATTTTATATAAACTATACAATATAATTTTGCATAATTTATATGATTATTAATCTTTCCTTAACAAATTTTTATCCTCGTATATAAATTATATTTTTAGCCTTATATAATTTATATAATTATAAATTTCAATATATTTAATTTCATTTCCTTATGTAAAATATATAATTTATTACTATATATTTTATATAATTAATTGTTCTTCTTAAAATTCCCAAAATTCCCCATAATTATTAATTAATCTATAATTAATAATTTGACCTTATTAATTTTCTCATTAACTTTTTATTTTATTTAGGATTAATTTCTAATATTAATCCCTTTTTTATTGACATAATTCATTTAAAATTTATAACCATACAATAGAATATATTTATACATAATTAATTTACACAATTCACATTACCTACCAAGTTTGAATAATTAAAATACACACATTTTATTTATTTAAACTTTTTACACTTCGTAATATCCTAGATATTTTAGGCGTTGTACTGTAGAAACATTTTTCAATTTTCTAATTTTTGACAGTTTTCACACTTTTGATTCAAACCTTGATAAAATGAAATCTGCACATCCAAATGACACAAAATCAATGTTGATGTGTTCCTAACTTTTTGTTTTATAACATTTCATGGATCGATCACATTTTTGAAAATGTTTAACACAAAATTTAAAGATTGAACCACATAGCGTTTAAAAATAACCTCATTTATGGTAAAAGCCATAACTCCTCTGTTTTTCAATATTTTTGAAAGCTTCAAGTTGGGTTTTCTTTAAAATTTATAACTTTCTAGTCATAAAAATCTATTTTCCAACTTGTACATTTCAAATTACAATATTAAACATTACATGCTTAGTTAAGATTTTACCGGTAAAGTTTGATATAAAAATTTCTTCTACTTTTAAGCATAACACACATACGAAAACATGATTTAAACACGTCAAACAATGAATATACATATATTACATAGTTTAAGACTTTTAGACCATCAAAACAAGTTTTGATCAGTTAAAAATATATTTTAATCGTTCAAAATCTATCTAGACTACCAAAATAAAATATAGAAGGGTTGGAGCACTTTTAAATCTTGATGACATGTGTGCTCTTCTTCTTCTCCTACCAAAGTATGAAATGAGGCTTTGTGTCATCTACCAAGCTTTTACTCTAGCAATTTCTCACAACTTACAAGTGTGTTCTCTCTTTTCTCTTTCAAAAGCTCTCTCTTTTTCTCTCTAGTGCTCTAGAAAATGACCAAACAAACTCATCTAAGGTGTGGAGCACTCTATTATAGAGTCTCCTTAATTACCATCAACTCTCCCTAATTCACCAACATAGCCAAATTAGTGCTAATTAGGATACTATTTGATGGATGGACATGTTGAATGACTAAATGATTGACTAGAGTGGTTGAGCAACCTTGTCCTTCAAGAGATTTTCCAAGAAACCTCATGCAACACTTCGCCCCCTTGTGGGGCCCCTTGTAGCTGGCCAAAATGGGATTTAATCCCCCATTTTTGGTTTATTTTTAATGCATTTATATACAATATTTACACCTATATATATATATATATATATATATATATATATATACATGTTGACCAATTTTAACTTTGATTTGGGCTCCAGATTGGACTCTAGAATTTAATATATTGGACTCAATTTAATTAACACATTGAGCTAACATTAAATAACTTATGTTACATTTAATTAAAACAAGCATTGGACTTATTTAATTAATTATATGGACTAAGGTTTAATTGATTACATGGACTACTAGGTAAATTAATTTTGTTTCATCTTTTTACTTCTTTTTTTTTTTTTTTTTTTTTTGTAACTTGAGCAATTTAAACTAAAGTACAAGTATTCATCTCGACCCATATAAACATAAACGGAAATGCATATGTATTCATATGTTAAAACTATAGTGCATACCACTTTTACATCATAAGCATACTACTATAAATGTTACGATCCCTGAAACACTACAAAAGATGGGATCTAACCATAATCATATTCCACAACTTCCTAGAATTGGGATTTACATCATACTAACCCTCTATAAAAAAAATAAAAGTTGGGTTTTTACTACATCTATATACAAACAACATAAATAAATAAATCTACTACTAATGACTGTGCATCCCTCGATGAACCGCGCCATCGTACTCCTCATCACTCATAGCCATTACCACGCTCCTGCAGATAGTGTGCATGGACTGACCCTCCTCTGTTGGGTAGTAGTACACCCTACTCTGGAACCTACCAAAAGAAGAACGATAGACATAGCTAAGCCTATCAATCCTCACCCTCTTCTCACGGACCTCGTCCTCTAGCTCCAGCATCTACCTATGAACTGCATCTCTCTAGACCTCCATCTCGATCCTATCCTCCATAGCCTATTGCCAATGGCCTTTAATCTCTTCCTTCTCTACCTGTGTTTGCTGAATCTTCAGCTCAGTTGCTGCTAATCTAGCCTCCACCTCATCCATCTTCTCTTTCAGCAACGTGTTATCACCGGAGAACTGATACGCTGCATCCCTATACTGGTTCTCCGTACGCTGGTGGGTATGATTATGCTCTTCCAAGTACTAAACCTTATCCTCCAGTTCATCATTCCTCGTAGTCAGTGAGTTAATAATGTCACTGGCAGTAGTGCCCATGTCATCAGCATACTCAGCGGCTCCTCGTCCTCAGATTCCTCAGACTCGGCCTCATCCTCACTGTATGGCCTCAAAACTCCACCCCAGACGGGCTCCTCACGGTTTTCCTCCTCTAGATCAGACTCATGCTCCTCTATCGGTGTAGCCACTAGCTGTTGTGCCGTATCCATATGGATATCAGTGTAAATCACCTCCTCGGCAGCATGACTAGACTGTCCAATTTCCATCATCCTATATCATAAAAACAAACACATGTTAGTACAGCAATAAAATATATTCATTGATGAAATGAAATGATATTTTATCATGTACATCTCAACTCAATGGATTCCCTCAATCCACCTTCAAAAATACACAACATGATGAATATCCCCAATTCATCTCCTAACGCACTCGATATGAGTTTAGTACTAAAGTTATATCCTAGGTTTCGTCATCCTAACGTTTCTAACCTACAGCTCTAATACCAACCTGTGACGACCCCAAATTCGAGTTCCATAACCTCGGGTTTGGTTCTCTACTGTACAATACTTACTAACAATTAAATATATAAATTGCATTTAAACTTCGCGGAATAATACAAAAAGGTTCCTTATAAAAAGGCTATAATCCCAAGGTCGATTAACATTAATATAAACATTAACATATCTTAAGGGAATACAAAAGATTTACAAAAGAAATTACATATAAGTAATTAATCTAGCATGCATCAAGCAAATCTACGCTTTGGCTTTTCCTTTGCCTTTGTCTGGTTTAGAACATTCTGGCTTAGCTGAAATAAGTCATGATATAGCAAGAATGAGCAACCAAATAGCTCAGCAAGTTTAAGAACCAATAGCATAAGATATATCATGATGAAAGGGAAATTAACTTTAGGGTTTTCAACAATAGATAACAACTGTGAAATAAATCAAGAATCAATTTATCATTATAAGAACGGATTAACTCTTTACTGTTGAGTGGTCTTTAAGGACAATGAACTACTATTAAGGTAGAACAGACATTTATATATATCTGACTCCTCGAAAAAACTAGTACTCGAGGGGGATCAGCCTCTTGTGCCATATGTATATGCATAACATTCAGACATCTTGCGCAAATTCGGTTTATCGACAGATAAAAATACCCCTTATTTAGGGTTGTTCATTCTTAGGCTTACTATAAGGATCTGCACCAACCAATAGTTTGGAAAAACTTTTAAAATATTCAATTTGATGAATTTAAACATACATTCTCTAGCCGAAACAATTAGTATAGATCTTCTTAAACAGTTCTTGAATTAATGAATGATAACATTTGCAAAAGCACTATGTGCGAATACAATATCAATAATAATGTGGAATAATTTTAGATAATTAATCCACTTTAAACTCTGTCAAATAACTACGAGTGTAGATACTTGCTCAATAATAATTGAATTACTCAATGTAAATAAAGTTGAAGAAAACTTGCAACAATAAATACAAGTTAGGGCTAAGAAGAACTTGCCTCATGCGTAGTCTACGGCTAACCAATTTAATTTAATATTTCTTGAACGGACCTAACAATTAATCAATTTGATCTGAAATTAGTATCATATACATATTTGTATGATAACCTTATAACTCTTACGAACCACATAATTATATAATTACGTATATATAAACACTTAAGAAATATTATCACTACTTGATAATATTTTAAACACATAAAATCTATATTAATTATTTAATATAGTTCATACACTTATCTAATATTATTAGCAATTTAATAATATTTTATTAGTCTTACAAAATTATTAATCATTTAATAATATTTTATTAATCACTTAATATTATTTATCATTTAATAATATTTTATCAATCTTATAATATTATTAATCATTTAATAATATTTTATTCATCTTCTAATATTATTAACCATTTAATAATATTTTATTATTTATCTAATATTATTAATCATTTAATAATATTTGATGGACTTCTAATATTATTAATCATTTAATAATATTTTATGGACTTCTAATATTATTAATTATTTAATAATATTTTATTAATTATCTAATATTAATAATATTTTAATAATATTTTACTAATTATCTAATATTATTAATTATTTAATAATATTTTATTAAGTATCTAATATTATAAATCCTTTAATAATATTTTATTTTTTTGTTAATATTATTAATCATTTAATAATATTTATTTATTTATCTAATATTACTAACAATTTAATAATATTTTATTGACTTTATAATATTATTATACATTTAACAATATTTTAATGATTTTCTATTATTATTATATTAATAATAATATTTTATTAATTTAATTATATTATTAACCATTTAATAATATTTATCCTCTTTTACATATTAAATCAACTATCTTTAATTTTAAAAATACATTTATTGTGTCCAAAAAAAATAAAGTAATTTTTAGAATATTTTTCATTTTCTGACCCGGACCTGACTCGACCCGACTCGGATTTTAATTTCTTCCTAAAACAGTGCACAACGCCCCAACGCAGTGTTTTATACTACAACAATGCGCCCAGGCGCTGTACTGCGAAAATATTTTCCAATCTTTTAATTTTTGACAGTTTTGACACTTTTGATTTAAACATTGATAAAATGAAATCTACACATCCAAATGACACAAAATCACTGTTGATGTGTTCCTAACTTCTTGTTTGACAACATTTCATGGTTTGATCATATTTTTGAAAACGTTTAACACAAAATTTAAATATCGAACCACCTAGGTTTAAAAACGATCTCATTTGCGGTAAAAGCCATAACTCCTTTGCTTTCCAATATTTTTGAAAGCTTCAAGTTGAGCTTTCTTTAAAACTCATATATGTAACTTTCTAGGCAAAAAAATCTATTTTCCAACATGTACATTTTAAACTATAATATTAAACATCACATGCTTAGTTAGGGTTTTACCGGTAAAGTTCGATATAAACATTTCTTCTACTTTTAAGCATAACACGCGTACTAAAACATGATTTAAACACATCAAACCATGAATATACATATATTACATAGTTTAAGACTTTTAGACCATCAAAACGAGTTTTGATCGGTTAAAAATTTATTTTAACCATTCAAAATCTATCTAGACTATAAAAGTAAAATATAGAAGGGTTGGAGCACTTTTAAATCTTGATGACTTGTGTGCTCTTCTTCTTCTCTTACCAAAGTATGAAATGAGGCTTTGTGTCATCCACTAGGCTCTTACTCTAGCAATTTCTCACAATTCACAAGTGTGTTATCTCTTTTCTCTTTCAAAAGCTCTCTCTTTTTCTCTCTAGTGCTATAGAAAATGACCAAACAAACTCATCTAAGATGTGGAGTACTCTATTTATAGAGTCTCCTTAATTACCATCAACTCTCCATAATTCACCAACATAGTCAAATTAGCGCTAATTAGGATACTATTTGATGGATGAACATGTTGAATGACTAAGTGATTAACTAGAGTGAATTTACAGTGAATTTATCCACAAAATTCTAAAATTTAAAGTAAAATAAAACCTAAATTTTTTAAAAATTCTCTCAAAATTTACTCACCCCCCAAACTTAAAACAAACATTGTTCTCAATGTATAAAGTGAAAGAATTTAAGAACAAATGACTCCCCTGAATATGTAGTATTTTTTTCCTTATCTGCTAAGCTTAAGTGTATTGACATAAACCTGAAACGAAATAAAAACAAAATATTAAAACAAATAATAATAATAATAATAATAATAATAATAATAATAATAATAATAATAATAATAATAATAATAATAATAAATCTACTACTAAAAAGAAAAAAATTACTAAAAATAAAAATAAAAATAAAAAAACTAAAACTAAAACTAAAACTTGGGTTGTCTCCCAATAAGCGCTTGTTTTTAAGTCTTAGCTTGACTACTAATTTTTCTTTCAATCAAGCTTAATCGCAAAAAGAATAAAAAAAATCCAAGCCTCCTCTTAGCTTTCTCTTTGATCTCCATGGCATTTATGTAACACTGCAGACTACCCCCAAACTTGAATTCATCCAAGTTGTTCAACTTGCCTTCACCTAGGTCGATTCGAATATATTCCTCCAAATTATGAAACTTTTGCACAATTGGCATAGGTGACACAATCAAAATCTGTTTAGAACTATTATAATCCAAAGCGTGATCATCCTTATCATTCCCTTCCTCTAATTCTGCTCCTCTTTTTCTCAACCTCATCATCGTCTTCCACAACAAGATATGGCATTTTTAAATTTCTTCCACCACCCTCTTAAAACTCCTTGCCACTTTCTAATGCTCACACTAGTCTTTACCTTCCTCCTCAAGATTTATCTCTGTACTACTAGGTAAAATATTGTGAAAGCAACTGTTGACTACATTGACAAGTTGTTCACTCCGAATCTCCATATTTTGCATTGATTCTTCATTGCTTTGAATGCTCATCTCGGATCGCTCTATAGCCTCAATAACGATTTTCTCCAAATTTAAAATTTTCTCTTATTGTGATGGAGGTTGTTGATATGAGAATTCGTATGATTGAGGTTGATATGAAAATTCTAACATGTATGAAAGTTCTGGAGCAAAATTTTCTTGATTATTCATTCTCATCTCAATTTACTCAAAAAACCTATCAAGAATTTTTTCCAAATTAGATTTCTCCTCTTGTTGCTATGGAGGTGGGTATTGAAAATCTTGATGATATGATATTTCTAAAGCATAGAATTGGTATTGATTGTTGTTATTCCATGAATAATTCGGATAATACTACCAACCCGGATGATAATAGTTTGGGGTATAACTATATTGTTGTTGATTGTAGGTATTCTGAAAAAGATTGATTTCCATAGCGTCAATTTTTCTTTCAAGATCCGCAAATTGTGCATTCCATTGGTTAACTAGTTCTGCTACACTTAGTTGAATCATCCTCTCAGAATATCATTGATAATTAAATGCAGTAATCGTACTTGAAAAAGAAATAAAATAAAATAAAATAAACAAAAATATACAAGTTTAAATTAAAACTAATTTCACTAAAACTAATATTGACAAAAATTATTAAATTAATTCGACAGCAACGATGCCAAAAACTTATTTGCCTAATTTTAAATAGGAATTTACACACAAGTATATGAGGCCCACAAATAATAAAGTGATTAAACCGAGTGTTGGATCCACATGGAATTAAAAATAATTAATATTAAACACAAATTTTATATCAAATTAATTTTATTTAAACAATTGCAATAAATTAATTAATAAAACTAATAAAACTTACTAACTAAATTAAACTAATGAAAATGATTAAATCAGATTAAAAATACTTAAGATCATAATTTTTTTTTAATGCTTCATTTAAATCTCTCAACTCTCTTTTTAATTAATTAATTAAAAAGAATTGTTAACTAAGAATACATAATTATTTATTAACAGTCTTCAACAATTAATAAAAAGACTTATTTGAGTTATGTTACTATATTCATGCAAAACACTTAAAATAGATTCATTAATAATAAACTCTTAAATAAGTTACATCTGACTTATAGATATATTCATCATATACACTATCATACTACTCTTCCTAAAAAGAATAGACAAATTCACATGTTATTATATCTGAATCTAAACATATAATTCACTTTTGATTTCATATAGATTATCTCATTAATTATTGCGCAAATAATTATGCATGAACGCATAAAATATAATAAACAATCCATCTATAATCATTAATAATTAAAAAAAAATTGCTTTAAACTACACATTGAGTTTAATTGCAATCTCAATAATAAATTAGCCCATAAATAAATAATAAATTATCTACAAATAATTCAATATCTCAAAATTACAAGAATAAAAATAAAATAAAAGAAATCAAATCTGTGTTTTGATATTCGACTGTCACTCTGATCACAGTCTTCAATTATCAAGCTCCGCCTTTAATTCTTGAATCATTCACGTTGAATATTTGCTTCTAACTTTACTCCTAACTATGTTAATAATCTGCTAATACACGTTAATGTGCTAAAAATATGAGTCTGATAGTGTATTTATAAGAGTACAATATTAATCCTAATTAAAAATGGAATTAAAAACCAAGTTGGAATAAAAATTATAAAAAGAATCTCGTTTCTAGCCAATTCCTGTGTAGCCAAACAAGGCCTTGATCGCCTTTGACTTGGTCAAAACACTGCAGCGCACATGGCGCCATGATCTCTTATCCTAGCATTATCGAACGACAGCGTTTTTCTGCTTGCATACTGCTTACTAGCGTTTGCGCATGGCGCATAATCTTTTACTCCCATGACACACCAAACGATGTCGTCTCCAATGCACGCTTCAACTGACCTGTGCATCTTTCGCGCCTGAAATCCTTCTATTTTGCTGAAATTCCAATTTTACCATTAGCTTGAATTTTTCCTGCAAAATAATTAAAAATAATAAAAACACATAAATTTAAATAAATTACCTAAAATAAATTAAAATACATTAAAACTCACAAATAATTAAGCCTAAAAATATATAATAATTAGGTATAAAGTCTCATTATCAAATACACTCAAACTTAACTATTTGCTTGCCCTCAAGCAACACAAAAATAAAAATTAAGACCACAACAAATAACTAATTTACTCTAGCAACGAATCAATATGAATTTAAAAATTAGTCTTAAAGATGTTTTAAAATATAACTAAAAGGAAAAATTTTAAATTATGCAAAATCTAAAATTTTAACATATTTATTAATTTTACTCTGCTCAAGACCCTTCGTGTGTGTGTGTCAATCCAAATGTATCAAACTAATTTAAACTCAGATAAATTCATGTAATTCAAATGCCATATAAAATATATTAGACAATAAAGAATTACGAAACAAAACTCTATAACTCGCGTTTTGCACTACTTTTCACTAATAAAGGCAAATATAAATTAAATGAACAAAGTTTTTTCTCACGTTATGTACACAAGGATCATTTTTTTTAAGTTCACCACAACATTCCTGTCCTAACATATTATTATATTTTTTCTTTATTCATCGTAGATGAGTGCATTTTATGTTCCATCTTTTTTTTTTATGCCCAAGAATGCGTTTTACATTAGATCTCATTTTCTTCACATGTATTTATGAGTGAGTGCGTTTTTCGCTTTATCTCAACTCACCAAATGACTATCATTTCAACTCAGAAATGATCAATAATTCAAACAATCTTAGAACAATTTACCTAAATCATCTCTCCCAAATTATAATCCGCCTAATATTTCACTTCAAGTAAAAAAATTATTAGTGATTTTTTTATTTTGTTTCAGATTTATTCAATGCAATCTAAACTTGGCAGATGAGGATGAAAATTACTATGTATTCAGATGAGTCTTTTGTTCTTACTTTTCTTTTTTTTATACATTAAGTAGATTGTTTTGTTATAAATTTAGGGGTGTGGGTAATTTTTTTTAAAAAAAATTAAAAATTTTCTGTTTTATTGTAGTTTAAATTTTGAAATTTTGTGGGTATATTCACTACAAACATTCATGAGACACAACTCGTCCACTTGAGGTAACATTGGGGTTTAATGGCTTGTTGCACATGCTAAGTGCAGTCGTGTTTTCTACGAAAATGGGATAACTTAGTTTTTAGATTGAGTCTTTTAGGCAATGAATTAATTGAAATAAATTTATGGCCAATAATAAAATTTTTGGTTTTTATTTAACAACATTTGGAAAATTAATGAATTATTGATTTGCTTGAATGTTGACATATTGTTGGTTATTATTTTATTTGAGATCCTATAAATTTTATGCTCATCTCCATTTGTGTTAAGTTAGTTTTAACTTAGAGAAAGTTTATATCATTAATTACGTATGATAGATATTTATGAATTCTATATCTTATTTGATCATAACTTGATGTGAAATATGAGGTATAATATAATTTGAGGAAGATGATTTAGGTACATTATTCTAAGATTGTTTGAAGAATTGATCCTTTCCGAGTTGAATTAATAGTCATATGGTGAGTTGAGATAGAGCGTAAAATGCACTCACTCATAAACATGTGAAGAAAACAAGATAGAGCGTAAAACGCACTTGTGAGCATAAAAAAAAGTGAGATAAAGCATAAAATGTATTCACCTATGATGAATGAAGAAAAAATATAATAATATATTTGAAAATAAATGTTGTGGTGATCCTAAAAAAATGATCTAAGTGTACGAAACGTGAAAGAAAGAAAAAAAACCTTTTTGATCCTTTAATTTTATTTTCCTTTCTTAGCGAAAAGTAGTGTAAAAAATGAGTTATAGAGTTTTGTTTTGTAATTATTTATTGCTTAATATATTTTATGAGGAATTTACTTACATGAATTTATTTAAGTTTGAGGGTATTTAATAATTGAATTTTTTATCTATTTATTAGATATTTTTTGGCTTAATTATTTTTTAGTTTTTAAGCATTTTAATTGCTTCTAGGTAATTTATTTAATTGTATGTGTTTACATTATTTGTAGTATTTTTATATTATTTTTTATTCATTTTATATTTAATTTTGTAGGAATTAAAAGTTGAGGGCAATTTTGTAAATCTACAAGTGGCAGAATAGTAAATAATGGCATTAAGTGGCAAATTTATAAATAATAGGAATGGCAGTTAGGCACGCATTGCGCCCATGTGGACCAGTTGAGCATCCGTAGGAAGCATACAACGTTGTTTGGGCTTCATCGGCATCAAGAAGGATTGTGTGCCAAGCGCAGAAGGAATTGAAAAGAATCATACGGTGTCATTTTATTGAGGGATCAAGCAACTGATGGGCGCGCCAGGCGCGATGATAGCTGAGGCGAGTTGAATTCAGTTAACGCCGTGTTTGGCAACAGGAACGGGATTTTAAGTTTTTATTTGATTCCAAATTGAATTTTAATTCCTTTTATGCTATGGATTATTATTATACTCCTATAAATACACTATGTAGCTCTTATTTTCAGCATAATATATTAGGTTAGAGCATAATATAATAGAATTATAATAGAGTAGATTAATTTTATTAGTTTAGAAATAAATATTCAACGCGAAAGATTCAAGAATTAAAAGCGGAGTTTGGGAATTGAAGACTGTGATTCGAGTGACAGACGGATATCAATACAGATTTGATTTCTTTGATTTTATTTTTATTTATGTAATTTTGAGATGTTGAATTATTTATGGATAATTTATTATTTAGTTATGGGCTAATTTATTATTGAGATTGCAATTGAACCCAATATATAGTTTAAATTATTATTTTTTTAATTATTAATAATTATATATGAGTTGTTTATTATATTTTGTGCGTTCATGTATAATTATTTGCGTAATAATTATTGAGATAATCTATATGAAATTAAAAGTGGAGTATATGTTTAGATTTAGATGTGATAACATGTGAATTTTTTATTTTTTTTATAGGAAGAGTAACATGTTAGTGTATAGGATGAATATCTCTATATGCCATGTGTAACTTTATTTGGAGTTTATACTTATTGAATCTATTTTAAGTATTTTGCATGAACATCACAACATAATTGAAATAAGTCTTTTTAATGATTCTTGATAAAGGTTAATAAATAGTTAAACATTCTCAATTAACAATTTTTCTATCTAATTAATTAATTAAAAAGAGAGTGAAGAGATTTAAATGAAGCATTAGAAAAAATTATATTCTTAAGTATTTTTAATCTGATTTAATCTTTTTCATTTATTTAATTTAGTTAGTAATTTTAATTAGTTTTATTTATAATTTAAATTGCGATTATTTAAGTAAAATTAATTTGATATAAAATTAGTATTTGGTAATAATTATTTTAAATTCTTTGTGGGTTCAACACTCGATTTAATCACTTTATTACTTGTGGGCCGCGTATGCTTACGTATACTAACTAAATTAAACTAATGAAAATTATTAGATCAGATTAATAATACTTAAGATCACAATTTTTTTCAATAATTCATTTAAATCTCTTAACTTTTGTTTTTTAATTAATTAATTACATAGAATTGTTAAACTGAAAACAACTAATTATTTATTAACCTTCTTCAAAAATTAATTAAAAAGTCATATTTCAGTTATGTTGCTATATTCATACAAAACACTTAAAATAGATTCATTAAGAACAAGCTCTCAAATAAGTTACATGTGTCATATAGATATATTAATCTTATACACTATCATGCTACTTTTCTTAAAAAGAATAAACAAATTCACATATTATCATATCCGAATATAATCCTATAATCCACTTTTAATTTCATATAGATTATCTCATTAATTATTGCACAAATAATTGTACATGAATGCATAAAATATTATAAATAATTCATATATAATCATTAATAATTAAAAATAAAATAAATTAATTTAAATTACACATTAGGTTTAATTGCAATCTCAATAATAAATTAGCCCATAACTAAATGATAAATTAGCCACAAATAATTTAATATCTCAAAATTACAAAAATAAAAGTATAAAAAAAAAAAAAACAAATTTGTGTTTTGCTATCCGTATGTCACTTGGATTACAGTCTTCGATTCCTAAGCTCCGCATTTAATTCTCGAATCCTTCGCGTTGAATATTGGCTTCTAATTCTACTCTTACCTATGTTAATAACCTGCTAATATATGTTAATTTGTTGAAAATAAGAGTCTAATAGTGTATTTATAAAAGTACAATATTACTCCTAATCAAAATTGGAATTAAAAACCAAGTTGGAATAAAAATTATAAAAATAATCTCGTTTTTAACCAATTCTCGCGTAGCCAAACAAGGCCCAACCGCCTTTGATCGGGTCAAAACACTACAACGCGCGTGACGCTGTGATCCCTTATCCCAACTTCACCAAACGACAGCGTTTTTCTGCTTGCATTCTGCTTACCAGCGTCTGCGCATGGCGCGAAACCTACTACTCCCATGACATGCCAAACGACGTCGTCTCCAATGCACGCTGCAACTGACCCACGCGCCTGAAATCCTTCTATTTTGCTAAAATTCCAATTTTTCCAATAGCTCAAATTTTTCATACAAAATAAAATATAAAATAATTAAAAATAATATAAAAATAATAAAATCACATAAATTTAAATACTTAAAAACTCATAAATAATTAAGCCTAAAAATATATAATAATTAGGTATAAAATTCCATTATCACAATTCAATCCTTATAGCATACAATGCCCTGATCAAATGTAAGACATAATTACTATCAAGTGTTATTTTATTTGATCATATGCACTTTAATTCACAAATGTACAACTCTAATGTAAATTAGAAACTCCTTTCAAATTCTAATTTTCATTCCACATTGGCCAAGAATTTCTGAGTTGTTATTTATCTAATTACATAGAACATTTTCTTTCTTTACTGAAAGTGGTAGATCCTTTGTTGACCATTCACCTACCTGTAGGGATTTCGGATCGTAAAAGTAGCGAAATTTAAAATTTTCATATCGATTTCCAAAACCCTAAAAAGGATCCATGCGAAAACATATTAAATCAGAGGTTTAGATTTGTTTTACCGTTTATCTGAGCTTGAATGGAGACGATGAAGAATTTTGGAACGATTCGAATCTTCAACGCAATCCAACGGAACTGCGACTCTACGGTATCCACACGAACGCTCCGCGAATCGTCACACGATCTGCAGCAAAAGGGAGCTGTGGTACTAGCCACCAAGATCTGAATTTTCTGAATATTTTTCTTTCTAATCTCTTTCTAAAAGCGGCTAGGGTTTAGATTTTGCTTATGTTACTTTCTCTGCTGATATATCATATATATATATATATATATAGCAGTCAAAAGAATTAACCAAAACCTAATCCAATTAAAAAAATAAATAAAATCCGAGTTTATATATATATATATATATATATATATATACAAGTTATCTTAATAATTTAAATTTGTAATTTAAATACTATCAATCATATTGATATAGTTAAATTCTTATAATTTAAATTAATTCCACTTTAATTTCGTTCTAAGTGTGTGACCCTATAGGTTATTATTACGTTGGATTTAATTTTAAAATCATATTATAAAATTATAAATAGTGAGTGGCATCTAGTAATGCATCATTACTACCCAAGTAATAATAAAATCGGTGATTCGATGCAGTATTTTCGTGACCAATGTTTCCATGTAATTTAATCCTTTTAACCCTGACATCCTAGATTAAACTCAAGGCATGAAATGTGTCATACTCTTCATAATTTAATCTGAGTTTTCTTGATCAATGAATAGACTATATGAAGCAAATCACTATTTGAGCATGGTCATGCATTTCATAGTCCTACTCAATCAAGAGGCCCATGGATATCACCGCTAATATATAGGAGAGTTAAATTCCATCTAGATCACTTATATTCCTCACACGATTCATGATGTACCAAATAATCACATTTATTGTCCACCCTATAAAAAGTGACCTTTGATGATATCAAAATACATAAATTCTCGTGTAATAATATAGTGATTTCAGGTCGGATGATCATTACATCATTGTCACTATGAGAATTTCTTATGACACTTTTCATAATGCTCCACGTAGAATTCTCATGGTGGGTCTGTCCAGTACATTATTCTCTAACATGTACCTATACATTGACTCAATATCTCATATATTTATGACCAATGAGATTTGGCCATCAGTCAATCCACATACTAGTCTCAATGCATCATTGTTGTCCCATTAACAATGATACTTGACTAGGGACATTTAAGAGCAATGATACTAATTGTAATTATATAATCTCATGTTCAAATCACATACTTGAAGCTATATAATTCGTATCACTATTTTACGAACTTTTATTATGCTAACATTTATATAACGAGGTAAATAAAATCATAAAAAAATAATTCATTTATTCAATCAAATATAATATAAAAAATGTTAAGCAATTACATCAAATAATTGACCACTAGGGCATGAACTCTTATAATCTCCCACTTGCACTAGAGCCAATCACTCATATATCTAATACCCATGGAACTAGTGTGACCTTCGTGCTTCTGCTGTGACAAAGCCTTGGTCAATGGATTTGCAATATTATTATCTGTTGGCACTCTGCATACATGTACATCTCCTCTATTAATGATTTCACAGATGAGATGGTACCGCCTAAGTATATGCTTGGATCGTTGGTGAGATTTGGGTTCCTTAGCCTGTGCAATGGCTCCATTATTATCACAGTATAGCTCAACAATGGTTGGAAAAACATCAAGTTCAGTGATGAACTTTTTAATCCATACAGCCACTTTGGCCGCACTAGAAGCAACAATATACTCAGTCTCTATTGTAGAATCGGCTACTGTCTCTTGCTTCGAACTTTTCCAGCTAACAGCATCACTATTGAGGCAAAACACAAAACTTAATTGAGACTTATAGTCATCTATGTCAGCCTGGAAACTAACATCTGTGTAATCCTTTACTACCAGTTCATCTTCACCTCCATACACCAAGAATGAATCCTTAGTCATTTTCAGGTAATTGAGGATATTCTTGACTGTTGTCCAGTGACCTTCACCTAAATTCGACTGGTATCTGCTCGTCATGCTCAAAGCATACGAGATATCCATACGAGTATATATCATTGCATACATGATAGATCCAATTGCCAAAGTATAAGGGATCTTTCTCATACGCACCTCATCATCTTATGATTTAGGACATTAGGCCTTAGAGATCTTTACACCATGAGACATGGGTAAGTGTCCTCCTTTTGCCTCTTGCATGCTGAACCGTTTCAGCACTTTATCAATATATGTACTTTGACTTAGGCCTAGCATTTTTGTCGATCAATCTCGATGATACCTAAACTGTAGGTTGCATCGCCCAAATCTTTTATAGAGAAACATTTTTCTAACCATATTTTTACGGCCTGTAAGGAAGGAATGCCATTCTCAATAATTAATAAGTCGTCAACATATAATACCAGGAATACAATGTGACTCCTACTAACCTTCTTATATAGACAAGGTTCATCTTCATTTTTTATAAAGCCAAACTCTTTGACTGTTTCATCAAATCGAAGATTCTAACTCCGAAAGGCTTGCTTCAATCCATAAATGGATCGCTGCAGCTTATATACCTTTCCAACATCATTTGGAGTGACAAAACCCTCAGGTTGTGTGATATACACATCCTTAAGGAGATTTCCGTTAAGGAAAGCAGTTTTGACATCCATCTGCCAGATTTCATAATTATAAAAGGCTGCAATAGCAAGTAAGATCCTGATGGATTTAACCATTGCCACTGGAGAGAAGGTTTCATCATAGTTAACACATTGAACTTGTTTGAAACCTTTTGCTACTAGTCAGCCTTTATAGGTTTGTACATTACCATCCATGTCGGTTTTCTTCTTGAAAACCCATTTGCACTCAATTGGTTTGTTACCCCTTCGGGTGGATCAACTAAAGTCCATACTTGGTTAATATACATGGAGTCCATCTCAGATTTTATGGCTTCAAGCCATCTCTCAGAATCTGGTCCATTAAAAGCTTTTTGGTAGGAAGCAGGCTCATCCTGATCTATGAGCATCACATCGCCGTTTTGAGTCACAAGAAATTCATAATATCTCTCGGGCTCTCGGCGTGTCCTACTAGATCTACGAATGCCTTGTGTAATTTGAGTAGGTTCACTTTCCACAATATCTTGTGGTTCCTGCTCATGTTCCAACTCAGGTTCAATGATATTTTGTGGTTCTCGAATTTCTTCGAGTACTACTTTCCTCCCACTGTTTCCTTTAGAGACAAATTCTCTTTCTAGAAAAATACCAGTTCAAGCAACAATCACTTTGTTCTCAGAAGGTTTGTAGAAATAATACCCTTTTGTTTCCTTAAGGTATCCCACAAAATTACATTTGTCAGATTTGGGTCCGAGTTTGTCAGAAGCCGGACATTTTACAAACGCCCCGCAACCCCAAATCTTCATGAACGACATACTAAGACGTTTCCTAATCCACATCTTATATGGTGTCTTTTGAACCGTCTTTGTAGGAACACGATTAAGTGTGAATTCAGCTGTCTCTAGGGCATGACCCCAGAAGTTTATTGGAAAATCTGTATGACTCATCATTGATTGTACCATGTCCAACCATATCCAACAAGGTACGATTCCTCCTCTCAGACACACCATTCCATTGTGGTGTTCCAGGTGGAGTGGGCTGTGATATAATATCACACTCCTTGAGAAGGTCATCAAAGTCTTGGCTTAAGTATTCACCACCTCGATCGGATCGAAGGGCTTTTATGCTTTTGCCAAATTGGTTTTGAACTTCATTCTTGAATTTCTTGAACTTTTCTAAGGATTCAGATTTGTGTCTCATAAGATACACATATCCATATCTACTGAAGTAATCAGTAAATGTAATGAAGTAATAGAACCTACCTCTTGCTAACGAACTCATGGGTCCATATACATCACTATGTATAAGTCCTAATACGTCACTAGCCCGTTCACTGTGACCAGTGAAATGGGCTTTAGTCATCTTGCCTAATAAACAAGACTCGCATTTCTCATATGATTCAAAATCAAATGAATCCAAAAATCCATCTTTATGGAGTTTGGATATGCGTTTATCATTTATATGGCCTAAACAACAATGCCATAGATATGCCGATTTTGAATCATTTGATTTAAATCGTTTTGTATTTATGTTATAGATAGGCATTTCTAAAACAATAATATAAAGACCATTAAACAATTGTGTAACACCATAACATATTTCATTTAAGTAAAACGAACAGCTGTTGTTCTTTATTAAAAACAAAAAACCTTTCTTGTCCAAACAAGAAACATAAATAATGTTTTTGCTCATAGCAAGAACAAAATAACAATACTCTAATTCTAATACTAGCCCAGTGGACAAAGATAAATGATAAGGTCCTACGGCTAGTGCATCAACATTTGCTTCATTCCCAACTCGTAGGTCAACCTCTCCTTTCGCCAAAGTCTTACTCCTTCGGAGTTCCTGTACATTAACATAAATGTGAGAACCACATCCACTATCTAATACCCATGATGTGGAAGTGGAAAAATTGACTTCTAT
This sequence comes from Hedera helix, assembly GCA_947179155.2. Taxonomy (NCBI): domain Eukaryota; kingdom Viridiplantae; phylum Streptophyta; class Magnoliopsida; order Apiales; family Araliaceae; genus Hedera; species Hedera helix. The sequence goes on from OX359283.1 coordinate 9,392,181, forward strand.
AACATATATACCTGAATCAGAAGTCATACTTCCTTTCTTTTTCTTTAGTTCATCCAAATAAGCATGACAATTCCTCTTCCAGTAACAAGGTTTTCCACAGAAGTGACAATCACTTTCTTTAGCCACCCCACCTTTAGGATATGATTAACAAATAATCATATACCTGTATTTATATTACATATTTCCAGAATACGCACACATGCAGAATATCATATATTCAATTTCAGACCGGTAAACATGCATCATCATGTATCATATATATCGAATACAATTAAAACACATAATTTGAATTAATCATTTTGCACGTAGCTCTAATACCACTGAAGGGATTTCAGATCGTAAAAGCAGCGGAATTTAAAATTTTCATATCGATTTCCGAAACCCTAAAAAGGATCCATACGAAAACATATTAAATCAGAAGTTTAGATTTATTTTACTGTTTATCCGAGCTTGAATGGAGATGATGGAGAATTCTGAAATGCTTCGAATCTTCAACACAATCCAACAGAATTGCAACTCTACGGTATCCACACGAACGTTCCGCGAATCGTCACACAATCTGCAGCAAAAGGGAACTGCGGTACTAGCCACCAAGATCTGGATTTTCTGAATATTTTTCTCTCTAGTCTCTTTCTAAAAGTGGCTAGAGTTTAGATTTTTCTTACATTACTTTCTCTGCTGATATATATATATATATATATATATATATATATATATATATATATATATATATATATATATATATATATATATTAAGATATAATATATAAATAAATTTGGATTTTTTTTTTTTTTTAATTGGATTAGGTTTTGGTTAATTCTTTTAACTGCTATAATCCAATTAAAAAAATAAATAAAATCCAAATTTATTTATATATTATATATATATATATATATATATATATATATATATATATATATATATATATATATATTAAGTAAGACTATCAATCATATTGATATATTTAAAGTCTTATAATTTAAATTAATTCCCTTTTAATTATGTTCTAAGTGTATGACCCTATCAGTTATTATTACGTTGGATTTAATTTTAAAATCATATTATAAAATTATAAACAGTGAGTGACATCTAGTAATGCATCACTGCTACCCAAGTAATAATAAGATCGGTGATTCGATGCAACCTTTTCGTGGCCAATGTTTCAATGTAATTTAATCCTTTTAACCTTGACATCCTAGATTAAACTCGAGGCATGGAATGTGTCATACTCTTCATAATTTAATTTGAGTTTTTTTGATCAATGCGTAGACTATATGAAGCAAATCACTATTTGAGCATGGTCATGCATTTCATAGTCCTACTCAATCAAGAGGCCCTTGGATATCAACCCTAATATATAAGAGGGTTAAATTCCATCTAGATCACTCATATTCCTCACACGATTCATGATGTACCAAATAATCACCTTTATTGTTCACCCTATAAAAGGTGACCTTTGATGATATCAAAGTACATAAATTCTCGTGTAATAATATAGTGATTTCACACTACTAGAAAAACGACATATAGCGACGAGATATAGCGACGGTCGAGGCGGAACCATCACTATAGAATGAAAATAGGCCCTATAGCGATGGTCGAGTTAGAACCGTCGCTATAAATAGAAAATAGTATCTATAGCGATGGTCTACTCCTGACCATCGCTATAGATAGAGAAAATAGGCCCTAGAGCGACGATTTATTTCTGACCGTCGTTATCGAATGAAAAAATAGCTCATATTATAAAAGGGAAAAATGTTGACCGCCAAAACTCCCTCCTTTATTTTCGCGCTCCCAAATAATTAGTCTCACTCTCCTCTCAGCCTCAGTCTCTCACCATCATCTTCCTCACAATTCTCTCTCCTTTTTCCCAAAACTCTCAATCTCAAGTCGCAAAACTCTCTCAATCTCTTTTGGTTGGGGCATCATTTAGATGCAGCTGAGTATGAAGAGGCATTTGCTTTACTTTTCAATCTTGCAGTGGTAAGTTTTTCTTTCTTCTCAATGAAATAACAAACCCTATCAAATGTTTATACTCTATTTCCCCCATAATTTACAATATATAGTCTTTATTAAACCCTAGCTAGACCCTTCCTCCTTTCTCTTCCTTGTCGGCAACCCCGAAGCTCAGTCTTCTGGTCATCCATTGTTTGTAAATTAGAGGTTAGGAGAGGGAAATTTGAGCCTTTTTGCTTTCATTTTCGCAGTTTCTCCCTCGAATTCGGTAGCAACTAGTTGTGGTAAGCATTTTAGGATTTTTCTCTAATCAGTTATTCTTCACCAAATTACCAACCACTTCATAGCATTTTACCGTCTATCTCAAATTCTTTTTGTTTTTGCAATTTTTTGAGCTTTTTTAGATTTAATGCAAATGGGTTTTCTTAAAGTTTTGATTTTGGGGAAAATTTAATGATTTTCAGGTAGGATTTTGGGGATATAGACAATGCTCGTGTTATTCGAAACCCCTGTGGGCTTTGCCCTTTTCAAAGTGTTGGATGAGGGAAAGCTCTCCAAAGTTGAAGTAATTTGTATTCTCATTCTCTTTCAATTTCGTTTCTGGGTGTTTGTTGATTATATGGAGTTTATTAGATCATGTTTATATGTTGAATTTATAGTTAATTTCCTTTTTTGTTGTTGCAGGACTTATCAAAGGAGTTTTCTACTGCTGACTCAGCGAGAAAGGTCATTTCCATGTTCTCTTATATATTGTTTCTTGTTTGCTTTTAGTATTTGTTTTCTGAATATAGTGTTTGACTAATAGAGAGTACTAACATTGAAAATGATCAGCTTTTAATGAATATGGATTGGTCTCAATTCGCAGACCTGTACTTCCTAAATACTTACCTATCACCACCACTGTAGTCTTTAGCCTCCCAACTGCGTAAGTATTTATATTATATGTTTCGACACCTATGTGCCTTGTGCATGTTTGGATTTGATAATATATGTTTAGTATATTCTTAAAATCATTGTCAGCTTATGCAAATTCTGGATCATAGTAACTTTTTATCTATTCATTTGATTACATTTTTGTTTGGTCCAAAATTCTAATATGGTGTTATTCAAGTAAACTAGCATTTTCAATAGTAATTGTTATTGATCCCTTAAATCCTTTGATTATATACTTTATTAGTTGATAAACTTAATTGGAGATTTGTGCTGCAATTTTATAATCTGTTTGGATTGGTACTTAGGTAAACCTGAGAGAAACAGAGATAATTATTGTAACTCTTTTTTTCTGCATAATTTAGGAGAGGAGATGTAGAAAAGGAAAGGTCTCTTGTTTGTATTTTGGGTGAAAAATTGTGAGAATGAGAAAACCGTAGTTATGCTTTATTATGTTTAAATGGTGATAATGATCAAGAAAACCAGGTTATCAAGAGTCTCACTATATATTTTCATTTTTGCTATGATATATACTTATAAATATCTTATTTTAAGTTTCTCTGTTCCGCAAAATGAGTCTCAGTTTACAAACTTTACAAATATTAGGATTTTATGTCATTTTATATTCCTATTAATAGAACAAATGACTCTTTTTGTAGAATTTTTTTCGTTTTCTGGAATAAGGGGAGTACTAAAGTAGTTCTTTACTAGTTATTATTTATCAACATATTGAGTGGATCCGAGATTTTCAAAATTCTTGAAGCAGACTCCAACAACTTGTCTCTAGAATGAGAAAGCAAAGAATCCAAAACTTTATGCTTGCAAGGATTGGCTGTCTGGTTTCAATTGGATGTGGTTCTGTTTCAACAAAAGTGATTGGAGACATTGTTTTCTCTAGAGACTTTCATAATATTTTGATATATGTCTAGTTGTCTAATAAATTTTTCATGGCATAAAGAAATTAAAAAGCTTAATGTAAGTGAGTTCCCATGGAGTATTTTGTCTATCTTCCTGCAAGAATTGTGCTTTTTAAATTTGTATTTTCAAACATGGCATAGTGAAACAAAACTCGGTGTAAATGAGACTTGACAATTCCTCGTTGAATAAGCAAAGACCTGACAGTAATGAATTTTTTCTGCTCATCTAGCCTTAGGGAATTGGTTTATATGATTTATACAGACATCTTTAGGTCTCGTCGTAATACTAAAACTAATGTTTATGCGTGCATAATCCTGAGATAATTTCTAAAAAAAATGCATGTGCCAATATTATTAGTTGTTGTTAGTACATTCCTCTCTTTTACCTATCCTTCTTTCTAGGGTTTTTTGATATTGTAATTGATGGATGATAAATAGTTGATTTAATTGTAGCTATAACCTTGTTCCCATGATTATATATTCTACCTTCTATTTAGGTTCGCAAAAGTGGGTGGCGCTATTTGGATACTGGGTAAGTGTTGATTGAGAGTGCTTGCTCAGTTGATAGGGTGGAGGAAGCTTTGAGCACATTGCTTCTAATGCTTCCTGAGATAAATTATTTTTGGTTCAATCCAGGTTTGCTCGTTTCTCGTGTTTCCCTTTTTTAGGAATTATTGATAGCATGTCATCACATGATGCTGTGTTCATGAAAAAACTTAGTTCCTTCGTTCTTGAAAGTTGTCTGCCTTGTCAATTCTTGAAGCAAACCATTTTGTTCAGGGACTGAAAACCTTGAAAGGGTGCATTTATTTTTGCCTTCATATGGTATTGTGTTATTATATTATTAAATATTGCATTTGAGTTCAGTTTTAAGGAGAGAGCAACTGCTTTACCTACTCCTAGATAGTTCTTAATTTTTATAAAGTATAGCTACCTATACAATTAGTTGGGATCCATACATTCTTGTTCAATCCTCTATCTGCCTTTACATTTGCAGTTAATGAACGCTGTGATATGGAGCTGGATGAGACTGATCCAGCAGTCTGGATGAGGTTGGAGGCTGTAACTGATGAATACATTCAAAACAATTCTCTTGCCTTCAAGAATGTCTGCGAAAGACTGCTCCAGAATCAGCATGATGACTTATTGCCTGAGACTTTCAAGTCTCTGCAGTTCCTAAAGGGAAAGGGTTCCAATACTAGCATGAGTACTGAATTATTGTGTTCTCTACATATTTAAATACTTTATAGTGCAATTAGGAGAAATAGTTTTGCTGCGTTGACTGATTTCTATACTTTATATTATTGTTTACATTGTCATGGTTGTTGTTATTCTGATTAGTAAAGACTAAAGCATGGGTTTTCATTATGTTGTTTAAACTTCGCTTAGAATGTGGTGCAGTTTGTATTGCATAACTGATAACTATAGATGAAAGGGAAGTGATAAAGATGAAATTTTGATTTGTTCAATTCAGTATGGATAACAATGTTGCTGGCAGTTTAAAGAGCTTCATGCTATTGAAATTTGTTTAATATTTTTCAATGAACAGGCCTGTAATTAACTAAACCAGCCGATAAATCCCCTTATGCCTAGTGGCAACTCCAAGGGCTCAAGGTCTTGAGATTGGACCACCAGTATCAATATGAACCTAGCTACATTCCAGACATCTAAAAACAGAAAGCTACATTCTAGATTGAAAAGTTGTGTTTGTTAGTAGTCATGCCAATCTTGAGCATCTATTACAAGGAACAATGTTTAGAAGTCTTTGAATTGACTTCTATTCCTAGCTTTCCCCTTTTATCTTAATTTTTGTTGATTGTTCTGTTTAGTAAAAAATTGAATGAAATGAATATTGTTTATGCGCCACTTTAGTTGCTATGATTTCCTCATTGGGATGTGCCAAACAGACCAATTTTAGGTTTTGTCTTGTATTTACTTAATGTTTTTACCCTTTGTCTTAACATTTTCACCCAAGATTTATTTCTCTCTTAATGTGTGCAACATAACAACTATTTACACAATAAACACACATAAAAATATTTACTTTTGATGTTGAATGTTGATGACTTTTTTTGGTTTCTTACTAGTCACCACTCTCTTCTTGTCATATACATTTTGCTACACAATTTTAATTTTTTCCATAAATGGATGCTTTAACTATATAAAAATTGAAGGGAATTTATGTCTATAATGTACAAGTATGTATGTATCTATGTCTAAATTGACTAACATCTTACTCTTTGATATGGATCTGCAGTATGAAACTGACACAATAAGCAAATTTCTAAGTGATGGCAATATTATGGCAAAGGTTAGTGTTTCAATTTTTCTTAATTATTGCTGGAAGGAATTTCTTTTAGAAAATGGATCTTGTTAAAATACTTCTAGTAGTATCCTACTGCTGCTGCTTTGAGAATGAAAATAGCAGTTGGAAGAAATCAAACTTTTGATCCGTCAGTGCCCCTATATTTATTAATTTTGGCTTTTAGAGTTATCATGCTTACTGTTTTTCTTTTATACATTGAATTTCGTTACTTTGGATTGGCATAATCACACAAATAAGAGGAAGGGGTACTCAAGTAACTCAACCTCAGTAATTATATTGAAGTGAATTGTGATGTTATAGATTATGTTGAAGTGACTATATTTTGAGATTGAGGTACTTGCTATTTTCAAGGTTTATTGTAGCTGTCAAAGACGGTTTTTTTTCTTTTATAGCGGAAAGGTTGCATAAGTAATCAATGTTAGGCCTAATATTATGTGCATTTCTTGGATAACAGATTTTATTCAATTACAATCAAGGTAATTTTTTATGATATTGCAGTTTAGGAGTTTTAGAATAAATTGTGATGGCATGAAAACCAAATGTTCATTACTTACAGGTTTACTGCATAAGTTTAAGTCAACTTTTAAAGTGAGAGCTACTATTAGTCTCATTGAATTGGGATATACTGAGCTTTCTTATTGTTTTTTCCCCTTTCTATAATTGCATTTTCCTAGAATTGCTGTGCAGAGTATCGATAAAGGTTATATTAGAATGATAATTTTTATTTACAATATGAATTGGGAGCTACATACTGCTGAGAACATATTGTTGGATCCTATATGATAGTAGATTTTAAATTTGTGATGCTATTTTATTTCATTAGAACAAATTATTGATTAAGTGGTAGATTGCTTTGCCAAAATTTTGTTTAATTTCTTCCAACTCAATCTGGGATATGTAATGAATGTCAAGTATTTACTTTGGTTTAAATTTTTTTTCTTTTTCTCCTTCATTTAACTTCCATGAGTTTATACTCTTCTGCATTGCATGTTATTTCTGTGAGCTTTCTATATAGCATTTTTGTTGCCGGAAGTTTTTACTCATTAGAATTGGTCTTGTATTTTGATTTTCTGTACTTGTAGGCATATGAAAGAGCACTTTCACACTATCATATAGATGATATGATTCACCCATAAACAGATCATCGTTTGGAAAATGAGAAAGTAATCAAGAAAATTAAGAGACTAAAGGAGGTTGCTGTGGTCTCAGCTGCTTCACGATCTGGTATGCCTTACTCATGGCGTGAACTTGAATTTGGAAAAATTATGTATTTCTTGACTTGTCAAAAATGAAGCTACTGACATTGTGACACGCTATTTTCATCCTGTTGGAGTTTATTGGGATGTGATAACAATTAGGCATGCACAAAAATAGCTTTGAGAGATGTCACGTATACTAGATAATTTTTTCAATTTCAAGTGTTGATATGTTTAGCGCTAATTGGTGGCCTGGTGGGTTGATATAGTATAAACAGCTTCACTTTTTCAAGTGTTCAGTTTTAACTGCTTCATTATTTTAAGCTTGTTGATGCAACTATATTAATTGCATAATCAAATAATACAATTGTATTTGCAATTGAGATATATATGTTTATGTTTGTAGTCTCTTGTTTCAAATACAAGCTTGTTAATACAACTATGATTTGATATATTTATGATTATTATAGGACATTGTATTGTGCATAGAATAATAATTTTATTAATAATTTTTTTTAATATTTTGAAAATCTATAGCGACAATCGCCAACGGTCGCTATAGACCTTCAAAATATTTTTTTTAATATTTATAAGGCCTATAGCGACTGTCGGTGCCGACCGTCGCTATAGACCTTTTTTTAGCGACGGTCAGAATCGTCACTATTGATATGCATTGGTCGTCGGTAAAAAATCAAAAACGCGTTTTTAATCTAGTTTGTAGCGACGGTCTGACCGTCGGTATATATATGAAAGATCGTCGCTATATAGTTTAGCGACGACTTCTAAGGCGACGGTCGGCCGATCGTCGCTATTACTTTTAGCGACGGTCTTTTGGCCTATAGCGACGGTCAGTGACCGTCGCTATAGGCCAGATTTCTAGTAGTGTCAGGTCGGATGATCATTACATCATTGTCACTATGAGAATTTCTTATGATACTTTGCATAATGCTCCACGTAGAATTCTCATAGTGGGTCTGTCCAGTAAATTGTTCTCTAACATGTACCTATGCATTGACTCAATATCTCATATATTTATGACCAATGAGATTTGGCCATCAGTCAATCCACATACTAGTCTCAATGCATCATTGTTGTCCCATTAACAATGATACTCGACTATGGACATTTAAGAGCAATGATACTAATTGTAATTATATAATCTCATGTTCAAGTCACATACTTGAAGCTATATAATTCGTATCACTATTCTAAGGACTTTTATTATGCTAACATTTATATAACGCAGTAAATAAAATCATAATAAAATAATTCATTTATTCTATCAAATATAATATCAAAAATGTTAAGCAATTACATCAAATAATTGGCCACTAGGGCATGAGCTCTAACACTACCTCCATGTATAACTTATTATACCCGATCATAACCTTTGATATGATATACCCTAAAGGTCTTAAGGAATATGCCAAAGTATAACTCATCATAGACAATGTAATATGATGATCTCAAGTCCAAGGATCACTTGTACTACTATCACAAAAGGAACTCCTATTGACAAGTAAGTAAAACTACATTAGGTGTTCCTTGAGCGAGTCACGTTCAGTGAACTTATTCTCTAATAAGCACCTACATACTTACTTTAGTGTCTCCATACAAATAATTATGAGATTAACACTATATTCCTATGTGACCTAACTTAGCAAGATGGCGATAAAAGCCCTTCTCAACAAGGCTACACAAGGTACACCGGTATATTCCTATCCGAGATACAAATAAGGCACTCATCCGAAGATAAAGCAACCTACAAGTGCTATCATGCTTTTGGTCGAGTTATTTAATCCATTTTTCAATATCATAAACAACTACACATTACATACAAAGTACATAATCCATACATGAAGAACAAAGCATGATAATCATTCATTAGCAATCCATTCACATCAAAAAGAGAGATATTCCATTAAAATCTAGTAGTGAGATCCATTGTGATCCTAGAAATGAAGTTAGTTCATAGTTAAATGACTAACAAACATTAACAAGTTACTCATTAGGCTTAAATACATAGAATGAAGATAACTAAAATGGATGAAACTTCCTAAACACAAGTTTCAAACACTAAAACTCCCTTCACAATATAGCAATCCAAGCTTGATGAGTCTTCTTGTTCTTGAGCTTAACACCAATCCAAGTGGCTTTGAAGGCTGGAAGAAATGAAGAAAAACAGCTCCAAGGCGTAAAAATCCGATTGTCTAGGGTTAGCCAACATTTCACTTAAGTAGGAAAAAACTCGTCAGAAATCAGCATGGCTGACCGCCGCGGCGGTAGAATCCACCGCTGCGGCGGTGGTCTTTTGTGAAAATTACCATTTTGCCCTTTCAGCTCAAAAATCCTACAAAACACCAACGAGACATTAGGGATCAAAAAATTCATAAATATAAGCAATAATAACTCTCAAAAACTCACAAAATATTAAGTTAGACGTACTAATTCGCAGGTATAAAACCCGCTCATCAAATACCCCCAAACTTAAACATTTGCTCGTCCTCGAGCAAAACAATAAAACAAAAATTAAATAACTTCTAAAATTACTAATCCAGACAAGAATTGGAATCATAGCCTCAGGGATAACTGCAACAACTACGATAAATCATAAAGCAGAACAAAGTCTAAAATTTCAACAAAATATTCAAGCTCACGACTGCCTATGATCCGTTTTGCGTGCGTGTGTGCAAATCCCCATGATAAATTAGTCAGAGATTAGATGAACTTAAACAAGCAACTGCCATGGGCGATTTTTCAAATACCGACAAACCAAACAAACACAACCAAACAAGACTATTATATAAGGACAAGGAACCTCGGATTTAAACAAGAAAAGCTAATGACTATTAACCACACAGGCGAGTGCGTTTTACGCTCCGTCTCACCTGGACTAACAAGCTTGACTGTGCAATGTCTAATTTTATTAGGCTATTCAGAGCTACCCGCGTATCGAGCTTTAGATCAGTGACTCCCAAACCAGTCGGCTTTAGGGCACTAGGTGGAAAAACACCCCAACGGATTTAATCACTCGAGTAGCAAATGCCACAAAACTCGACTAGTCAAGCAATTCATTATTATCATTTATTATTATTATTTTTTTTTTTCTCTTTTTCTCTCTTTTTTTTTTTTTTTTTTTTTTTTTAATATAAACAAACATCCGAGGTCCCCCCAAACTTATGTACAAGCCTAGAATTAGCGTTCAAGAAGGTCATTTAGAAGATTTCAAGCATACCCCACAAACAGCAAACCATACCAGTTCTCTAATCAAAAAACTAATCAACAAAAGGGAACGTAATTGTGCATGACGAAATAAAGCAGAATCAATGGCATTGTTAACCTGAATCAATCGTTGAAATAAAGACTACGCATGCTAAATTTTTAAATTTAAACTGGCAGCATGGCAAACACTTCATATCATTGGCTACAACTTCACAATCACACTACAGTCTGGATAACTACTTAATAACTACTAATAAGCAAACATCTACGAAACTACCCAGGCACTAATTAAAGACAAGAACAAATAGAAACATAGAAACAACCCCCAAACTTAAACATGACAATGCCCTCATTGGAAAGATAGAGAACTTAAAATTGAGGACTCCCCTGAATTGGATTAGGCATTTGCATCTTCGTCAGGAGAATCCTGAGGGTAGTCAGGAATCACTGGCGGGCTCGGGAACTGCAGAGGGTTTGGACCAGAATTCAACCCCGTCCTCTCGAACATCTCAGCAAGGGTTGCAGTGAAATTGGCATTGAACTGCATCATAGTGTTAACCTGCTGAGCGACATAAGTAATTTGGCGAGATTGGCGGCGTGAGTCCCTTCGCAAGCGTTGTACCTCCGTCGCAATGGATGCTAGAGATGGCTGATTGGCGGCGTCATCCTCCTCCTGCTGATCATCTGCAAAGAGTTCCTCCGTATCGGGAGACTGAGCCTCAAAAATAAAACCGGCTCCAGTCGGATTAGCTGGGGCCCCATCCCACTGATTGTAGCTACGAATCAACCGAGAGTCGATCGGGATTTTGGGCCGCTACAGAGGCTCATCCGCAGACCATTCAACTCCAGCAAATTGGCACAAGCCACAAATCAAAGAAGGATGCGGCAAACCGCCCGGAGTACCCCCGTGGAGAGTGTGTTTGATAGAGCCAAGAATAACACGTCCCACGTTGATGCTCATCCGGTTGACCAAACAATATAAAAGCACCGCCCTGGATATGATCACATCGCTGACGTGCGTGGTAGGGAGCAATTTGGCACAAATGAAATAATACCAGGCCTTGCCAATCCTGCTCAAGAATCGATGCGAAAATAACCGGGGCGCCCCATCCTTTAGAGTCCATTCGGCATCCGACTGACACAAGCCCCGAAGCACGTCGGTTAGATTGAGGTGCTCGGTCTTGTAGGAGGTATATTGGTCCATCTCCTCTATGTGGGGAATGTGATAGAAGTCGTTAATCTGCTCAGCCCCAAAATGCACATCCACACCACGAATGCGCACCACATTAACAGTCTCCTTTGCATTGGCGTAAAATTCTTTGACAATTGCAATGCATGCCGGCTCAGGTTGTTCGGTGAAATTATTCCAATGCTTCTCAGTAATCATACGGCACAAGCGTCCATCATTGTTATTCGGAAGGAGGCCACGCTCTGGGATAATCGTTTTCCCTTCTAACACCTCATAATACTTCTTCTCCGCCTCTTCGCTAACAAAACGATGCACGTCATATGTGGCGCGAGATGTTTGCCCACGTTGTCGTTTAGGAGCCATAGCTAATCAATGAAGTGCTAAGAAGCGGAAACGATGGCAAACGACAACCCAAATCACTGATTTTGAAGAGAAACTTGGTTGAGACAATTTATCGAGCAGTTGACGTGCACCCTTGCTTTGAACAATGAACAAGTCCTCCCCAAACTAGTTTTCGCCACCCAAAGTTAGGGTATATCACCAATACACCACACCACCAACCCTAATTCAGAGAATGCAAACGAAATGAGCAACAAAAAGGGAAGAGATGTCTACCAATTTTGTCCGAGAGAAGCCCCCAAACTGAACTGTTGGCTAGGAGAGAGAGAGAGTGCAACCCTTTGTGTTTGGATCCTCCTTGTGGTTTGGACTTGGAAGGAATACAATTCGGTGCAGGAATCGGATGAGAGTGATGGCTAGGAGAGTTTAGGAATCAAGAATTTGGAGAGGGAATGCTAAGCAAGCCGTTCGAATGAAATAAACCTCAATGGGGGGTTATATTTTTTTTTTTTTCTGAAAACCCGACCTACCGCTGCGGCGGCCAGATTCACCGCTGCGGCGGTGAATGATTCTGTTAACCCATATGAAGACTACCGCTGCGGCGGTATCAGGGCACCGCTGCAGCGGTGAAACGTTCTGTTAAAAAAATTAAAACCACCGCTGCGGCGGTAGCAGGGCACCGCTGCGGCAGTGAAAGCTGCTGCCAGATTTTTTTTTTTTTTTTTTTTTTTTTATGCTCAACTGATTCGCATTGAAGCCTTGCCTTGATAGTACCTGAAATTTTAACATAGATGCATCAAAAACTTAATAACTAATCACAATTTTAACTCAAAAATATAGAAATTGCAATTAGTTATAAAGCAAATTTTTACTTATAATAAATATTAGACTAATATACTATATCAAAAGAATTTAGCCAATCAGAATACCGCAAAAATGACTAAATATAGAATGCATTACAAATAAAACCATATTGACAATAAAAATGGGTTGCCTCCCATTTAACGCTTCATTTAAAGTCTTGGGCTTGACTACTTCCTGAATTATTGCGGGTCGGCGAGAACGATAGAGACTTTTTGCCGATCCGCCTCACCCCCCATGTATGGCTTAAGACGCTGGTCGTTAACCTTGAATGTGTTCGACGTTGTGGCATCTTCCAACTCAACCGCACCGTGCGGGAATACATTTTTGACAGTGAAGGGACCCGACCACCTGGATTTCAGCTTTCCCGGGAAGAGTCTCAACCGGGAATTATATAGAAGCACTTTTTGGCCAATGTCGAACTTCCTCTCCACAATTTTCTGATCATGCCATCGTTTGGTCTTTTCCTTGTAAATTTTCGCGTTCTCATATGCTTGGAGACGGAATTCATCCATTTCGTTCAATTGAAGCATCCTTTTCTCATCGGCCGCATGTAATTCAAAATTGAGTTTTTTGATGGCCCAATATGCGTTATGCTCAAGTTCAACCGGCAAGTGGCAAGCTTTTCCGAAAACCAAGCGATATGGTGACATTCCAATTGGCGATTTAAAAGCTGTTCGGTATGCCCATAACGCTTCGTCCAATTTCTTAGACCAATCCTTCCTGTTGGGGTTCACCGTCTTTTCTAGAATTCGCTTTATTTCTCTGTTGGAGACTTCTGCTTGCCCACTGGTTTGCGGATGATAGGCCGTAGCAATTTTATGGGTAACCCCATATTTAGCAAGGAGGGCAGCGAAATACTTGTTGCAAAAGTGTGAACCGCCATCACTGATAATAGCCCGTGGAGTGCCAAAGCGCGAAAAGATGTTTTTACGCAAGAAGTTCAGAACGACTTTGGAATCATTGGTCGGCAGAGCAACAACTTCAACCCATTTCGATACATAGTCCACAACGACTAATATGTATTGGTTGTTATAAGATGACGGGAATGGTCCCATGAAATCTATGCCCCAGACGTCAAAAATTTCAATTTCTTGAATGCTATTCAGGGGCATTTCATGTCTCTTAGAAATGTTACCTGTTCTTTGGCACTTGTCGCATCTTAATACAAAGGAATGAGCGTCCTTAAACAAAGATGGCCAATAGAACCCCGATTGTAGGACCTTTGCCGCTGTTCTCACCCCACCGAAATGTCCTCCATAATCAGATGAATGACAGTGATGAAGAATATCACTCATTTCTTCTTGAGGCACACACCTCCTCAGTAATTGATCTGCGCATTGCTTGAACAGGAACGGATCATCCCATACAAAGAATCGGACGTCACTTAAGAACTTTTTCCGTTGCTGATAGCTTAAATCCGGGGGAGTCACATTACTCACAATGAAGTTCGCGAAATCCGCATACCAAGGTAATTCGCTGTGCACAGCAAACAGCTGCTCATCCGGAAAATGCTCATTAATAACCCTGTCATCCTTCCTTTCTTGCTCCGGATTCTCCAATCTAGAAAGATGATCCGCCACTTGGTTCTCTGAACCCTTCTTGTCGCGGATTTCCAAATCAAACTCTTGGAGAAGAAGAATCCACCTTATAAGTCGGGGCTTTGCATCTTTCTTGGAAATCAGATATCTTATAGCAGCGTGATCTGTATACACCACAACTTTTGTTCCCACAAGATATGACCTAAATTTGTCAAAAGCGTATACAACCGCTAATAGCTCTTTCTCGGTGGTGGTGTAGTTAAGCTGAGCATCTGTTAAGGTTTTGCTGGCATAATAAATGGCATGGAAGATCTTTTCCTTGCGCTGACCCAACACTGCCCCAACTGCAAAATCACTCGCATCGCACATCAATTCGAAGGGTACAGACCAATCCGGTGCTACTATTACGGGAGCAGATGTTAGCTTTGTTTTCAATAGCTCAAAGGCCTGTAAGCAGTCTTCATCGAATTTAAATTGGACCTCCTTTTCTAAAAGGCTACACAAAGGCTTGGAGATCTTGGAGAAGTCCTTGATAAAGCGTCTATAAAAGCCCGCATGACCCAAAAAACTACGCACCCCCTTAACAGTTGTAGGCGGTGGCAATTTTTCAATTGTCTCCAGCTTTGCCTTGTCAACCTCCAACCCTTTTTTTGAAACTTTGTGCCCAAGGATAATTCCTTCCTGTACCATGAAATGACATTTTTCCCAGTTGAGAATTAGATTCGTCTCTACACAGCGTTTCAGCACCAGAATCAGATTCTCTAGGCACAGCTCAAAAGAGTCCCCGAACACAGAGAAATCGTCCATGAAGACTTCCACGTTATGCTCCACCATGCCAGAAAAGATGGCCATCATGCACCTTTGAAATGTTGCCGGCGCATTGCAAAGCCCAAAGGACATTCGTCTGAATGCAAACGTCCCGTAGGGGCAGGTGAAGGTTGTCTTTTCCTGGTCCTCAGGTGCAATAGCTATCTGATTATAACCCGAGTAGCCATCCAGGAGACAGTAGTACTCGTGACCCGCCAGCCTGTCCAACATTTGGTCAATGAATGGCAATGGAAAGTGATCTTTTCATGTAGCTTTGTTTAGCTTTCTGTAGTCCATGCACACCCTCCAACCAGTTACTGTCCTTGTTGGTATCAACTCGTTCTGCTCATTCCTGACGACTGTCATCCCTCCTTTCTTGGGCACACACTTGACAGGACTCACCCATGCACTGTCGGAGATAGGATATATTATCCCAGCATCTAGCAATTTCAAAATCTCCTTCTTAACAACCTCTTTCATGATAGGGTTGAGCCTTCTATGATGTTCCACAGTCGGCTTGCTGTCCTCCTCCATCAGAATTTTTTGCATACAGAAGGATGGACTAATGCCTTTGATGTCTGATATAGTCCATCCTAAAGCCGTTTTATACTTCCTCAGCACACTTAAAAGTTTACTCTCCTGATCCTCATTTAAAGCTGCAGATATTACAACAGGATAAGTGGATTCTTTTTCCAGAAATGCATACCTCAAATGATTTGGCAATGGTTTTAGCTCCAATATTGGCGCTTCCTCTTTAGATAAACTTGAAACAGATGTTCCTGACTGTTCCAAAGCTTCATAGTGCGGTTTGAATTTGGCAAATCGAGGAGCTGAATCCAAATATTTCATGCATTCTATATGAGTAGGATCTTCTGCAGTCGTGGTTCCAATGATCGAAGCCTCCAACGGATCAGGAACATAAGTTTTCATGAAAACTTCCTGGACAAACTTGTCAACCACATCGACTCTAAAGCATTCTTCTGAATCACTTGGAAACTTCATAGATTTGAAGACATTGAACTTTATTTCTTGATCTTGTACCCTCATAGTGAGCTCGCCCTTCTGAACATCGATAATAGTTCTCCCCGTGGCTAGAAATGGACGCCCTAATATAATAGGGACTTCCCTATCCTCTTCGAAGTCCAGAACTATAAAGTCAGCTGGAAAGATAAACTTGTCAACCTTTACCAGCACGTCTTCCACGATTCCCTTCGGGTAAGTCAGAGATCTATCAGCAAGTTGTAGAGTAACACTGGTAGGTTTCGCTTCGTTCAACCCCAACTTCCTATAGATAGACAAGGGCATCAGATTGATGCTTGCTCCAAGATCACATAAAGCTTTTCCAGTGAATTCACTTCCAATGGAGCACGGAATATTGAAGCTTCCTGGATCCTTTAGCATGGGAGGAAGCTTATTCTGTAAAATTACACTACATTCCTCCGTCAGAGCAACTGTCTTATAATCACCAAGCTTCCTCTTCTTGGACAGTATATCCTTCATGAATTTCATATAGCTCGGCATTTGCTCCAAAGCTTCAGCAAATGGAATGTTGATGTGAAGCTTTTTCAATACCTCCAAGAATTTCGAAAACTGCTTATCCAGTTTCTGCTTTTGCTGCCTTTGAGGAAATGGCATGGGTTGAACTCTTGGAAGGTTTTTGTTGACTCTGGAACTTGGCTCTTGGACTTCTTCCACAATTTCAGGAGTTCCAGTTGTTGTGTTTTCTGTCTCAACAACCACTTCCTCTTCCGTTAGACTTGGTGGCACAGAAGTAGTTTCTCCAGTGGTATTCATTAAGGGTCTACCACTGCGCAGTGTGACTGCTTTGCATTGCTCCTTGCCATCCCTTTTTGGATTGACCTCAGTGTCACTAGGCAAAGTACCTTGCGGACGATTTTTCATAGCATTAGCAAGTTACCCCACTTGGGTTGCAAGGTTCCTTATAGCAATGTCTTGGTTGTTGCTCCTTGTCTCACTCTGTGAAATGTATCTAGTCAGAAGTTCCTCCAAGTTAGCTTTCTTTTCCGTAGGAGGAGGAGGAGGAGCTTGTTGATGTTGTGGAGGTGGTTGTTGTTGCTGTGGATTGTAATTTTGATATCCTGGAGGATATGGCTGCCTCGAGGATGAAGATTGTCCTTGATTACTGTTATTACTCCACGAGAAATTAGGATGATTCCTCACTCCAGGATAATAATGTGACGGCACATTAGTGTTTTGCTGCCGATTGTAATTACTTACATACTGCACTGATTCTGCCTTGATGGCACATTGCTCACTAGGATGTTCTCCAGCACATATGTCACATATCTCTGCTATGCTCTGCACAGGTTTTGTTCCCATATTGTCAATTTTTCGAGCAAGCGCGACCACTTGTGCAGATAGAGATGTAACTGCATCCACTTCATGCATTCCCGCTACCTTCCTTGGAGTGAACCTTTCAGCAGGCCACTGATAGTTATTTGCTGCCATGATTTCCAACAGTTCAAGCGCTTCATCATAACTTTTTCCCATTAAAGCTCCGCCAGCTGCAACATCTACACTTTGTCTGGTAGAATTAGATAAACCGTTATAGAATGTCTGGACTTGTAACCATTTAGGAATACCATGGTGGGGGCATCTTCTGAGAAGATCCTTAAAACGCTCCCACGTTTCATATAGAGACTCCGCATCCTGTTGGCTAAAGGCTGTGATGTCATTTCGCATTCTTGCTGTTCTGGCAGGCGAAAAGAATTTAGCCAAGAATTTCTGAGCTAGATCAGCCCAGGTACTAATGGAGCCTGCTGGTAGAGAATGCAACCAACTCTTTGCCTTATCATGCAACGTGAAAGGGAACATACGGAGTCTGAGAGCGTCTTCAGAAACCCCTTGATATCTGAACGTGTCACAGATTTCCAGAAATTTTACCAGATGATCATTCGGGTCCTCATTAGGCAACCCACCAAACTGCACATGATTTTGAATCATTTGGAAAGTGCCCGGCCTGATCTCAAAGTTAGCAGCAACAATGGCTGGCCTATTGATGCTTGTATGAAGATCGGTAACTTGCGGCATAGCATATTCCCGCAAAGTTTTATAATCTTCTTCCGCCATTGTATCTTGATGGTGAATAACTTGACTTCTCTTTTCTTTTCTCAATATACGCAGAGTTTTTTCAATCTCAGGATCGAAAAGTACGAGATTAGGATCTTGAAAAGGAAGCATGCACAATCAAGAGTACCTGGAAGAAAACAAAAATAAAAATACAAATAAAATAAGTTAGACAAATGTAACCGTTTAAACTAAGATTATATTGATAAAGCTTAATAATGCAGAGAAATTAGATAAATAACTCCCCGGCAACGGCGCCAAAAACTTGTTGAGCGGAATCGGCACCTATAAAAAGCACGCGATTCCGGATTCGTTTGAATGAATGTACGCGCAAGTATACGCGGTCAACAAGTAATATAATGAAAGTAAATTGTCGATCCCACGAGGAGTTATACTAACGATATCTGCATAGCAAGCTTAAAGAAATCTAATCCGATTTAAACTATGATTAAGATGGCAAGTTTTTGTTAACACAATAACCTAAAATAATAAAGACGTAGCAACAAAGATTCGATTAAAACAAGCTAAGATCACAACTTCACTCACTACCTCATTTAACCCTCACACCCCTCTTTTCAATGCTAAGATCGCTCGAATGATAACCAGAGAAAATAAACAACCATAAACCTCTTTCGATAGTAAAATGACTCACACCCAACCAATTAGTTCACTATATTCCTATGTGACCTAACTTAGCGAGATGGCGATAAAAGCCCTTCTCAACAAGGCTACACAAGGTACACCGGTATATTCCTATCCGAGATACAAATAAGGCACTCATCCGAAGATAAAGCAACCTACAAGTGCTATCATGCTTTTGGTCGAGTTATTTAATCCATTTTTCAATATCATAAACAGCTACACATTACATACAAAGTACATAATCCATACATGAAGAACAAAGCATGATAATCATTCATTAGCAATCCATTCACATCAAAAAGAGAGATATTCCATTAAAATCTAGTAGTGAGATCCATTGTGATCCTAGAAATAAAGTTAGTTCATAGTTAAATGACTAACAAACATTAACAAGTTACTCATTAGGCTTAAATACATAGAATGAAGATAACTAAAATGGATGAAACTTCCTAAACACAAGTTTCAAACACTAAAACTCCCTTCACAATATAGCAATCCAAGCTTGATGAGTCTTCTTGTTCTTGAGCTTAACACCAATCCAAGTGGCTTTGAAGGCTGGAAGAAATGAAGAAAAACAGCTCCAAGGCGTAAAAATCCGATTGTCTAGGGTTAGCCAACATTTCACTTAAGTAGGAAAAAACTCGTCAGAAATCAGCATGGCTGACCGCCGCGGCGGTAGAATCCACCGCTGCGGCGGTGGTCTTTTGTGAAAATTACCATTTTGCCCTTTCAGCTCAAAAATCCTACAAAATACCAACGAGACATTAGGGATCAAAAAATTCATAAATATAAGCAATAATAACTCTCAAAAACTCACAAAATATTAAGTTAGACGTACTAATTCGCAGGTATAAAACCCGCTCATCAGAAATCCTACCACAAAATTCATTATAATATGCTCCCATTTCCACTCAGAAATCTCTAACGGTTGTAGTAATCCACTTGGTCTCTGATGTTCTGCCTTTACCCTTTGACAAGTTAGGCATCGGCTGACACATTCTGCAACCTCCCTTTTTAAATTCGACCACCAAAATTGTTGATGTAGATCTTGATACATTTTTGTACTTCTCGGATGTATCGAGTATCTCGTAGTGTGAGCCTCTTGTAAAATCTCTTCTCGTAATTCAGGCACTAGCGGTACCCAAACACGGTTTTCAAACCTTAGCAATCCTTTGCTATCCACTTTGAATTTGACCTCTTCTCCATCGGTCATCCTCTTCCTTATTCTGTCACACTTTTCATCTTTGTCTTGAGCTTCTTTCACCTTATTTAACAAGGTTGGGCTTGCTTCCACTTCCATTGACTCCTTTGGATTTTTTACTTCCAACTCCATCCGAGCCATCTCCTTTACCAGTTCCTCCTAGTCTGTCAATATAAATAACTTCTCCCTGCTCTTTCTACTTAGAGCATCTGCTACTACGTTGGCTTTGCCGGGATGGTATTGAATTTCACAATCGTAATCTTTGATCAATTCCAACCACCTCCGCTGCCTCATATTCAATTTCTTTTGTGTGAAGATATATTTCAGACTTTTATGATATGTGAATATCTCACATTTGTCCCCATATAAATAATGCCTCCAAATCTTAAGGGGCAAATACTACCGCTGCCAGTTCCAAGTCGTGGGTAGGGTATCCTTTCTCATAATCCTTTAACTGTCTTGAAGCATACGCAATGACCTTGCCGTTCTGCATAAGCACACAGCCTAGTCCTTTGTTCGATGCATCACTATAGACTGTAAAACCTCCCGTATCGTCCGGTAAAGTCAATACATGTGTTTCACTAAGTCTTTTCCTTAACTCCTGAAAACTTTGCTCGCACTTCTCCATCCATATATATTTCACTATCTTCCTTGTCAAATTGGTTAACGGCGTTGCTATCTTTGAAAAGTCCTTGATAAATCTTCGTTAGTAACCAGCTAACCCTAAGAAACTTCTAACTTCCATCGACGTCCTTAGTTGTTCCCAAATCATCACCGCTTCCACTTTTAAAAGATCTACTGAAACTCCCTCCTTGTCAATAACATGACTTCAAAATTGAACTATTTCTAACCAGAATTCACACTTTGAAAATTTTGCATACAACTGCTCATTCCTTAATATCTCTAACACCAATCTTAGATGTTCTGCATGCTTCTCCTCTGTTTTGGAATAAACCAAAATATCGTCAATGAATACAACTACAAATTTATCCAAGTACTGCTTAAATATTCTGTTCATCATGTATATAAATGCGGCTGGCGCATTTGTTAGGCCAAATGACATCACTAGAAACTTATAATGACCATATCGAGTTCTGAATGCCGTCTTGGGTACATCCTCCTTCCTGACTTTCAACTGATAATAACCCGTCCTTAAGTTAATCTTTGAAAAGTACTTCGCCCCTTTCAATTGGTCAAAAAGATCGTTAATTTGTGGTAACGGGTACTTGTTCTTAATTGTTACTTTGTTCAACTCCCTATAGTCCATACAAAGTCTCATCGATCCATCATTCTTCTTTACAAACAACACAGGTGCTCCCCATGGAGAAACACTAGGTTGAATGTACTTCCTATCTAACAATTCTTGCAACTGAACCATTAACTCTGTCGACGCCGGGATTTTTGTCGTTTCGTTTTTTATATTAAATAGCCCCTTTCCAATTTTAGCCTTTTGAATTAAATGTGATTTTGAAAAGGGTCGGCTTAATGTCGACGGGTTTTGAAAGATCGATTTTTTTATGAGCCAATTGACCAGAGCCGCCAGTTGGTATATTTGAAATGGATGTACCAACTCATCCGAATTTGGTTTTCGTAATCGCTGGCTCATATGTGACTCCGAGTTAATTGGTCCGCAAACCGAGATTCATAGAGTTCGGGGGCTTGCTTAAGCGAGGGGAAGGTGTTAGGCACCCCCGACTTTCGTGAAACACGGTTACCGCAATCTTGATGTTTTTCTATCATTTTAAATCCTAAAATGTGTGTGTGCGCGTGTGTGTGTGCGTGTGCGTGTGTGCCTTATTGAGAAAGTGTTTTAGACGTCTTTTGACCCAAATGACAAGGCTTCATTTTTTATAATAAAGATTGATTTTAATTTCGAAAATGATGAGGGTTTTTATTAGATGTCATTTTCAGAAAACAATAATTTTTAAACTTTTGTCAAATAGGAATCGAGACTATACATTGCCTTCTAACAGTAAATAAAATGAAGGCAACTTCTAGAACTCTTTAACCCTATGCACAAAGTTTAATGAAAACGTTTATTTGTTATTTTTTGTTTTTTACGAAAACGTCTTTTATGACATTTCAAAAATCAAATGGAGCCTTTTTCGTCAAACAAGGATCAAGGTTTGCCAAAACTCTTTACTTTTTAAACCTCGTGTATCTAATATCCTAATTTGATTATTTTTAGAAAATCTTCATCGTTTGATTTATCATTTGGAAAATCGCTTTTTGTATTGTAAATCAAAACAAGCATTCAAAACGTGTCGGGGCTACCCATGGGCATGTGAGCCGTCTAAATAACCCCAAACACCCACAATCACATATTTTACTATCACGGGGCCTTAAACCCGACTTTCGACTCGATGTCGTTTTAAGGCCCAAAATTTACATATTTACATAAAGGTGCATCGCGATCGCTACATACATAAAAGCTATAAAATAAACTAGAAGGATATCATCGGGAGGTTAGGAGGAGATTCCATCCGCAATAAATCCTCCCTAACCGTCCCTAATCCACAGATCTACAACATATATGGACTACATTGGATCTAACTTCAAAATACACAAATCAAACTATTTAAATAGCAATGCACCAAATATTTTCGGATCTACAGTAGATCCACCCAACAAATGCAATAAGAACAAAATAAAACTATATCTAAAAGATTTATTAGATAAAACACAACGAAGCTATGAAACTCGGATTTTTCACATTCCAAATGATGAAATAAACGCTTTAACACTTGGAAAACAACTAGGATACAATATATGATGTTAAGATCTAACCAAAGATGGAAGAATCTCACATTTCTCACACTTTTTCTCTCATTTTCCCTCTTCCCGTTGCCTTTCTCTCTCTATTTTTCTTTTTCCGTCCGCCGCTGCTGAAGAAATGAACTGGAAGTGGCGATTTAGATCTTCAGATCTTGGCCGCAGGTGCTACTGCGGCTGTCCTCGGTGATTCCTTGATTTTCGCATCTGATGTCGGTCTTTCGTTTTTTCGCTGGAAGGCTTGTATTTTGCAATTCGGAAATCCCTGGGAAATGTGCCATATTGTTCTGGGAGGCTAGTTCGGAGCGAGACCCCCGAACATCGTAAGCGTAATGGCCATTAGTTGCCTTTTGTGATCAACTCAGGTTTTCTGGATCAACTGTTTGCCTTGCCTCAAGTGACCGGATGCTCGTTGTCCGTTTGTGGCGGCTTTGACCGTAAATTGTTGGGGTGGCTTCGTGTTGGGGTCCACCCTCCTTTTCGCATGTCGGGTCAAGTGACGACTTTGCCCTCCTGCCAGGGTTAGTAGAGAAGTGCAAAATTTGGGTGTCTACAAACTCCTTTATTTCTACCGGAGCCATCCTATATGGTGCCTTTGATATCGGTGCTGTCCCCGGTACTCAATCGATCACAAATTCTATTTCTCTATCTGGCGGTAGACCTGACAGTTCATCTGGAAAAACATCCATGAACTTTTTAACTACTGGTATTCGCTCCGTCTCAGGATTCACCATTTGTGTATCCACCACATGAGCTAAATACCCTACACAACCTTTCTTCAACAATTTCTTCGTTGCATCAGCGTCAGACAAGAAGATTGTCTTAACGACTTGTTGCCATAAAATATGACCTTAGACTTGTTTGGTGTCTTAAGGTGTATACACTTCTTCTGGCAATCAATTATCGCTCCGTGGTTAAATAACTAATCCATTCCAAGTATAACATCAAACTCCTCCAAATATATCGGAATTAGATTCACATTCAACTTCTGACTCCTGATTTTAGCACAACAATTTCTATGTATATACTCTACAGGAATCACTTCTTTATTAGCAACTTCTATGTTCATTGGGTTCTCTAGTTTTTCTCTAGGAAATTCTAACCGTCTAGCAAAATCATCAGACACAAATGAACAGTTAGTTCCCGAATCATACAATACATATGCATTTATATCATTGATCGAAATAATACATGACACCACATCTTTTAACTCCACGGCGTCTTGCACTGTCATATTAAAAGTTTGTACTGTTGGCTTGTTTTGCTGTACCGGTCCGCTGATAGCTAATCTGCTGTTATTGTCTTTGTAACCACTTCCTCTATCGTTATTCTTGTGGGGACAATCCTTTATCATATGATCATTGGCTCCATAAGAGTAACATTTTATTTTCTTTGGGAGGGGAGAATTTGGAGAAATGTGTCCCTTCTGTCCGCAGTTGTAGCATGTATTCTTGCCCTTTATGCATACTCCGGAGTGATTCTTCCCTCATTTGTTACAGGCATTCTCCTTATGAAAATTTTCTTGTTGATTTCCCGAGCTCTTGTCGTTACTACTGTCCCATTTGTGCTTGTTGTGGTTATTGTTGTTACCTTCACTATTATTGTTCTTACTTCCCCCTTCGTTTCTCTTCTTATTCCTTTCTTGATTATACTTGGCTAATGCATCACTTCCTCCTTCAACAATGATTGACTTCTCCAGTAAAGTTGAGAATGAGTCAATCTGTAGTACTGCTACCTTGTTGAATATCCAAGGTCTTAATCCATTTTCAAACCTTCTGGCCTTACGTTCCTCCATGTCTACCTGATGCGGAGCGAATCTGGCCAATTCATTAAATTTTACCACGTACTCGGGTACCGACATATTCTCTTATTTCAATTCTAGAAATTTTTCCTCCATTCTACTTTTCATACTCTTCGGGAAATAATTCTCATCAAATATTTCCTTAAATCGTGCCCAAGACACTACCCCTTCTCCAGCCCTATTCTGATTAGCCTCCCACCATAAATTTGCTTCTCCTTTTATCATATAGGTAGCAAAAATTGTCTTTTGCTCCTCAGCTACTCTCGAAATAACAAACACTTTCTTTATTTCCTTTACCCATGACTGGGCTTCTATCGAGTCTGTCGTTTCCCTAAACTCTGGCGGTCCCACAGCTTTAAAGTCCTTGAAATTCGCCAACTGATTTGGTGGTGATGGCGAATTTGCTACTATCGGGTGTCGGTTTTGCATTGCTTCAACTAGTATGTCGACGAAGTTCTGTATTGGGTCTGTGTTGTGTCCCCCTTCGTCGTTGTTAACTGATTCTTCTACCCCTTGGTTCTTTGGTGGTTGTCTACGTGGCGACATTTTCTATTATAAGCAAAAATTTGGTGGTGGCAGATTTTCGATAAAATCCTGCATGTCCCAAGAAACTACGAATTCCTTTCACATAATTTGGTGGTGGCAGATTTTCAATTGTCTCGATCTTTGCCTTGTCCACTTCTATACCACTATCAGACACCTTATGTCCCAAGATGATTCCTTCTTGCACCATGAAGTGACACTTCTCCCAGTTAAGCACCAAATTTGTTTCTACGCACCTTTTAAGAACCAAAATCAAATTTGCTAAACATAGATCAAAGCTATCACCAAAGACTGAAAAATCGTCCATAAAGATTTCCAAATTATGCTCTACCATATCAGAAAAGATTGTCATCATACATCTCTGAAATGTCGCAGGTGCATTGCAAATCCCAATAGACATTCTCCGGAAGGCAAATGTTCCATATGGGCATGTGAATGTTGTCTTTTCTTGATCCTCGGGGGCTATGACAATTTGATTGTAGCCCGAATAGCCATCCAACAGACAGTAAAATGGATGTCCGGCCAATCTATCTAGCATTTGATCAATAAAGGGAAACGGAAAATGATCTTTGTGAGTTACTTTGTTTAATTTCTAATAATCCATATAGACTCGCCAACCTGTCACCGTCCTTGTTAGAATTAGTTCATAATTCTCATTGGCTACTACTATCATGCCTCCTTTCTTTGGTATACATTGCATCAGACTAACCCACGAACTATCTGATATGGGATAGATTATAGCCGCATCCAACCACTTAATAATCTCCTTTTTTACAACTTCCTTCATGATTGGATTTAGTCTTCATTGCTGCTCTACAACTGGTTTGGCCTCCTCCTCAAGCAGAATTTTGTGCATGCACAGCGATGGACTAATTCCTTTGATATCTGCTATGGTCCAACCAATGACAATTTTGAATTCCCACAGTACCCTTAATAATTTTGACTCTTGTAACTCGTCAAGTGAAGTGGAAATAATCATTGGTAGTGTAGAAGAATCCCCCAAATAAGAATACCTCAAATGGTTTGGCAACCGTTTCAACTCCAAAATGTGTGGTTCTTCTATGGATGTCTCATGGGTATTTGCTTTCTAAGAATGATCTAAAGGCTCAATTTACTTCCCAACCTGTACGAGTGGAGTAGATGCATTCAATAGCTGCACAAACTCAAGTGGAGCTGGAAAATCTACAGCTCTAGGATTAACTAAAGCCATTGCAAGTGGATCCGCATGACAGTTAACCTCAGAAACTTCATCCACTGCTACCTCTAACCAATCAATTCTGAAACACTCTTCTGCTTCCTTTGGGTATCTCATAGCTTTGAAAATGTTAAACGTGACCTCTTGATCATGCACCCTCATCGACAGCTCCCAAGTATAATCGGAATTTCTTTGTCCTCTTCGAAGTCTAATACTATAAAATCTACCGGAAAGATGAACTTATCAACTTTTACCAATATATCCTCCATTATTCCTCTTGGATGCGTCAATGACATGTCTACTAGCTGTAGAGTAACATTGGTCGGCTTCACTTCTTTCAGGCCCAACTGCTGATAGATGGACAATGGCATCAGATTAATACTGGCCCCCAAATCACACAAGGCTTTCCCAAAGAACTTGTCGCCAATTGTACATGGTATTGTGAAACTCCCTGGATCTC
The DNA here is from genome assembly GCA_947179155.2 of Hedera helix. Classification (NCBI taxonomy): domain Eukaryota; kingdom Viridiplantae; phylum Streptophyta; class Magnoliopsida; order Apiales; family Araliaceae; genus Hedera; species Hedera helix. Next base: position 9,419,167 of record OX359283.1, read on the forward strand.
TTAGTTTGGGTGGCAGTTTTTTCTGTAGAATGGCGCTACATTCCTCTGTCAGTGCGACTGTCTCAAAATCTTCCAATTTTTTCTTCCTTGACAGAATTTCCTTCATGAATTTCACATAGTTTGACATTTGTTCTAGAGCATCCGTAAAGGGTATATTGATTTGAAGTTTCTTGAACACCTCTAGAAACTTTGAAAACTGTTTGTTTGCTTTTTCCTTTTGGAGTCGCTGAGGGAATGGCACGGGTGGAACATAGGAATTCAGCTTGATTCCTTCAGATTTTTTCACTGGCTTCTCCGTTTTCTTAGTCAAATCCACATCTTCACTTGCCTTCTGTTCAACTTTGCGCTCGTCATCTAGTGGTTGCTTTGAGTTCTCCTTGATTGTTTCAGATAATTCTGTCCCACTTCTCAAAGTAATCGCCTTACAGTGCGCATTGCCCTCTCCTTTTAGATTCTTGTCAGTATCACTTGGTAAAGATCCTTGAGGTCGGTTGTTTAAAGCACTGTGGATCTGACCAATCCGAGTTTCAAGATTCCTTATTTGAGCTGCTTGATTTTTTGAAGTTACATCAAATTGATTTGCCATTCTTGCTAGTAACTCCTCCACTTGTGATAGCTTATCAGGTTGTTGCTGCTGCTGATTCTGGACTCCGGGTAGGTATGAATGCCTTGGAGCTTGAGCTTGAGGTTGTGCCTGATTATTGCTCTATGCAAAATTTGTGTGGTTCCTCCACCCAGGATTGTAATTGTTTGCATTATTGCCATATTGCTGCTTGTTTTGATTCCCAATAAACTGCACGGATTCCAAATTAATTGCACAATGCTCTGTTGAGTGATCTCTTGCACAAATCTCACATACTGTCTCTAAATAACTCTTCTGCATTCCCATAGCATCAATTTTCATTGCCATGGCTGTCACTTGTGCCGACAAGGCTGTCATGGCATCCATCTTATAAATACTTGCTGCTCTCGGCTGATGAGTTCTAGCTGTAGGCCATTGATAGTTGTTCGCTGCCATATTTTCAAGTAGGTTGTACGCTTCTTCACAGTTCTTCCCCATCAATGCTCCACCAGCTGTTGCATCAATGCTCGTCCTAATTTGGCTGAACAGACCATTGTAGAAGGTTTGGACTTGCAAATATTTGAAATGCTCCCAAGCTTCGTACAATGACTCCGAGTCGTGCTGAACAAAAGAAGTGATATCGTTTTGCATCTTTGTCGTCTTTGCTGGTGGAAAGAATTTGGCAAGGATTTTTTGTGCCAAATTATTCCACATTGTAATGGACCCTGCAAGCAAGGAGTGTAACCAGCTCTTGGCTTTATCTTTCAATGTGAATGGGAATAACCTCAGTCTAATAGCGTCCTCCGTCACCCCATTATACTTGAACGTGTCGCATATCTCCAGGAAGCCGACAATGTGGTCGTTGGGTCATCGTTTGGTAAACCCCCAAACTGAACCGAGTTTTGGATCATCTGAATAGTTCCTGGTTTGATCTCAAAACTAGCTGCTGTGATGGCAGGCCTTGTGATGCTGGTCTGAATTTCCATCACTTGTGGCATGGCATAGTCCCGCAGTGTTTTCTGATCTTCCTCAGCCATTCTGTCTTGGTTTTCTAGAGTAGTCTGAATACTTGCGAATTCTACGGAACCTTCATTCTATGTCATCTTCGTAAGGCTCTAGTTCCGGACCTTTCGATCTCGTGTGCATACACAAATTACTATGATCACTTCTTTGCAAACAGCACAGATAGACTCAAACCAATGGAAGCCTGCAAAAACAAAGGTAAGACAAATGATTAAAATGTTTAAATTAAAATTAAACTAACAAAAATTAATAATAAAATAATTATTAGAACCGCTCCCCGACAATGGTTGATAAGTGGTATTTATACCTACGAATTGAGTACAATTGAGCTTGATAAATTGCTTATCTTTAAGTATTTATGTTAGTTTCTATGTGTTTTTACGTGTTTGTTGTAATTTAGGTTTTATAGTAAGTTTACGTATTTTCTGTTCATTTACGCGTCTTTTTACCACATTATTATAGGATGTGTCTTTCTATTACTTTTTATGTGTTTTATGTTGTATTACAGGGATTATAATAAGGGCTTGCTTGTTCATGGCTTGGTTTGCCCGGTTCGCGTTTTCGGCGTGCCGTTTACATGACAGACAACTTTCGACCTTCATCCATTCCTAATCTCCACTTTTTGCAAAATATGAAAGTTGTAGAACTTCTCCTCATCTTTCCAAAACATCTTGAATCAACGCAATCGGAGATTGGACGCAAAAGCTACACTAAAAATACAAAGAAATGCAGCAGCAGCCTATTGAGGCCAACTTTTGACATGAATCCGTTCTGATTCTGCAATTTGGTTAAAGATGGAAGTTGTAGATCTACGAATATCCTTTCCATAACATCTTGAATTTCCTAAATCGGAGTTTGTATGAAGAAGTTACGCCAACAATACAAAAGGACCCTGAAGCAGTCAACTGTCACTTTTCTGCACTAAGGCGCAGCTGCGCCCATTTTGTACTATGGAGAGGCGCAGCTGCACCGTTTGCCAGTTAGGCCAAGATTTGGCACAGCTGCGCCCGTTTTGCACTAGGGAAAGGCGCAGCTGCACCGTACGCCACTCCAGCATCGAACATAGTGCTATAAAGCCATTTTTGTGCCCTAAAACATAACATAATCAGTTTCTTCCGAGAGGGAGCGACTTGGGCGATTTTGGGAGGCCATTTTGGTGATTCCATGGAGCTTTTACATCAATATGATGCTATGATTTAGGGAGTTTGTCTATATTTCTCTTCCTTTTGCCTCTCTATTTCATGTATTCTATTGTTGTTTGATTTTTGGAACAAGTTCTTCTATTTGTAGTTCTATTGTTCTATTGATAGTAGTACTTGTAGGTGTAATTGGATGATTTGTAATCCATGGGTGTAATATCTATGTGTTTGTATTGAATCCATTACATGTTTTATTCATATTGAATCTTGTTATACTCATTTGCTATGTATGTGTGGATGTTGTATTACTTGTTTAGTATGAACTAAGCATTGAATCTAAGTATTGTGATGGAAACCAATAGGTTGTTCTAGTTGACTTCTCTCTCTTTGGTTGGCACCATATGGATTGGTTGTTGTATTTATGCTTTGTGGTTAATTTCTAGGTCGTGCATTTATTTAGTAGCCTATACGGAACTGAGAGAGGGAGTATAGTGTTTGACCCAAGTATGTCACACATGTTCCTGATTCCACATGGCGTTGGGATTATGATTCGTGGAAAGGATAGACATATACCGATCCACCATGTGCACCCTTTGAGAATCTGACCTTCAACCCTTGTTATTCTTAGCTTGGGCGTTCCTTCCTATTTCTGTTGCCTTGTGTCGGATTTGGGTAGGATGTCGCTACATGACGCTCGAGAGAGGCATATTAGTACCATAGAGAGTTTCGGGTGACCATTCATCGGCTACGGCTGTGTGGATGTGTTTTCATATTTTGCGCCTAACGCGTATTTGTCTGACCTAGTTATTAGTGTGGTAACTCGTGCGGAACTGAGAAAGGGAGTACCAGTTTAGACCTAGATACAATGACACGTGTTTGTTATTCCACCTGGCGTTGGGATTATGATTCGTGAGTTAGGATAGAGATTTACCAGCTCGCCTCGTGTAGCCAAGAGAGAATCTGTTCTTCAAATCCTTTTTAGTGTTGACTCTCATAGAGATATAGTGAGTTGCCTAGTTAGGGTGTTCCTTCCCGTTTCTGTTGCCCTTGGGTCGGATTTGGGTGGATTCGGGGATGGTGCAACGAGAGTTGGCCATATCTATTATAAAGAATTCTCGGTTGACAATTCGTCGTGACCGAATGGCCAAAGAGAGAGTTAGGAGACTTGAATGAACTATTGGGGAAAGTTACATACTTATATTCACCTATATTTAATTGTTTTCATTAGCTAGTATTTGTTTAATTTTTATTAGTTTAATTTTAAAACAATTAATCTTTCGTTTAAATAGGATTGAATTGGTTATAAGCTTGTGGTTGGCAATTCTTGTTACATAATTCCTCGTGGGATCGATACTTTGCTTTTATTATATTACTTGTTGACCGCGTATACTTGCGCGTTTTGTTCATTCAAACGAACTCATCGAGTTCGAAACTCATTAAATATAAAAACATAAAAACAGAACAAAAACAAGTTCCGACTGGCGACCCAACAACGGTGCCAAAAACTTGTTGTCCGATTTATATATATGGAATTCACACGCAAGTATACGCAATCAATCAAGTAATATAGTAGTAAAAAGGATGTCGAACCCACGAGGAACAAGTAGTAATAACTATACTGACTATTAAATTTGTATTAATTTAACTTTATTCAAACTGTAGCAAATTTGGATTATGAACCTTGAATTATAAACTACTTAAAATTAAAATTAAACTAACTAACAAGAATGAATTACCAGATAATAAAAAATCTTTAAGTTTACAATTTTCCCGTTGCGTCACAATAATATCATCATCTTAATTCCAATTACTTAATCATATAGATTGTTAACTGAGATCACTTATCTAATTACTAATCTTTTTCAATAATTAATAAAAAGATCTACTCCAATTTATAATGCTATAAGTCTATGCAAAATATCTTGAAACAAACTCATTAAGGTTAAACTCTCAATATGTTACGTGTGGTCTATAGGTATTTGCATTCTATCTACTATCATGATACTCTTCCTAAGAAGAAGAAACAAAGTCACACGTTATTATACCCAGATTTATTCCTAGATTTCCTCTTTCAATTCCATCTAAGAAATCAAATAACTGCTGATCAGACAATTATAATTCACGCACAAGATATAAAACAATCCAACAACTAATCAAATAATTGAAACTAAGATGATTTAATTAAAGTTCAACCAACGGTTCCATTGTAACCTTAAAGAAGAATTTAGTTACACATCATAATGAAAACCATCATTAAATTAATATAGAAAGACTTCATAAGTTCAAAAGATAAAGGAAAAGGAAATAGAATAAAACTCTGTCAAAAATCTATCTTCTCCTTAGCCTTCACTTTTGCTTTTAATGTTCTTTCAATCAATTCTTCAAGCTTTTCCCTGAATAGCTCCAATCCCTTAATCTCTATCTTGTTATGTCCTCTGTGTGTGTATGTTAATAGCCCTAGAGTCCCTCTTTAAAATAACCGCAGCAACCAACTTCCTAGCTGGGTTCGGATTTCTCAACACAGCAACTGGGCCAACTAAAGTTGTCGGACTGTGCCCCGGCGCAGTCTTTGTATAGCAACATCGCGCCCCGACGCCATCTACTGTTCCAAATTACAAAACTGCCATTGAACCTCCATTTTCTTGTTTTGACCTCCCGAGGCCGTTTTCTGCAAGAGAATCATAAAAACGTGTAAAATAAAACTAAAAACACTCGAAGACAACATCTAATTAAGCTCAAAAGCAACTAATTCGTAGGTATAACACCCACTCATCAGTTATTACTTAAGGCCGACTGTGATGATCATGTCAAGTGATGTTACCAATGCCAGACACATGGTAATGTGATTCATGCGCCTCCCAATGAACTGCACTATATGACTTCCCCTTGGCTTTTCTCCATGTGGGGTATGGATGTAATCGGATCCGGGGAGCCCAAAGCGAGCAATGGCCACCGATTCATCTTCGTCATGATTGATTATTTCACCAAGTGGGTGGAAGCAGCTTCTTTCCCCAAAGTAACACAGGAAATCATAGTCAATTTTATCAGGAACCTTGTCATTTGTCGGTATGGGCAGCCCAAAATCTTAGTGTCCGACAATGCCAAGAATCTAAACAATGCCCTTATGAAGGATTTATGCGACCAATTCTCTGCAAACCCTCACGAGACAAAAACTCGTCCTCTTGGGCAACCTCGGGGTTTAACGGTTTGTTGCACGCGCTAAGTGCAACCGTGTTTCCCACGAAAATGGATTTATATGTGTTATTTTTGTTTTATTTTCGTCGGTTTATGTTGTTTTGTTTGTTTTATGTTCGTTTGTTTTTGTTTTTTTTTTATTTTCTTGTGTTTTTGTTTTTGAGTCGTTGTTGTTTAGGTTTGAGTCTCTTGAGTGTTGAGTTAATCTGAATTGAACCATAATCGAGGATAAGGCAAATGATTATTTGAGTTATAACTCATAGAAAATTGATTAGTGTCGCTTCGTCTGTGTGCTTGACTTACTGTTGATTTTTACATTACTTGCGATCCCTTTTTCTTTGAGCACATATCCATTTCTAATGAATTGATTATTTGCTTAGAGGCGGTGTATTTGACTGCATGCTTATTGAGATAATCTTTTACTTTAAAACTCGTATATGCATCACTCGAAACGATTTCTCATGTTTGATTTGTCTATAGCATGAGATGGAGCGTAAAACGCACTCCCATATTTAAAAAAAAAAAAAATAAACAAAAGAAAGATGTTAATAAATATAATAAATTACTTGACTAGTCGAGTTTTGTGGCCTTTGTTGCTCGAGTTAATAGGCTCTTAGGGGTGTCTTTACACCTAATGCCCTAAAGCCAACTGATTTGGGAGTCATTAGCCAAATGCTCGTTAAATGGGTAACTCTGTAGAGCCTAATGGAATGAGACATTACACATGTCAAGATTAATTTTGTTTTGACTTATCTGCTGGGACTAGTATAGAGTGATGTATTATGCATGTTGTTTTAAGTTTTAGATTTCTTTGTTAAGGTAATTTGTCTACAAGAACCCCTCTGGGTGATGATTAGTTTGTTGTAAATGGTTCACACACACACGGGGGTCATTAGTATAGTATGCCTAATATGTGAGTTAAAATTCTAGACTTTGCAATATTTTAAAATTTTCTTGTAATTATAACTTGAAATAATCCATAAGGCCAAATTTGGTTGTCTTATTAACTCTCTGCTCAAGTTTATTGTTTTTGTTTGTATAGTTGGTATTGTTTTACTTGAGGGCAATCAAATGTTTAAGTTTGGGGGTATTTTGGTTATTTAATGTTATATGTATGCTTAGAGTACTCCTAACCTTCGTAATTTGTGATTCTTCAAGTAATTTCCTGTGATTTTTAACTAGTAGAATTTTTTTATTGTTATTATTTTGATCTATTTATTTAGTTATTTTGCTTTATATAGTGAGTCTTTGTTTTGTTTGAGGACAAGCAAATATTTAAGTTTGGGGGTATTTGATGAGTGAGTTTTATACCTATAAATTGAATACATTTAAGCTTGATAATTTGTGAATCTTTAAGTGTTTTATGTGATTTTATATATGTTTTTATGTTATTGATATGGTGTATTATATCGCGTTTAAGTATTTTATGTATTCTATGTCGTTTTGTGTAGTTTATTCGTAATTTATATGTTAAGGGTTTGCTTAGTTGTATGTGTTTTTGTACCACATCGTATAAGATGTGGTGTTGTATTGTTTTTATGTGTTTCTATTTCATTTTGTAGGAATTATAATAAGGGCTTGGTGGATCAAGGCTTGGAATTGCCTGGTTCGCATTTTCCGCGCTCCGTTTACGCAACAGCCAATTAACGTCCAATTTTGGCCTTGATCCTTTCCGAATATTCAATTTTTTAAAACATGAAAGTTGTAGGTCTACGAGTCTCCTTTCCATAACATCTTGAATCACCTCAATCTAAGTTCTTATGAAGAAGATATGCCCAAAACACTGAAGGAGGCTGCAGCAGTCCAAAAACCAAAATTAAGCCTAGCGCCGCAGCGGTGGTTTCCACCACCGCAGCGGTCCTGGGGACTGCCAAATCAGTGTGTTTGAGCGCCGCAGTGCTCCAGGGCAGCGTCGCAGCTCCCGGACCCGACCAGTTCGCGATTTTAGCCTTTTTAAGTCATTTTTTGGAGCCCTAATCAAAGATCTTTTCATTCTCTCTTAAAGAGAGGGCGGGAGGCGGCTTGGAAGCTTGTTGGGACCTCAAGAACAAGTCCAAATCAAGGATTGAAGGGTTTGGGTTGGAGGATTAAGCTTGAAGATTGGATTCTATATTGGTTTTCTCTCTCATTTCTTTTTCTTTAATTTTGCTTTTTATGATTTGATGAATATCTTGTTGGTGGGATTGAGTTTCCTTGTAATGAACTAGATTTCCATTCTAGGATTGTAATGGAACCCATTGTGTGGTTTTGATTAATTATATCTCTCTTGGATGATTGTTTGGCATTTGTGGTTGGTTTGTCATATTTAGTTATTCATGTATTAATTGCTAGACATAGTAATTGATTTGGTACCCTATATGAGATTGACAGATGGAGTATAGTGGGATGGCCAAAGATATGATGACATATGTTATGTATTTGCTCTTAGGATTGAATGCATAATTTGTATAAAGGATAGACATATACCTTTGTGCCATGTGTAGCCAATGGGAGAATCTGTGCTTGAAATCCTCGCTATTGTTAATTCTCATAGACATATGGTGAATTGCTTTGCTTGGATGTTCCCGTCTGAAATGACAGATTTAGATAGGATTTGTTTACATGTTATCGGAAGAGACATGCAAACATTATAATGAATTCTCGGTTAGCTATTCACTATGTCCATGTAATTCAAGAGATTTATATGATTGAGCATACTTAGGGGGAAATTGCAATCCTAGCTTGTGTCCTTTTGAATTTCAGTCGGTATTAGTTAGTTAATTGTTAATTACATTTCTTCATACCAAAAACCTCTTCATCGAATTAGAACCAAGTTGATTTACTTTTAATACTTTGCTTATATTAATCATAACTCCTCGTGGGATCGATACTTTACTTTCATTATATTACTTGTTGATCGCGTATACTTGCGCGTTGCATTCATTCAAACGAATTCGGAATCGCGTACTTTTTATAGGTGCCGATTTCGTTCAGCACTCCCTAAGGAGACAAACTCGATTGGGTATACTTTTGGTCCAACAATTCTTGTAACTGAACCATCAACTCTTTCAATTCTACTGGAGCCATTCGGTACAGTGCCTTTGAAATTGGTGTCGTTCCTGGCACAAGATCTATAACAAATTCGATCTCCCTATCTGGCGGAAGACCCGACAATTCCTCTATAAATACATCTGCATAATCCTTTACCACGGGTATCTGACCCATTTCTGATCCCACTCTTCGTGTATCAACCACATGTGCTAAATATCCCATACAGCCTTTCCTTAACAGCTTATTGGCCTACATCATCGTAAGATAACAAGATTGTCGTGGCGACTTGCTACCATAAAATACTACCTTAGACTTGGCAGGAGTCTGAAGGTTTACACATTTCCTCTGACAATCAATCACCGCCCCATGACTATACAACCAATCCATTCCCAATATTACATCAAATTCTCTTAATTGAATAGGAATTAAATCAACTAACAGCTTATGCCCCCTTATCGTTAACCAACAATCCTGATGAATAGTTACACTTGGATTACTTCCTTATTCACTACTTCTATGTTCAACACATTTTCTAACTTTGATTGAGGTAGATTCAATTTCTTAGCAAATTCATCAAATATAAAAGAACATGTAGCACCCGAATCAAACAACACATATGCATTTGTATCATTGATAGAAATGATACCTGACACCACGTCCTTTGATGCCACCGCATCCTGAACTGTCATGTTGCCGTCGGTCTCTCCAGCTGAATAGGTCCACCAATAACTAGCTTTCCACTAGTATTTCCTCTGCTTCCACTTCCTCCTTCATCTTCTTCTTAGGACAATCTCTAATTTGATACCCCACTTCCTCACAATGAAAACAACCGTTGTTTGTCTTTGGAATCGGACAGTTTGGTGCGATGTGTCCTTCCTGACCGCATCTAAAACATACGTTCTTTCCCTTAAGGCATACTCTGGAATGTCCCTTTCCATAATTGGGACATGGCTCTATCTTATTCTTTGTTTCCTTTTGTTTGCTTCCAGTTGGTTACTATTCCACTTTCGCTTATTGGTGTTACTTCCCCCACTACTACTTTCTTTGTTAGCTCCATCACCTTTCTTCTTACCATGCTATTCTTGCTTGTACTTTGCTAAGACATCGCTGCCTCCTTCTGCTATAATAGCCTTTTCCATTACTCCAGTAAAAGTACCTGTGACGCCCCCAAATCTGGGTCCCTTGAACCACGGGTTTGGTGCTCACGATACTATTCTACCCTGTCAACATATCCATTCATTCAGAATAATAATAAAACTTAAGTACATTCATTCATAACTATCCCAGGTTCTACATACCTTTATACATACATACATCTGTACCTGACATATTACAAAAAGATACAGTTTACATATATATGACCCTATCACTGTACATCAACTATTTGCTGACTTTTCCTTTTCCCTTGTCTGTACCCGACCCCTCGACCTGTTCAGGTTTAGCTGAAATATCAAGTTTAAAAGAAAGAGTGAGCATAAAATAGCTCAGCAAGTAAATAAACAATGATGATATGAAATTTTGGAATGATGAAAGAAAATCATTTACAATGAACATGGACCGTTTGCAGTAAACTGAACCATTTATGATAAGCTGAGTCAAACAATGTAATTGATCATTTTCAATAGCTAACTATTGTAATGGATCATTTTCAATAGCTAACTATTAATAGTTCAATGTGTGAAAAAGAAAAACATGCATAACTTTATAGGATTAACTGAAAACACGAAGCTTGCTTGCTATACGGTCACAAGACCTAGAACTCGTTAAGAACAATACCAATCATAAAGACTGACATTGCCCAAGATAGTCATAAGACTGTTGTTTAATTTAGATGTGTACTCTGGGTGATCAGCCCATTGTACTTTTATATTGTGCACTACATAAACATCTAGCAACGCAATCACGCCATAAAATTATTTTGTTTTATACTTTACTCCCCTTTATCAGGGTTGTTCTGTTACAGCATATCATAGAATCCTCACCACAACAATGTGGGTTGGGGCACATAACAATAAACATTTGATTATAACATGTATCATCATATGTGTCTAGTCGGAATCAAGATTGGCATCGACCTTTTTCAGAGTTGTTCAATGATGAATGAACTTTACATGAACACCTGAATGCATATCATGAATAACTGTTCAAGGAACTGCAATTAAGAGTTCAGATAAAACACTTGCCTATATCCTCGTCTATCACAACCGGCAAAGTATTACCCCGTTTATAACCTACATGACCATAATATGGGTTCACGCATTAGTTACATTTACATGCATGCTATAACTTGCTATATAAGCTACCTTTTGTCTTTACATAACCTTTACCGTATAACGCATTGCTCATTTGTCCTTAATATCTACCATATTGATCATTTTTATCAATTTATGGTTTATAGCATATGTATCTATCATTTAATATCAAAACATTTCATTTTGGGACAAATTAATTTATTTTTAAGTTTTTAGTACATGGCGCCCCGACGCCATATTTTGTGCTTGACATCTCGCTGGCCACGAGATTGGCTCGGCCCAGACTGCACCCGGCATGCCCTGATCTCACCCCGGCATGGTCCTTCAGCAGAACTGTGCCCCGACGCAGTTCATAGTGTAAAAGATGGCGCCCCGACGCCCTTATGGTTTTTCTGAAAAAATTTTCTTTTAAAAATCAATGTTATTTTTGGCCCAAATTAATATTTCTGAGTTTCAACAATTCATTTAACATATAATACACGTAATTGATATGTATGGGCCTTTAAAACATTTAGAAATCTTAAAATGGCATTGTTTTTTCCAATTAAATTGTTTTGGTCATCGACGAACTTTTTAAAACGTTTAAAATAGACCATTGTTGTCATACGAATCAAATGAGTTCCAATTCAAATTCTAACACGTGTGTTTGCATAAAACTTACATGTTTAGCCCCATTTGACCTCCAATTACTCAAAATGGCCAAAAAGACACATTATTGGCATTTTGTCAATTTTAACAACTTCCAATTCAAACTCACTTTACATCTTGAATCTCATACACCACATAGGTTAACATATATTCATTTAGCAACTTTGTATGCATGTGTAGCTTCTACATGCACCTTTCAAAACACTTTACATATTATGATTTAGTTAAAACACAAATCCTAGCCTAATATTGCAACTTTATTACACAAGCCATAATTTTAAACCTTCCATACATTTACTAGGCTACCAAGCAAGAATTGTCACATGAATTCAACATGCTCAACACCTTAATCTAGGGTTCCATTATTTCTAGCAATACATGACACATATCCATCCCTTAAATCATACTTTTTAGCTTGTAAACACACATAAATAGTACACCACCTTTGTTCTAGCAACTTGGAACTTAGGTTTTTATCCAAAACCAAACATGAAGCATATAAACTTACAAAAATTCACATAATAAACACATATAGCTCAAGATACATGCATGGCTTCACTCTAACTTTGCATCTAAGCACACAAAAGACAAGTTTACATGCTAGAACATCTCTTATATCTTCTTTTACCTCATCTTCTCCTTGCTAAGAACCTAGTAAGTGTTGGATGATCCACTTTTGGTGTTTATTTCACTTCTCTTAAACAACTTTTCTTGAATCCTTAAGCTTTCCTTGCAAACCCTAGGCTTTATCTCCTCTTTTCTCTCTTTTTGCTAATAACTTCGAATGGAATGAATGAACAAAGTTGGAAACTTAGCAAATATATGCATAAATGAGCTAATTTTGATTTCCAACAACTAACCATACATGAGTTAGCTTAACTCATGCATGGTTAGGGTATACAAGTCATTTCTTATTATTAAACAAGGGTATGATAGACTTTTCTCCATCTTAGGATGCCATGGTCCTTATTCACATTGTCAAGGGCATCTTAGACCTTTTCTAAATTCTCTAGAGAAATAAATTCTCAAAAATTCATAGTTTGCTCAATTTTAATCCAATTGAAATTTACTTTGATCCAAAGTTGTTTCATTAAGCTTGAATTTAATTCCACCATTAAATACACCATAATTGGCTTGTCCCAAAATACTTGTCACCTTTCAAAATATTTAGCTTCCATTAATAACTTATTAATTTACTATATTTTGGAATTTGTGTATCGCTACATTCTTCCCTCCTTACAAGGATTCCGTCCCCGGAATCACTATTACAAGATTATGCAAATAAACTAGGATATTCCTTTTTCATTTTTCTCTTCTAACTCCCAAGTTGCTTCTTCCATATTGTGGTTTTTCCACATTACTTTTACAGAAGGAATCACTTTGTTTCTCAGAATTTGTTCTTTTCTATCAATGATCTGAACATTAGTCTCCTCATACGTCAAATCCTTTTCAATCTGAATTGGCTCGTATTCAATCACATGTTTGTAATCTGGCTTGTACGGCCTTAACACTAATACATGGAACACGTTGTGAATGTGTTCTAATTTTAGAGGTAATCCCACAGCATAGGTTACTTCCCCTATCTTTCTCAACACTTCAAAAGGTCTAATAAACCTTGGACTCAACTTTCATTTCTTTCTAAATCTTATCTTCCCTTTCCAGGGAGATACTTTTAAGAACACATGGGATCCTACTTCGAAATCTCTCTTCTGCTGATGCAAATCTGCATATTTTTTTTGTCTATCTTGTGCTACTATGAGCCTTGACCTTATAACTTTGACAATCTCAGCAGTTTGTTGTACAATTTATGGTCCAAATAACTTCCGTTCTCCTACCTCATCCCAGCAGAGAGGTGTTTTGCACTTCCTCCCATATAATGCCTCATATGGCGGCATGCCAATACTTGCATGATAACTGTTGTTATATGTGAATTCCACTAACGGCAAATGGTCGTCCCAATTACCCTTAAAGTCCATTACGCATGCTCTGAGCATATCTTCTAATGGTTGGATCCTCCGTTCACTTTGACCGTCTGATTGAGGGTAATACGTTGTGCTCAACCTCAACTGCATACCCATACGCTCCTGAAAACTCTTCCAAAAGTTAGATGTGAATCACGGATCTCGATCCAAAACAATCGATACAGGAACTCCATGTCTCGACACAATTTCCTTTACGTTAACTTTGCTAACTGATCCAAATTGAACTTGATTTTGATCGGTAAAAAGTGTGCAGACTTTAGTCCATCCACTATCACCCATATTGCATCATTGGCTTTCTGCGTAGCTGGGAGTCCCACGACAAAATTCATTGTAACGTGCTCCCACTTCCATTCTGGAATCTCTAGCGGTTGTAGCAATCCACTAGGCCTATGATGTTTTGCTTTAATTCTTTGACATGTTAAGCATTTACTAGGCCTATCATATTTCCCTGTTTCAATCCACTAGGCCTATCATATTTCCCTATTTCAGTTCCAGAAATTGTACCTCTATCATATCTTAAGTTATTGGGGGAAAGTAAGCCTCGAAGAAAATTTCTTTAAACCATTCCCATGGAGCAGGTCCTGTTCCCAGTCTTCCTTTATTGGTAGTCCACCAATAATTTGCTTCTCCTTTTAACATAAATGTAGCAAAGGCAGTTTTCTGTTCTTCTGCCACATTTGCCTCGTCAAATACCTTTTCAATTTCAATTACCCAATTTTGGGCCTCTACCGGGTTCATCGTCCCCTTGAACTCCAGTGGTCCAACAACTTTAAAGTCCTTGAAGGTAGCAATCCGAGTTGCTACCGGTTGGTCAACCACAGGGGTTACATTTCTACTTTGAAAGGCTCCCATCAACAAGTCTACAAACTGCTGCATGGGATTAACTGGCTCCTTAGGAGCATTTATCGACTCCTCTGGCGGAGGTTGAATATTTGGTCTGTGTCGGCATTTTCTGTTTCACAATATATACCATGATTATTACATATCATTTACATGTCACATTTCTACGAACTTTAAATACATGGTCGTGTCAACACACATTTAATTACTGAATTTATATTCATAACAACTTAACTAGTGCCTAGCACATTACACAACATGTAGCACATTGCTATTTACATTTCATCCCTCTGGACTACATAAGTCGGGAATCACATAACTCTATACAACAAGTTTAACCTTCTCTCCTTAAGGCAAAAGAGGTCACATAACACTTTATATCCCTTTTTTTATAACAAAATTAGGGATTTACATGACATATCCACATAACTATACATATATAACCCTACAACGCTATTACATATATTCTACGGAAGCATCCCGCGTCTCACTGCATCTTCATACTCTTCGTCCATGATTGTTATCATCTTCCATGATTGTTATCATCTTCCACCTACTCAAAGTGTTACTAGTCTGGTCATATTCCACTGGGTAGTGGTACACTCTGTCCTTTGCCCTTCCAAATGCTGTGCGAAATGCATAGCTCATGTCTTCCATCCTTACACTCATTCTATCAATTCGGGCTTTCTTGGCCCTCACTTCCTCCTATACCAAATTTACTCTTCTTACTGCTTTAGCCCCAGCATGTTCGTACCTGGCTATCTCAGCAGTTGCATCCCTTAGCTTTGCCTCCAAGGTTTCTTTTTCATTCTTTAGCTCTTGAACCTTCTGTTCTTCTTGTCTCAACTTATCCCCCAACTCTGTATTTCTATTGACTAAAACTTGGACCGCATTCTCATTTTGTTCTACAGCTGTCTGTCGTTCAGCAGCTTGAGTTTCTAACTCCAATATCCTGTCCATAAACTCACTATTCTGTTGTATAAGGCCAGTCACCCATTCTCGGTCGGCCTCTCTTTGCTCAGAGGATGCATTATCTGGCAATGCTCCATCCGAGTCTCCTTCCAGCTTATCTGGATCCTCCTCTGGTTCACTGTCCTCAATTGGTACTATTGCCATAGCTGGTACAGTGGTCATCACATCAATCTGAATGTCTCTGGGCTCCTCTTCTATTGCCCGACTAGATTCACCAATCTCTGGCATACTATAAAATCAATCTCTGGCATACTATAAAATCACAAGAAAAATTATTTTAGTTCAATGCAATTTTTCTTATCTTTATTACACATACCACGTAGCACATAACACATATTGCGAAAATTTTAACTTTAATAATTTCCACCATTCACCCCCTTAGAACTCTAAATGAGTTTTACTATATTCCTTAAGGTCATATTCCTAAGGTTTCCCCACCTAAGGTTTATAACCTATATGCTCTGAAACCAACCTGTGACGCCCCTAAATTCGGGTTCCTTAAACCACGGGTTCGGTGCTCACGTTACAATTCTACCATGTCAAAACATCCATTCATTCAGAATAATAATAAAACTTAATTACATTCATCCATAACTATCCCAGGTTCTACATACTTTTATACATATACACATCTGTACCTGACATATTACAAAAAATATAACTTTTACATATACGTAACTCTATCATTGTACATCTACTATTTGTCGACTATTCCTTTTCCCTTGTCTGTACCCGACCCCTCAGTCAGCTCAGGTTTAGCTGAAATATCATGTTTAAAAGCAAGAATGAGCATCAAATAGCTCAGCAAGTATATAATTAATGATGACATGATATTTCAGAATGGTGAATGAAAATCATTTACAATGAGTATGAGTCGTTTACAGTAAGCTAAATTAAACAATGTAATGGATCATTTCCAATAGCTGACCAATATCAGTTCAATGTATAAACATGAGAACATGCATAACTTGACATGATTAACTGAAAACATGAAGCTTGCTTGCTGTACGGTCACAAGACCTAGAACTCGTTAAGAACAATACCAATCATAAAGACTGACATTGCCTAGGTAGTCATAAGACTGCTGTTCAATTTAGATGTGTACTCTGGGTGATCAACCCATCATACTTTTATATTGTGCACAACATAAACATCTCGCGACGCAACAACACCATAAAATCACGTTTACTTTATACTTTACTCCCCTTTATCAAGGTTGTTCTGTTACAGCATACCATAGAATCCGCACCACAACAATGTGGATTGGGGCACATAACAATAAACATTTGATTACAACATGTATCATCATATGTGTCTAGCCAGAATCAAGATTGGAATCGACATTTTTCAAATTAGTTCAATGGTGAATGAACTGTACATGAGCACATGAATGCATAACGTGAATAACCGTTCAAGGAATTGCAAATAAGAGTTCAAATAGAACACTTTCCTGTATCATCGTCTATCACAACTGGTAAAATATTACCCCGTTTAAAACCTACATGACCATAATATGAGTTCATGCATTAGTTGCATACATATGCATGCTATAATTTACTATACAAGCTACTCGTTAGCTTAACATAACTCTAACATGTAACACATTGTTCATTTATAACTTAATGTCTATCACCTTGATTATTTTTATCAAATTATGGCCTACATACATGTTTCTAT
Organism: Hedera helix; assembly: GCA_947179155.2. Taxonomy (NCBI): domain Eukaryota; kingdom Viridiplantae; phylum Streptophyta; class Magnoliopsida; order Apiales; family Araliaceae; genus Hedera; species Hedera helix. Next base: position 9,436,487 of record OX359283.1, read on the forward strand.
CATTTAATATCAAAACATTTCATTTTGGAAATAAAATAAATTAATTTTAAAATTTCAGTACATGGCGCCTCGACGCCATATTTTGTTCTTCCAATCTCGTTGGTCGCGAGATTGTCTAGGCCCAACTTCGCCCCGGCTCGCTCTGATCCCGCCTCGACATTGTCTTCACAGGAACATTGCACCCCGGCGCAGTTCACAGTATAAAAGATGGCGCCCCGGTGCCATTCTGGTTTTTCAGAAAAAAAAAATTGTATAATACGAATGCCCTGCTATTTTTTTGCCTTAACTTGAATTTCTTAACTCTAACACTTCACATAGCATGTATAACATGTAATTGACTTGCATGGGCCTTCAAAATAGTTAAAAATCATATTTTGGCCTTATTTTTCTAAATAATTCGTTTCGATCGACGACGAACATTTTAAAACGTTTAAAATGGACAATTGTCTCCATACGAACCAAATGAGTTCTAATTCAACTCTAACACGTGTGTTTACATAAAACCTAGATGTTCGGCCTCATTTTACCATTGATTATCTAAAATGGCCAAAAATCACACATTGGTAGCATTTTGTCAACTTTAACAATTTCATATATAAACTCAACTTGTGTTCTTGAACTCTATGCATCACATAGGGAACCACATATACATTTAACAACTTTGTATGCATGTGTAACTTCTACATGCACTTTCCAAAACACTTTACAGATTATGGTTTGGTTTAATTGTGAGTATCCGAATTTTCAGGATTTTCTTAATAATATTAAATGAGAATTTAATTGATAAAATTATCAAGGTTGTTAAATTAATTATTATTTTATGTGATTTAAGGTGTGTGATGTGATTTAATTGATAAATTAAATCTGTGCAGAGATTGTGATGAATTGTGATGAATTAAAATAATTGAAATGTAAATAAATTGTTTAAAAACAATTTATGAGGAATAAAAGAATTTCAGGTAAGGATACAATAAATTGTACAATTAAAATATTGTGAAAATACATAAAGTATGATTTTAAATGAGGTTATGTGATAATGTGAAAGGCATGAATTAAATAGGTATATATTTATATATATACATTTTTATATATAAATGTATATGTTTAAGTGAGAAATATAAATGTTATTAATTATGAAAATTAAGGGATTAATAATTAAATTAATCAAATTTTAAATAAAAAGCGAATGAGGAAGTTAATAAAATTGTAATTTTTGATTTTAGATTTAATTAAGAATTATGGTGAAAATTTAAAAATTATTGAGAAGAAATGTAATTATATAAATTATATAATAATAAATTATATGATTTATATAAGAAAATTAAAGTGATGTATAAAGGAAATTATAATTATATAAATTATATAAGGATAATTGTATAATTTATATAAGAGAATTAAATAATGAGAGAATTAATAAATGTGAAATTTTTGATTAATTGATAATTATGGAGGAATTTAAGAATTTTTTAAAAAACGAGAATGTAAATATATAAATTATATAATTTATATATAAAGAAGTTAGTAATGAGAGAGTTAATAAATGTGAAATTTTTGATTAATTGATAATTATGGAGGAATTTAAGAATTATTTAAGAAAGGAGACTGTAAATATATAAATTATATAATATTAAATTATATAATTTATATATAAAGAAGTTAGTCATAAATAGTAAAGAAATGAATAATAAATAAGAGAAATGAATGTTTTAAGTTATTAAAAATTATGTTTATGTATAATGAAATTATTATGACTTTTATGAAGAATAATATTTCGGAAACGTGAACATGTTAATGTAACATGATGTCCAAGTAATGAAGTGGAAAATTATGAAAAATAATTTTTATAAGTTATATGAATTATTTTATGATTTTTGAAAGTATAAATTACCTCATATAATTAGATGGATGACATTATGCGTGTAGAAAATTTGTCAAGTAAAGTACCCGAAAAGGGTGCAAATATTATTTATAAACCATAATATGAATTTTGATAAATTAAAATAAATATTTTATGTATATTACGTAAATTATTTACTACATGAAATAACTGCATAATGTATTAGAATTTTAATGGTTGCATAGAATTTTCCCGAAGGCTAAAGTCGATGGTGGCGTATGAATGCTAAGTCGGTGGACATGTGCCATATTTTAAAAAAAATTCATATATTAGAGTTTTAAAAAGGAGGGAGGAAGAAGAATAAAAGAAAGAAATAAAACAAAGTAAAGCTTTTAATCTCTACTTCTCTTCCATTCGAAAACCATCACCACCATGCTACCAGTGAACCACCGAGGACCACCATGAGATGAGAAAAATATTGGTGACACCAAGAAGGATAATAAGTGCAAGAAAATGATTTTTCAAGCAATATGAAGGTTATGTGACGAATGATAAAGATCACAGAAATGTTAATTGACGAACAAAGCTATATGTGGGATGTTTGTAAGTGTTACGTAATGACGTAAATCGAGGCAAGTTCTTCAGTCCTTTTATGTTAAATGTTATACTGTTATGATATGAAATTCCTGTTTTAAATGCATACAAATTATGTGTTATGTGATACGTGATTAATATGATCACAATGTATGCTTTGTGCAATGATATGAATATATATGAGATATTTTGCTCAAGTAGAAGCACAACACGTAATGTATGACACACACAGAGCATGTTAAGCTATGTGCTATGTGAAGCATAAACTGTTGAACTTGCTGAGCCGTTGTGCTCATTACTTGCTTAATATACATTTTTGCAGGTTAAGAAATAAATTTCAAAAATATCAGATGATGTAGAGACGGATTATCATAGAAGGTTGTGATTGTTATTATATTTTTAATATTATAAATCAATGTGGACAAATTTGCTAAGTTACTTTGATATGCTATATGTACAGATAAGTTGGATCTGAATATGATGAGTATAGTTTAAACTGTGAACTGTAATTGTTCAACATGAATATTATGATGGAGACTATTATATGTCTGATGATGAATCATGAAATAAAGAATATTTGTATGGATATGAATAATATTAAATTGTGAATGTTAAGCTTTATTGAACTTTACGATAATGATAGAAAGAAAAAGTAAAGGTTGCGATCCAGGGACTAGGATCAAAATGTTAAGTTTTTTTTAAATATCCAAATATTTTAATACAATGATTGAATTGAGAAAAGAAAAAAAAATACACCAAAAATTTGGTAATTGACGACTGTAAAGTCAATAAATGGATGAATTAAGGTGATTAAAGATTTATTAACGGACCGAAATTTGGACGTTATGAAGATAAGGTATAATAAATACAAAATTTAAGGAAATAAAGTGGGTCGAATTGCGGGGTCGTTACAGATGGTATCAGAGCTAGAGGTTTTAAACCTTAGGTAAATGATACCTTAGGCTATAACCTAAAGTAAGAAAGAGTACGGTTAGTTGAATGTTCTGAAAACTCAAGCGTATGGTAAATTCATGACTCATGATTATATGGTGGAGCCCCTTTAGCGAATGAGCGACTATAGCCTGACTAGGACAAGCTCCTCAACCATATGATTATGGTAAGTTCATGAGTCCAAATACGTGATAAGTTTGATGAACATGGGGGGAATTAGAATAGAGAGTTATAAGTTGAGGAAGATGTTCTCAGATCTTAGCTAAAGTAAAAGAAATATAAAAGATATAAGATTATAAGGAAGAGATAAAGAGGTTAAGAAAGATTTGAATGAAACGAATTAAGAAAATTTATAAGAACATATCTGAAAGAATATTTGAAACGATTCAAAGATGAATCTCAAAGATAATCAGGGGACACCTGATTTAAGCAATAAAGATGGTAAGGTAATCTAAAAAGCATAAGAAAAAAAAATCATAATAATATGATTAGGAACAGTGAGAGGATCGTACTACGATACGATCACGAGATAAGAGAAGCGAGTAAGAAGTAGGTTGTGAAGCAAGATCATGATGTGATCAAGTGAAAATGTGAAATAACAGAGAGACCTGTTAATGGTCGAAAAGGCATAGTTAAATGTTATAAAGAGATATGGTACTATGAAATAGTACAAGAAGAATTCAGAGAATGATGAGACATGAATGACAGAAAGGTTGTGATAAGGGGGTAGAAAACTTGGATACGAAATTTCAATTGAAGACTCACGTGGTGACTGAATTGCACAATCCTTTGTATGGGCGGGAGATTTGTGTTTACTTAGTTACTATGTGATAATCATTGAAATGTTTTAGTCACATTAGCAGTTTTGACAGGTAAATAATATTAGGCATGAGTTCTTAAAACTCATGCAAATGGTAAGTCCATGACTCATAATCGTATGGTATATTTTGAGCTCTCACCATATGGATAGTCTTTGATTTGTTCTTAGACTACATATTGCTAGGACAAGCTTTAAAACTCATATTCTTATGGTAAGTTACTGGACTCATAATGTGTGGTAAGTTTGATGAACTATACAGGGATATAGAAAAGTTGGAGTAGATAGAAAATTTTAATATGATAAATAATAATAGTCCTAGCAATAAATTTATTAATTAAGGGAAGAAGTAGGGGTGAATGTTAGGGAATTTAGGATATTCCCACTCTTCTAGCTTTGCTAGATTTCAAAATTTTTGGCCTCAAGCTAATTGGCATGAATGTGTTTCGAAAAATATAAATGAAAATTTTTCTAAGTGATTTAAAAAGTGTCTATGCTATTTGTTTCGGCTAGACAAAAATATTTTTGCATCAAAATGTATTTCAAAATAATCATCCATGCACCTTTTAGTTGGTGTAGATGTGATGAATGATGGAATGCTCAACGTGTTGTTGAGACGGTGCGGTACTATTTCGTCATAAGATGATTCAACACCATAAAGTATGGTGTAGGAATTATTAACGACGGAATTCTCAACGTACTGTCAAAATAATGCGGTAACATGAAGTCATAAATGATTTTGCTTTATGAAGGTATGTCAAAGCTATAAGTCAATGTCATTTGACTCGGCTAGACGTTTTGAAAAGTTTTGACATGATGAATGTTTTAAAAATTTATGCGGGTTATAAATAGTTAAAAGTAAGTCTATGCTAATTGATCTGGCTAGACAAGCGTCGAAGAAATATAAGTCTGAGCTATTGATTCAGCTAGACAAAATTTGAAATAAATGCATTGAATTCATATTCTTTGAAAGTTAGATCAAATCAAATTACTTTTGAATGAATTCTAAGGCTGAGATGAACAAAGAGATTAAGAATATTGCAGGTTGATTAAATTGTCACCTGACATAAGGAAACACTGGCATTACAGATTGTTCTACTGCAGTGCCAAATTACGGATTAAATATACACCACTTTAATGACAGACTGATCCACTGTCAGGGTTTGCAGTATGAAGTACTCGGGGAGCGAAGTACTGTAAACCGGGATAAATGTTCATTCATCATTTTACGAAAAGTTTTATTCAAAATTTTCTTAAAATTCCTCTACTCTTATGAAGATTGGATGGTAGGATGGGGTAGTTTATGTGAAGCAATAATTGTGAAGTAAAGAAAGTATGAAATGTGACGGATTAAAAAATTTAATGTACAATGACTGTGAGAGAGGAAGGAAAGAAAGATATGCGGAAAGAATGCAAAAGAATTGTGTAAGTTACAAATGAGTGAGATATTAGTACATGAAAATTTCGAGGACGAAATTTTATGAAGGAGGGGTGAATGTGACACCCAAGATTTTAGAGTAATTTCAAATACGAATTATGATGAATTAAGTAAAGGTTAGCATTTAAAACCTAGTGTTAAATAATAAAAGTATTAAGGAATGATTTATAGAATGCGAAGAAGAATTATATGAACTAAGAAGAGAAAGATGAATGTACAGATTATAAAGGATGTGCAATAGAGGGTATGAAATAAGTGAATTGAGAAAGGGTAAATGCAATTAAAGAAAAGAAATTTTCAGATAATGAGAAAGTATATTGATAAGTGTATCAAGAAATGAGTTAAAGTTTTATGAATAAAATATTTAAAGAATTATGAAATATAAGGTTGAGTTAATAATTGAATATTCTGACAGTTATGATTTTTATTGGAATTATCCATGTAAGTTAAGGATTTAAAGAAGTAAAATACGATTATTATGGATATAGTTGTGATTTATCAAGATAAAGGTATAGTAAGGTGCTATAAATGAAATACGTATAAATATTACGGTAATTATGATTCCGAGGACGGAATCCTGTTAGGGGGGGGGGGGGGGGGGGAATGTGAGGATCCGAATTTTCAGGATTTTTTTAATAATATTAAATGAGAATTTAATTGATAAAATTATCAAAGTTGTTAAATTAATTATTATTTTATGTGATTTAAGGTATGTGATGTGATTTAATTGATAAATTAAATCTGTGCAGAGATTGTGATGAATTGTGTTGAATTAAAATAATTTAAATGTAAATAAATTGTTTAAAAATAATTTATGAGGAATAAAAGAATTTCAGGTAAGAATACAATAAATTGTACAATTAAAATATTGTGAAAATACAGAAAGTATGATTTTAAATGAGGTTATGTGATAATGTGAAAGGCATGAATTAAATAGGTATATATTTATATATATACATTTTTATATATAAATGTATAGGTTTAAGTGAGAAATATAAATGTTATTAATTATGGAAATTAAGGGATTAATAATTAAATTAATCAAATTTTAAATAAAAAACGAATGAGGAAGTTAATAAAATTGTAATTTTTGATTTTAGATTTAATTAAGAATTATGGTGAAAATTTAGAAATTATTGAGAAGAAATGTAATTATATAAATTATATAAGGATAATTATATAATTTATATAAGAGAATTAAATAACGAGAGAGTTAATAAATGTGAAATTTTTGATTAATTGATAATTATGGAGGAATTTAAGAATTTTTTAAGAAAGGAGAATGTAAATATATAAATTATATAATATTAAATTATATAATTTATATATAAAGAAGTTAGTAATGAGAGAGTTAATAAATGTGAAATTTTTGATTAATTGATAATTATGGAGGAATTTAAGAATTTTTTAAGAAAGGAGAATGTAAATATATAAATTATATAATATTAAATTATATAATTTATATATAAAGAAGTTAGTAATGAGAGAGTTAATAAATGTGAAATTTTTGATTAATTGATAATTATGGAGGAATTTAAGAATTATTTAAGAAAGGAGAATGTAAATATATAAATTATATAATATTAAATTATATAATTTATATATAAAGAAGTTAGTGATAAATAGTAAAGAAATGAATAATAAATAAGAGAAATGAATGTTTTAAGTTATTAAAAATTATGTTTATGTATAATGAAATTATTATGACTTTTATGAAGAATAATATTTCGGAAACGTGAACATGTTAATGTAACATGATGTCCAAGTAATGAAGTGAAAAGTTATGAAAAATAATTTTATAAGTTATATGAATTATTTTATGATTTTTGGAAGTATAAATTACCTCATATAATTAGATGCATGACATTATGCGTGTACAAAATTTGTCAAGTAAAGTACCCGAAAAGGGTGCAAATATTATTTATAAACCATAATATGAATTTTGATAAATTAAAATAAATATTTTATGTATATTACGTAAATTATTTACTACACGAAATAACTACATAATGTATTAGAATTTTAATGGTTGCATGGAATTTTCCCAAAGGCTAAAGTCGGTAGTGGCGTATTAATGCTAAGTCGGTGGATGTGTGCCATATTTTAAAAACAATTCATATATTAGAGTTTTAAAAAGGAGGGATGAAGAAGAATAAAAGAAAGAAATAAAACAAAGTAAAGCTTTTACTCTCTACTTCTCTCCCATTCGAAAACCATCACCACCATGCTACCAGTGAACCACCGAGGACCACCATGAGATGAGAAAAATATTGGTGCCACCAAGAAGGATAACAAGTGCAAGAAAATGATTTTTCAAGCAATATGAAAGTTATGTGATGAATGATAAAGATCACAGAAATGTTAATTGACGAACAAGGCTATATGTGGGATGTTTGTAAGTGTTACGTAATGAACGCAAATCGAGGCAAGTTCTTCAGTCCTTTTATGTTAAATGTTAGACTGTTATGATATGTAATTCCTGTTTTAAATGCATACAAATTATGTGCTATGTGATACGTGATTAATATGATCACAATGTATACTTTGTGCAATGATATGAATATATATGAGATATTTTGCTCAAGTAGAAGCACAACACGTAATGTATGACACATACAGAGCATGTTAAGCTATGTGCTATGTGAAGCATAAACTGTTGAACTTACTGAGCCGTTGTGCTCATTACTTTTTTAATATACATTTTTGCAGGTTAAGAAATAAATTTCAAAAATATCAGATGATGTAGAGACAGATTATTATAGAAGGTTGTGATTGTTATTATATTTTTAATATTTTAAATCAATGTGGACAAAATTGCTAAGTTACTTTGATATGCTATATATACAGATAAGTTGGATCTGAATATGATGAGTATAGTTTAAACTGTGAACTGTAATTGTTCAACATGAATATTATGATGGAGACTATTATATGTCTGATGATGAATCATGAAATAAAGAATATTTGTATGGATATGAATAATATTAAATTGTGAATGTTAAGCTTTATTGAACTTTACGATAATGATAGAAAGAAAAAGTAAAGGTTGCGATCCAGGGACAATGATCAGAATGTTAAGTTTTTTTAAATATTCAAATATTTTAATACAATGATTGAAATGAGAAAAAGAAAAAAAAATACACCAAAAATTTGGTAATTGACGACTGTAAAGTCAATAAATGGATGAATTAAGGTGATTAAAGATTTATTGACGGACCGAAATTTGGACGTTATGAAGATAAGGTATAATAAATACAAAATTTAAGGAAATAAAGTGGGTCGAATTTCGGGGTCGTTACATTAATCATAATTCCTAGCCTAATATTACAACTTTTCCAAAACAAGTCATGCTCTTGACTCTTTCATGCATCTACTAAGCTACCAAGCACAATTAACACATGTAATCAACATGTTCAACACCTTCAACTAGGGTTCCATTATTTCTAGCAACATATAGCAAATAACCATCCCTTAAATCATACTTTCTAGCTTATAAACATATATAAATAGTGCACCACCTTTGTTCATACTACACATGAGTTTATGTTTTCGTCTAAAACCAAACATGAAGCACATAAACTCATAAACATCACACGATCAACACGTGTACACCAAAATACGTGCATGGCTTCACCTATTTTTGCATTTAAACACATGAAAGTCTAGTTTATATGCAAGAACTTGGTTATACCTTCTTTTTGCTTTGCTTCTCTTTACAATAAAGCTTCTAAGAGATTGATTCTCCACTTTAATGGTAGTTTCCTTCTATCTTGAATCCTTCCTTGAGCTTTCTTTGTAAAACCCTAGCTTCTCTCTTCTTTTCTCTCCTTGAGCTCTCACTTTGCTAACCTTTCGGGTGAATAAAATGAACAAGCTAGCTACATGAGTCTTATACATATATAAGTAATATATGATCTCCAACAACTAACCATGCATTGGTTAGTTTAACCATGCATGGTTAGGGCTAATCAAGACACTTCACTTGACTAATCAAGGGTACAATAATCATTTCACCATCATAGGATACCAAAGTCATTATTTGAATTATCAAGGGCATCTTGGTCATTTGGCAAATTCTCTAGATAATTAATTTTCCAAGTAATTTCCTTAAAAATCCTTTCTTGCTCATTTTTAATCCAATTCAAGTCCATTTTGATCCAAATTTGTTTTATTAGACTTGAATTTAATTCTTCAATTAAAAAATCCAAGAATCGGCTTGTCCCAAAACACTTGTCATACTTCAAAATTTTAATTTCATTAATCAATAATAATAATTATAATGTTCAAATTTGCATATCATCACACTATGGATATGCATAATATTCAGACATCTTCCGTAAGTTTGGTTTCCCGACAAATAAAAATCCCCCTTATTTAGGGTTGTTTATTCTTAGTTTTACTATAAGAATCCGCACCAACCAATGGTTTGGATAAGCTTTAAAAATATTCAATTTGATGAATTTAAACATGCATTGTTTAGCCGAAACAATTAGCTTAGACATTCTTAAATAGTTCTTGGATTAATGAACTAAAACATTTGCAAAAGTACTATGTATAAATACAATAACAGTAATGATGTGGAATAATTTTAGATAATTAACCCACTTAAAGCTCTGTCAAATATTTACGAGTGTAGGTACTTGCTCAATAATAATTGAATTGCTCAATGTAAATAAGGTTGAAGAAAACTTGCAACAATAAATATAAGTTAGGGTTAAGGAAAACTTGTCTCGTGCGTAGTCCACTGCTAACCATTTTAATTAATTCTCTTTGAATAGACCTAACAATTAATCAGTTTGATCTTAAATTAGTATCATATATACATTCATATGATAACCTTTATAATTCTTACTTAACCACATAATTATATAAACACTTAGGTAATATTATCACTATTTGATAATATTTCAATCCCATAAAATCCATATTAATTATTTAATATAGATCACACACTTATCTAATATTATTAATAATTTAATAATATTTTTTTAACCTTGTAATATTATTAATTATTTAATAATATTTTATTAAACACCTAATATTATAAATCCTCTTCTAATATTATTAATCATTTAATAATATTTTATTTATTATCTAATATTATTACCCATCTAATAATATTTTATCAATTATCTAATATTATTAATCATTTAATAATATTTACATCTTTTTTTAATATTATTATTCTTTTAATAATATTTTATTAATATTCTAATATTATTAACTATTTAATAATATTTTAGTTATATTCTAATATTATTATTCATTTAATAATATTTTATTAATTTAATTTATATTATTAAACCTTTAATAATATTTACCCTATTTTACTTATTAAATCAACTATCTATAATTTAAAAAATACTTTTATTGAGTCCAAAAATAATAAAATATTTTTTGAAATATTTTTTATTTTTTGCCCCGAACCCGACCCGACCGGACCAAAACCGACTCGACCCGGTTCGGAATTAATTTTTCAAACTGTCTAGTTCACTGCTGCGACGGTGAGGACCACCACTACGACGATGACTTGCAGAAAGTTTCACCACTACGGCGGTGGGATTTACCACTGCGGTGGTGGGATTTACCGTTGCGGCGGTGACTTAATTTATCATCACAGGGTGTTTCACTGCTGCGGCGGTGGAACCTGCCGCTGCGGCGATATCTGTGTTTTTCAAAACCTTAATTTTTCTAACTTTGATTTCTTTGGTTTAAATTTGCATAAAATAAAATCTATACATTCAAATGATACAAAATCATTGTTGATGTGTTCCTAACTTCTTGGTTTATAATATTTTATGGTTCGATCTCGTTTTCGAAAACGTTTTTGACATAATATTTGAGATCGATTACTCTAGGATTTTAAAACGACCTACTTTGCGGTAAAAGCCATAACTTCTTTGTCTTTCCATATTTTTGAAAGATTTAAGTTGGATTATCTTTTTAACTCATAAATATAACTTTCTAGTCATAGAAATCCATTTCCTAACTTGTTCATTTTAAACTACAATATTAACTAGCACATGGTCCACTAGGTTTCACCGGTAAAGTTCAATATAGACATTTATTTTATTTTTATGCATACCACACATATCAAAACATGATTTAAACATATCAAACCATGAATATACATATATAAGCGGTAGTGTTAGCCCTTAAGATTTGGAGGCACTACTTATATGGAGAAAAATGTGAGATATTCACAGACCATAAAAGTCTGAAGTATATCTTTGCACAAAAAGAGTTGAACAGGAGGTAGCGGAGATGGATGGAGTTGATCAAAGATTACGATTGATCAAAGGAACTGGTAAAGGAAATGGCTCGGATGGAGTTGGAGGTGAAAAACCCAAAGGAGTCAGTAGAAGTGGAAGCAAACCCAACCTTGTTAGATAAGATGAAAGAGGCTCAAGACAAAAATGAAGAATGTGACAGAATAAGGAAGAGGATGACTGACGGGAAATAGGTCAAGTACAAAGTAGATAGTAAAGGATTGCTAAGGTTTGAAAATCGGGTTTGGGTACCGTTAGTGCCTGAATTATGAGATGAGATTTTGGAGGAGGCTCATAGTACGAGATACTCGATACATCCGGGGAGTACGAAAATGTATCAAGATCTACGTCAGCATTTTTGGTGGCCGAATATGAAGAGGGAGGTTGCAGAATGTGTCAGCCAATGCCTAACTTGTCAGAGAAGTAAAGGCCGAACATCAGAAACCAAGTGGATTGCTTCAGCCGTTAGAAATTCCTAAGTGGAAATAAGAGCATATCACGATGGATTTTGTGGTAGGACTTTCAGCAACACAGAAGGGATACGATGCTATATGGGTGATTGTGGATCAACTAACAAAGTCAGCACACTTTTTGCCAATCAAGATTAAGTTCAGTTTGGATCAGTTAGCTAAACTGTACATCAAAGAGATAGTTTCGAGACATAGAGTGCTGGTATCAATTGTGTCAGACAGAGATCCGCGCTTCAAGTCAAAGTTTTGCAGGAGTCTTCTAGAAATATTGGGGACGTAGTTAAGAATGAGTACAACGTATCATCCACAAACTGATGGGCAAAGCAAGAAAACAATTCAGACATTGGAAGATATGCTCAGATCCTATGTGATGGATTTCAAGGGCAGTTGGGAAGACCATCTACCATTAGTTGAGTTTGCATTTAATAATAGTTATCATGCGAGCATAGGCATGCCGCCTTACGAAGCCTTATATGGGAGGAAATGTAGAACACCTCCGTGTTGGGATGAGGTAGGTGAACGTCGATTGTTGGGGCCATAATTGGTTCAACAGACTGTAGAAATTATCAGAGTAATAAGAACTCGACTAGTAGTAGCTCAAGACCGTTAGAAGAAGTATGCAGATTTACATCGACAGAAGCGAGATTTTGAAGTAAGGAGTTTTGTGTTTATGAATGTATCTCCCGGGAAAGGGAAGATCCAATTTGGAAAGAAAGGGAAGCTGAGTCCGAGGTTCATAGGACCATTCGAGATATTGAAGAAAGTGGGTGAAGTGGCGTACAAAGTAGCTCTACCTCTTGAAGTGGAGCATATTCACAATGTGTTTCATGTGTCAGTGTTGCGGCCATACAAGCTTGATTACAAGCACGTCATATCCTATGAGCTAATACAAGTTAAGAAAGACTTATCTTATAAAGAAATTCTTGTCCAGATATTAGATAGGAAAGAGCAAAATTTACGAAATAAGATTATACATTCTGTCAAAATCCTTTAGAGGAACCACAACGCTGAGGAAGCTACTTGGGAATGTGAAGAGAAGATGAGGACTAACTATCAGAATCTTTTTGAGTAGCTTTAAATTTGTAATTTCGGGGACAAAATTCTTATAAGGGGAGAGAATGTAATGACCACGAATTCTATATGTCATTGTAATTATAATTATTAAATAATTATCAATGAATTAAAATTTTTGTACTAAATAATTGTGCATTAAATAAATTAAATGAATATATTTGAGCATGTGTATATTTATTTAATATAATGAACCAAGTTGTTATAATTAACTAAAGTAAGTCTACTTGGATTACATTATAAGTCCAAATGAGGTATTAAATTAGGTTGAATAAATTAACCTAGTAGTCCTTGTAAGTAATTTAAACCTTGATGCATGTAATAATTTAATTAGCCCAATGCTTGTTTTAATTAAATAAAACATAGGTTATTTAATGTTAGCCAATAGAACAATTAAATTGAGCCCAACCAAATTAAATGGATGAGTCCAATATATTTAATTCTTAAATCCAAAGTGAAGCCCAAATAGAAGTCAAAATTATGGTCAAACATTAAATATAAGTGTATATATATATATATATATATATATATATATATATATATATATATATATATATAAGTATATATGTATATATAATCTATAAAAATAAACCAAAATTGGGTAAATAAAAAGGGAGTAGCCGGCACTTCAAGGAAAGGGGCCACAAGGGTGGCTTGTAGCTTTTCTATTGCTTATAAGTTACTCCATCAATAGCTTGTAAGCTAGCTTGATGGATGTCAATCCAAGAGTCAATCAATCCAATAGTAAACCTAGCTTATCTCCTAATTTAACGAATGTTAGTTGATTAGGGAATGTTGATGGTGATTAGGGAGGTTCTATAAATAGCATCCTCCTCACCGTTGTTATGTTTGTTAGTCATTTTACTAGAACAACAAAAGAGAAAAGAGAGAGAGAGAGAGCTTTTAAGAGAGAAAAGTAAGAATACTCTTGAGAGTTTGAGATTTCACTAAAGAAATTGCTAGAGATTTGTCAATGTGGAGTTACTAGCAAAGCATCTAGCCAAGAGAAGAAGAGAATTCAAGACCAAGAGGTTCAAAAGTGCTATAACTCTTTCTTAGTTAATATTTATTGTCTATATATGTATTCTATGGTCAAATATATTTTTAACCGATCAAAAGTTAGTTTGATGATCTAGAAGTGTAAAACTATTATATATTGGTAGATTCATGTTTTGATATATTTAATACATGTATTAGTATGTGTTTATATCAAAAATATTGGTAGAAAGCTCAAAAATATTTTTACCCAAAAATAAAATATTAACAACCCACTCCCGGAGTTACTGTTCATGCTTCGTAAATTGGAATTATGATCCGTCAACTCTGGGTGATTGAATTATTCGATATAAAGATATTTCAAGAGGAATGACTAAAACCCGATTTATAATTAGTGAGTTATGATTTTTCTAGCAAAAGCCCCCGCTGTTGAAAATAATGCACTGACATTCAATTATTTGGCCAAACCTTGTCCAAATAAATGTTCCGATGATCAAAAAGTGTAGTTTAAGAAGATACGAAGAGAACAAGACTGACTAAAGGTCAATCGGAGTTGTAAAACTCCAGTTGTACAAGTTTCCGTTTGGGACCCCTGGTAATAACGAAACTGATATACTTTCAAACCAAATATATCAATATTGAAACAAATATATCAAAATGTTGAAATAACGAAACTGATATATTTTCAAGAAAAATATATCAATATTGGAACAAATATATCAAATGCTGCAATAACAAAACTGATATATTTTCAAGCCAAATATATCAATATTGAAACAAATATATTAAAATGTTGCAATAACGAAACTGATATATTTTCAAGACAAATATATCAATGTTAGAACAAATATATCATATGTTGCTGTAATATCCCAGATAATTACAAGAATTGTAAATAAGATTTGAAATAATTAATTAAAGGTTATGGTTTAAAACCTAGAGTTGTCGAAGTGAGATGTGTAAAAAATGGGTAAACATTTTTTTTAACATAATTTATTTGTTAAAAATTAAATGTGAAAATATTTTAATGATGGATGTAAAGAATTTATTAAGGAAATAAATTCATTTGAGAAGTGAAGGTGGATATATATATATATACCTAAAGTGTGCTTGTTAGCAAAATAAGAGGATGAGTAAGTTAATACTCAATTAAACTAATAAATTAATTAGTTTAAATATGAAGTCATGAAATATAATTAATTAGGTTAATTATATTAGTATGATTAAAGTTGTGGAAAATTTAGGATGATTGTCTTGGATTGCAATAATGTGAAGTAATTAATTAAGTAATTAATTTAATTATTAAGTTATTGTATAAAGTCTATTAATGGATTTAAAGCAAGCCCAATATTTTAATTGTTAAAAGTCTTATTGGTATTTATAAAGAGGTCCAAATAAATTTTTAATTGCTACTAGTGGACTAGCCCAAAAGGATTATAGATGTTAGCCCAATATGAGAATATTTGTATGAAAGGTGTGTGAGTTGTGTTAGGTAGCCCAAACAATTTAAATAAGAGAGCCCAATGCAAAATAAGCTATATAGCCCAAACATTTAAAAGTCAAATGATGGTCAATGTGTTGGGAGAATATTTTTCAAGTATTGATTGAGTGTTGAAAATTAACTAATGTAGGGTTAATTGAATAACCCTAGTTGGTAGGCAAGAGAGGGAATTAACCAAACATTGGTTAATTGCTAGAGGAATGAAGGTAGTGATGAGAATTAACTTTGGATGAGTTAATTGAGTAACCCAATGTGGTAGAATAATTTAAAGCAAGTCTAATTGGATTATATTATAAGTCCAATTGAGGTATTAATCTAGGTCAAATGAATTAACCTAGTAGTCTAAGTAATTAATTAAACCTTAATCTATGTAATAATTAAACTAGCTCAATGCTTATTTTAATTAAATGTAACATAGGGTATTTAATGTTAGCACAATGTAACAATTAAATTGAGCCCGACTAAATTAAATGGATGAGCCCAATATATTTAAATTCTAGAGTCCAATGTGGGTCAACATTTATATATATAAGTGTGTGTGTGTGTGTGTGTGTGTGTGTGTGTATGTATGTATGTATATATGTATGTATATGTATGTATGTATGTATATATGTATAGTTAAGCTATAAAAATAAAGCAAAAATGGGGGATTTAATTCTATTTTGCTGAGATTTAGTGGTCCCCACAAGGGGGTGGCTTGATTTTGCTTGGTTGCTTCACTTGTACACAATATCAAAGTGGTTTACCAACCCTAGTCAAGCACCTAGTCATTCAACCAATAAATCCATCAAATAGTAGTCATAATTAGCACTAAATTGACCAATGCTAGCAAATTAGGAAAGTTAATGAAGGATTACCAAACTACTATAAATAGAGTGCTTCACCTATGTGTTATGTTGGTTGGTGAATTGCTAGAGCATTTTAAGAGAGAAAATAGAGAGCATTCTAGAGAAAGCAAGCAACACTTGTGAGTTGAAAGAGATTGCTAGAGGAGGAGCTTGGTGGATGACACATAGCTTCATAGCATACTTTGGAAGGAGAAAAAGAAGAGCATTCATATCCGAGAGGTTTGTCGACGCTGGAAAAATCGTCTCCTATTAATAATTACCCTTTCCAATTTTAGCCTTTTGATTACGATGTGATTTTTGGAAAAGATCGGCACAAGTGTCGACGAGTTTTGAAAGATCGATTTTATGATGAGCCAATTTGACCAGAGTCGTCAGTTGGTATATTAGAAATGGATGTACCAACTCATCTAAGTTTTAGTTTTCGTAATCGTAATGGCTCATATGTGATTCCTAATTAATTAGTTTGCGAACCGAGATTCATGGAGTTCGGGGGCTTATTTAAGCGAGGGGAAGGTGTTAGGCACCCCCCGATTTCTGTGAAAACACGGTTACCGCAATTTTGATGATTTCCTATTCTTTTAAAATCTTAAAACGTGTGTGTAGGTGCGTGTGTGCTTAAATGAATGTTGTGGTGAATTTTGCATAAGAAGCCACTTTGGTTTTTTCTATAGAAAATGTGCTTTATTTGGAAAGTGTTTTAGAACGTCTTTTGACCTATACGCAAAGGCTTTGCTTTATAATAGATATAGATTGAAAGCAATGAAATTTTTATTAGGTGTCGTTTTAGAAAATAAGGGTTTTTTAAACTTTCGTCAAATAGGAATCGAGACTATACATTGCCTTTGGACAGTAGAGTAAAATCAAATAAAGGCAACTTCTAGGAGCTCTTTAACCCTATACACCAAAGTTTAATGAAAAGACGTTTACTTTTACAAAATCAATTTCTTATGATATTTAAGAAAACGTTTGCAGCATTTTCGTTAAATAGGAATCGACGTTCATTAAAACTCTCGATTTTTTAGCCTTGTGATTCTAATACCCTAATTTGATTTACTTTTAGAAAATCTTTCTCGTTTTGCTTTTTTCCTTTTGAAACCGCTTTCCATGTCACAAATCAAATCAAGCATTCACAAAATGTGTCGGGGCAAAATTTGGGTGTCTACAAGGTTAAAAAGTGTTCTAAAATTCCGTTAGTGCATTTTTATAGTCTATATATGTTTTAAACGGTTAAAAAGTATTTTTAACCGATCAAAAGTTATTTTGATACTCTAGAAGTCTAAATCTATGATATATAAGAAGATTCATGGTTTAGTATATTTAAAAAAAGTATTGGTATGTGTGGTATGCAAATAAATGGAAGAAAATTCCATATTGCGATTTACCGGTAAAATCCTAGATGGTTCGATCTTAAATTTCTTATCAAAACGTTTTCAAAAATGTGATCGAACTATGAAATGTTGTAAAAGAAAAAGTTAGGAAGACAACGACACTGAGTTAGTGTCATTTGAATGTGTAGATGTTATTTTGTTCAAGTTTGAACAAACTGAACCAAGGATTTGTGAACTTAATTTTCACTTTGTCCTTCTGAGCCAATTTGAGTCTAGTTTCGGTTGGAATTTGAATTTTTGATCCAAACAGAAGTTGTAGAGGGGGAAATTCTGGAGAGAATGAACTCAAAAATCACCCAAAAATATTTTAAAATTAAGAAGTTATGACAGTTTTAGTATACAAGGGTCGAGCAGACAAAACTTAAAAAAATGTTTCTGTAACACAAGGGTCGGAGCCCTAGTTTTGTACTAAAACGAAGGGCGGGGGACCTAGTTACTGTTCACGGGCAGTGCATTTTTCGTTCCGAGTCGGGTCGGGCCATTCGGGTTGGGTCGGTTCGGGTCATTTAAGTCCAAATTGGATAAAGATGCTTAAAAATTAATATAATTAATTTGGGACCAAAGTTTAATAATTATTTATATAATAAATAAAATAAATAAAAGCCATTATTATAATTAATTATTATTTAATTGATAGTAAATAATAATTAAAGAAAATATATATAATAACTAATTATTTATTATTAAATAATAAATAAAGTAGGATATAAAGTTAATAAATAATTATTTATTATTTAATTAATATTAAATAATAAATAAGGATGATTAGATAATTAATTATTATTTAAAGGATATTAAATAGTAATTAAATAAAGATGAAGTTAATACGGTAATTATTTATTATTTTAATAAATAAGGATAATTAGTTAATTAATTATTATTTAAAGGATATTAAATAATAATTAAAAGGAGATGAAGTGAATAAAATGATCATTTGTTATTTAATGAATATTTAATGGGGTTAATTAATTAAAGGAGTGTTATTTAAATAATCATTAAAGGATTTGAGGATAATTAATTAATTGATTATTATTTTAATGATATTAAATAATAATTAAAGAGAATAAAGTTATGTAAATAATTGTTTATGCAAAGACAAATAAACAAATAAGGTTAATTAGATTAACTATTTATTTAATTAATATTAAATAAATAAAAATGAAGAAATTAAAGGAATGATGAAGTAATTAAACAATTTACATTTAATTGTTTAAATCTTAAATACTGTAAAAGGAGTAAATTATTTATATTTAATAATATTAATAAGTGATTAAAATATTATTAAATAATTAATCATATTAATAAGTGATTAAAATATTATTAAATGGTTAATAATATTAACAAGTGATTAAAATATTATTAAATGATTAATAATATTAATAAGTGATTAAATATTATTAAATAGTTAATAATATTAATAAGTTATTAAAATATTATTAAATGGTTAATAATATTAATAAGTGATTAAAATATTATTAAATGGTTAATAATATTTGAATGTAGTTGTATATTATGAAATGTAAATAATATTTTGAGGTATTTGGGACATTATTAAATGTCTAAATCATTAAGTTATGTAAAAGAAGGAAGTTTAATTGAATTAAACTAATGTAAATAGTCCTTTGTGACTAATTTAGACAACTGATTAAAAGCGGGTTGTATGAACAACGTGTAGTGAAGGCGTAGGTTAAGTGTACCCGATATGTCCGAACTGTATTTGGGTTAGGGTTTTTGTCCGGAACTTAAGAGTTCGTTTGTCAAACATCTTAAGAGTTAATAATTAAAGTTAGAGTCTTATATAAAGGCTAATTAAAAGTCATTGTATCTAATGATTATGTCAATTTTATATAAAAATTGTAGATTGAACGAAAGACACAAAATAAGCGTAAATGGTAAAAGCGAACTAGATAAATTTTTCAGAACTTGCTCCTATGTGTATTTCTATGCAATCATGTGTTATTAAATTATTGATATGCGAATATATTAATGATATTTGTGTTATGTGAAATGCATGAAATATGATTATATGCGAAGTATGTACAGTATAAGAAGCATGACTTGATATATGTTAGATGTGTATTATATGCGATGCATAAGAAGTATGAAGCATTCATAAAATGAAAAACATGAAAATCATGATATACGTATAAAATGCAGAGTATATTTAATATGTGAAGCATGCAATATGTTATATGTAGCTGTTAAACTTACTGAGCCGTCGTGCTCACTCTTACTATAAAATCAATATTTTCAGATAAGTGCGAGTTAGTCGAATTTTTTGATAAAGATCAAGGAACAGGATTGCACATTACTTTCATTGAAGGTCTAAATGATTATTGTAGATATCAGTCCGAATTGGACAGGTAAAATATTTGTGTAGAATAAGAATTTGTTGGTATGTAAAATGAGTGTTAAATACTCAAAGTAATTGTAATAGAATGTCGTATCATGTATGATATTGAGACATACTAGGTTTGTTTAAAGATTGCAATTTTGGAATAGAAAGAGATGTTGTAGAATTATAAATAAATGATTATTTAGCAATTATAATATTGTTATAATTTATGAACAATAAGGAAAATGTAGTACTTGTGTTGAACCGGATCCGAGGTTCAAGGGACCCAGATTCGAGGTCGTCACAATTGCAATAACGAAACTAATATATTTTAAAGCCAAATATATCAAAATGTTGCAATAACGAAACTGATATATTTTCATATTTTCAAGACAAATATATCAATATTGGAACAAATATATCAAAATGCTGAAATATCGAAATTGATATATTTTCAAACCAAATATATCAATATTGGAACAAATATAACAAAATGATGTAATAACAAAATTGATATATTGTTAAGTCAAATATATCAATATTTGATTAAATTTATCAATATAATGTAATAACGATATATTGATATATTTTGATATATTGACACGTCAAATGTACCCTAGTATCTAATTTTCTTCTAATCAATGAAATCGTGAAGAACTGAGACATGTCTCAACTCGTAAGGAGAATCTGAAATGAGACATGTCTCATGCTTAGACTTTCAGATTAATATTTAATGAACATTAAATAATAATTAAAGTTAATAAACTTATTAATTATCACATCAGTAATGAGTAATGATAAATAAGAAGGATTAATATCACATGAAAATTACTAAAATATTATTAAATGATTAATAATATTAGAAGATTAATAAATATTATTAGATTGCTAATAATATTAGATAAGAGATAGAACTATATTAAATAATTAATATAGATGTTAGGTGATTAAAATATTATCGAATGATGATAATATTTATTATGTGTTTATATACTATGTGGTTAGGTATTAGAGATGTAAGATATACATAGGTTATCATATGAATGTATATGTGATACTAATTTAAGATCAAACTAATTAATTGTTAGGTCTATTCAAAGAGAATTAAATTGAATTGGTTAGCCATAGACTACGCACGAGACAAGTTTCCTCAACCCTAACTCGTATTTACTGTTGCAAGTTTTTCTTACCCTTAATCTAATTTTATATTGAGTAATTCAATTATTGTTAAGTGAGTCTCTACACTTGTATTTACTTGCCAGAGCTTTAAGTGGTTTAATTCTTTAAAATTATTCCATATCATTATTGTTATTATATTCACACATCGTGTATTTACAAGTGTTTATAGTTCATTAATTCAAGAACTGTTTAAGAATGTCTAAGCTAATTGTTTCGGCTAGACAATGCATATTTAAATTAATCAAATTGAATATTTTAAAAGCTTATCCAAACCATTGGTTGGTATGGATTCTTATAGTAAGACTGAGAATGAACAACCCTATATAAAGGGGATTTTTATATTCGGGAAACCAAACTTGTGCAAGATGTTTGAATGTTATATACATAGGTACAAGAGGCTGATCCCCTCGCGTATCACGTTTTTTTGAGGTGTCAGATTTATATGTCTGTTCTACCTTAGTAGCAGTTCATGGTCCTTAAAGATCACTCAGCGATAAAGAGTCAATCCATTTTTTTAATTGAAAAATTGATTCTTGATTCCTTTCACAATTGTTATCTATTGTTGAGAACCTTGATGTTAATTTTCCTTTCCATCGTGATATAATTTATGGTATTTGTTCTTAAACTTGCTGAGTTATTTAGTTGCGCAATCTTGCTATATCATAACTTATTTCAGCTAAGCTAGATTGTTCTAAACAAGACAAAGGTAAGGGAAAAGTCAAAACATAGATTAGCTTGATACATGCTAGATGAATTACCTATATGTACTTTCTTTTGAAAATCTTTTGTATTCCCTTAAGATATGTAATGTTTATGTTAAGGTTAATCGACTTTGGGAAGTGTAGCCTTTTTATAGCGAAACTTTTGTATTATTCCGCGAAGTTTAAATGTATATTATGTATTTAATTGTTATTAAGTATTGTTCAGTGAGAACCAAACCCGAGATTATAAAACTCGAATTTGGGGTCGTCACAGCATCAACCTTTTTCAATCATAGTTCAATGATGAATGGACTTTACAATGGCTTATCATGAATGCATAACATGTATCATTGTTCAAAAACTATAAATGAGAGTTCAAATAGAACACTTGCCTTCGTCCTCGTTAACCTTTACTGGTAATATCTTATCCCGTTTATGTCTGACATAGCCATAATATTGGTTCATGTATTAGTTATATACATTTGCATGCTATACCTTGTTATACAAGTTACTCTTTTACCTTTACATAACCTTAATACATAATACATCGTTAATTCATATCTTAATACCTACCGCATTGATTATTTTTATCAATTTATGACGTACAATACATGTCTCTATCATTCAATATCAAAACATTTTATTTTGGATTTAAAATAAAAATTCTTTTCCAGGAATAGTACATCTCGCCCCAGCGAGATGTTTTCCCTGAAGATCTCGCTGGCCATGAGATCTTCTCGGCCACACCTCGCCCCGGCGAGGTCTTCATAGAGCACTGTGCCCCGGCGCAGTGTTCAGTTCAAAACACTACGCCCTGACGCAATTTTGATTTTTCAAAAAAAAAAATCTTTCTAAAATCCATGTTATTTTTGGCCCATTTTTATAAAACTTGATTCCAACACATCATTTAGCACATATAACATGTATTTGACTTGCATGTGCCTTCAAAACATTTAAAAATCTTTAAACGATTCTATTTTTTCAAAGATTTAGTTTTAGGTGCCGGCGAATGTTTTAAAACGTTTAAAATCCTCATTAATCGTCATAAGCACCAAATGACTTTCCAAACGACTCTAACACTTGTATTTTCATAAAACTAAGTTGCTTAACTTAATTTCACCTTCATTTATATAAAATACCCAAAAACCACCTTTCTGGTCAAATTTTCCAACATAACGAAACTTGGTTCTTGAACCCTATTTGAGTTCTTGAACTCTACACCACATATACCTTAACATATGTTCATTTAGCAACTTTGTATACTTATATAGCTTCTATACGCATCTTCCAAAACACTTTACATATTATGATTTGGTTTATATACAAATCATAGCCTAATATTGTATTTTTTTCTTAAATAAGTTATGTTTCCCTTCCATTAGTGACCATATGATGCTATCTAGCATGAATTTTCACATGTATTAAACATGTTCATCACCTTCATCTAGGTTTTCACCAAAACTAACAACATTTAACATATAGTAATCCTAAAATCATGATTTCTAGCCTTGAATATGAGCATGAATAGTGTACCACCTTTGTAATACCATACATAAGCTTAGGGTTTCATCAAATAGCAAACATGAAGCACATAAGTCACATAATCTACGCATATAGCTAAAGATGCATGCATGGCTACTTATAATCTTTCATCAAAACACAAAAAATGACAAGTTTTAGAGCAAGAACATATTATACCTTCTATGTGCTCTTTTACTTCTAGCTACAAAGTTTGCTAGTGTTAGATTCTCCATTTTGATGGCTAACTTTACTCCTTTTGAACACTTTTCTAGCAAATCTCTCAGGGTTTGCCTTGCTAGTGTTGGATTCTCCACTTTGATGGCTAACTTTACTCGTCTTGAACACTTTTCTAGCAAATCTCTTAAGGTTTTGGCAAACCCTAGCCTTCTATTCCTTTATCTCTTATGAACTTTCTTAGCAACTTGGAGTGAAATGAGATGAGATGAGTGAACTTAGCTTATACATACTAACTATATACATACATACATACTTATATATATATATATATATATATATATATATATATATTGTATGTAATATTCCAATACTTAACTATGCTTGAGACAAGTTAACCATGCTTCGTTAAGGATAATCAAGATATTTCCCCATTACTAATCAAGCATAAAATAGACATTGAACCATTCTAGGACACAAATGTCATTTCTTAAGTTGACAAGGGGCACTTTGGTTATTTGGCAAAATTTCTAGACAATTAATTTCCAAAAATTCATAATTTGCTTTTATTTAATCCATTTTAAGTCATTTTTTTATCCATATTTGCTTCATTAAGGTTGAATTTTATTCTTTATTCCAATAATCCATACTTGGCTTGTCCCAAAACACTTGTCACACTTTAAAATTTTAATTTTCATTAATTAATTATTAATTTAGAATATTTATAAATTATATATCATTATAGTTTCACGTATCAGTATTGAGGCCATATAAACCAGACTACGAGCATGTGATCGAATATGAACCAATTTAGATTGAGAAGGATTTAACGTATGAGGAAATTCATGTGCAAATTATTGACAGGAAGGAATAAATTTTGAGAAATAATGTGATACCTTCTGTAAAGGTAGTGTGGATGAACCACAATGCTGAGGAAGCAACGTGGGAGCTAGAAGAAAGAATGAAGAAGGGTTATCCATATTTGTTCATGTAACCTTATAATGGTGATTTCGGGGACAATATCCTTATAATGAAGAAAGAATGTAATGATACGCAACTTGGAGATATTGTAAATATTATAATTAATTAATAAAATTGATATTTAGAAGTGTGACATGTGTTTTGGGACAAGTCAATTATGGATTATTTGATTAAAAAATATAATTTAAGCCTAAGAAAACAAATTTGGTTCAAAAATGACTAGAATTAGAGCAAAATTAAGCAAGTTATGAATTTAATAGGAATTAATTCTCTAGATTTTGGTAACAATGACCATGCTACCCTTAACAATATAAAGAATGACCTTGGTATCCTTTGGGTAAGAATTGTCATATATGCCATTGAATATCCATGGGAATTGTCGTAATGACCCTAACCCTACATGAGTTAGACTAACCAAAGTGAGTTAAGTGTAGCAAAATATATACAACTTGTATATGTATATATGTTGCGAGTATCAAGCCAAGTTATCTTCATTTCTTGCTAAGTTGAAAGCTAAAGAGAGAAAATAGAAGGAAGAGCTAGGGTTTATAAGAAAAGCTTTGAAAAATTGCCAACAAGTGTTCAAGAGAATGGAATCTAGCCAACAAAGTGGAGAATCTAACCTTGAGAAGCTTTATTGCAAGAAGGAAGAAAGCTACAAGAAGGTGTAAACATGTTCAAGCCTTAAGATTTTGTGTTTAAGTGTTTAAATTCAAGAATAAGAGTAGATATACATGCATCTTTGGCTATATGTGTAGATTATGTGACTTATGTGCTTCATGTTTGGTATTTGATGAAACCTTAAGCTCAAAAGTTGTAGAATAAAGGTGGTGCACTATTTATGTTCATATTAAAAGCTAAAAAGCATGATTTAAGGATGATCATGTGTTGATTGTTGGAAATTTTAATGAAAACCTAGTTAAAAGTGTTGATCATGTTTGGTACATGTGAAAACTCATGCTAAACAGCATTATAAGTTCACTATTGAAAGAGAAGCATGACTTTATATGGAAACATCGCAATATTAAGCTATGATTTGCATATAAACCAAATCATAATCTATAAAATGCCTTAGAAGGTGCATATGGAAGTTATGTGAATACACAAAGTTGCTAAATGTTTATGTGGTAATGTGTATGGAGTATAGAGTTCAAGCATGCAAGTATGAATTTAAGTGTAAGCTTTGTTAAGTTGATAAATTACCATCAAAGGGTATTTTTAGCCATTTTGGGTAATTAATGGAAAAAAGAAGCCAAACAACTAAGTTTCATGTAAATACATGTGTTGGAATTGATTTGGAAATCATTTAGCATTTATGGCGATAAATGGGAGTTTAAAAGCGTTCGTCGACACCTAAAATGAAACTTTTGGAAAATTAAGGCTATTTTAAGATTTTTAAATATTTTGAAAGCCCATGAATGTCATATATATGTTATATGTGCTATGTGATGTGTTAGAATCAAGAAATTCACCTTAGGGCCAAAAATAGAAAGAATCTTGGAAATAATTTTTTTTTAGTTTCTGCAGGACTGTGCCAGGGCGATGTCTTTTGTACTGAAGACTGCGTCGGGGTGCAGTTAGACTGCTAGGATCTTGCTGGGGGCGAGATCAGTCATTGTTGGGGCACGGTGTGGTCGAGCACTTCTCGTGGATAGCGAAGTCTAGAGGAAGAAATAATGCCGCACGTAGTGTGCTGATTTAAAAAAAATAAAATTATTTTGATTCCAAAATGAAATGTTTTAATATTAAGTGATAGAAACATATATGTAAACCATAATTTGATAAAAATAATCAATGTGGTAGATGGTAGGACGTAAATGAAGGGTTATGTGTTAAGGGTTATGTAAAGGTAAAGGGTAGCTTATATAGAAAGTTATTGCATGCATATGTGTATAACTAATGCATAAACCAATATTATGGTTATGTAGGACATAAACGGGATAAAATATTACTAGTTGAGGTAAACGAGGACAAAGGCAAGTGTTCTTTTCGAACTCTCTTTTGTAGTTCTTGAACATTGATACATGTTATGCATTACTGATAAGCCATTTTAAAGTTCAACCATCATTGAATTATTATTGAAAAAGGTCGATGCTAATCTTGATTCTGGCTAGACATATGTAATGATTCATGTGAATTCAGTTGCTATTGTTATGAGCTTTAATCCACATTGTTGTGGTGCAGATTCGATGAAATGCTGTAACCGAATAACCTTGATAAAAAGGGGAATAAAGGATAAAGAAAATGTAATTTTTATGGCATGGTTGCGTCGTTAGATGTTTATGTTGTGCACAATATAAAGGTACGATAGGCCAATCACCTAGAGTACACATCTACTTTGAAAAGTCGTCTTATGACTAACCTGAGCAATATCAGTTTTGATGATTGGTATTATTCTAAACGAGTTCTGGTTCTTGTGACCGTACAACAAGTAACTTCATGTTTTCAGTTAATCATGTGGAGTTTATATTATATTTCTCATCTTCATTTATTAAACTATTATTGGATTATCTTTATTGTAAATGATTTAGCTTCATTGAAAATGATTTTCATTCAGTATTCCGTAATATCATGTTATTATTTGATTATGTACTTGTTGAACTATTTGATGTTCATTCTTGCTTTAACATGATATTTCAGCTAAGCCCGAACAAACCAACGGGTCAGGAGCAGATAAAGGAAAAGGAAAGGCTAGCAAGCAGTGAATGTATAGCTATAGAGTTATTATAAATATAATATGTTGTAATAGAACATATTATATATGTTTTGTTATATGTAAATGTCTATAAACTTGAGATAGTTATGTAATATTGTAAATTAAGTTTTTATTATTCATAAATGAATGGTTGGGATTGATTGGTAGTGTAGCATCGTGGGCACCGAATCTGTGGTTCAAAGGACCCGAATTTGGGGGCGTTATAATAACCATCATTAATATCCATAAAATCACTTGTTTATTGAAAAACGGATGTCAAGCCTTTTTAGTTCATGTTATTGACTAGAAAAAAAATATGTCAAACTTGAATGATATTCCTATTGTTAATGAATTTTTTGACGTTTTTCATACGAAACTTCATGTTTTTATCCCCAAACTATGAAATTAAATTCTGTATTAATCTTGAACCCGGTACTAAACCAATTTTCAAAGTCCCATACTGAATGTCATTGAACTTCAAGAGTTAAAAGTCTAATTACATGAATTATTTAATATCGGTTTTATTCGTCGAGTGCATCGCCTTGGGGTGCTCTTGTTCTTTTTGTTAAAAAAAAATATGGGAGTATGAGATTTTGTATTGACTACCGAGAGTTAAATCATGTCACCATAAAAAGCAGGCACTCGTTACCTCAAATTGATGACATGTTCGATCAATTATAGGGTGCTCAACACTTTTCAAATATTGATCTTTGCTTTGGATATCATCAGTTAAAAGTTAAAACTGATGACATTCCAAAGACTACCTTTAGAACTCACTTCGGGCATTATGAGTTCTTGGTCATGCCTTTTGGACTAACTAATGCTCCTGCAGCTTTCATGGACATGATGAACTGGATATTCAAGGAATATTTGGATCATTTTATGGTTATCTTCATTGATGACATCCTCATATACTCTAAAAGCCGTGAGGATCATGAACAACATTTGAGATTGATACTCTAAAAGCTATGTGAGAACAAGTAGTATGCCAAGTTGAAGAAATGTGAGTTCTGGCTTGAGGAAGTCACGTTTATTGGTAATATAATCACTAGTCAGGGAATATCGATTGACCCTGCGAAGATTGAATCAATAATAAATTGGGAGCAACCTCAAATAGTAACGGAAGTACGAAGCTTTCTGGGCCTAACTGGTTATTATCGGAGATTCGTTGAAGGATTTTCTCGAATTATCACTCCATTAACTCAGTTGACTCAAAAAAGAACCAAATTCGTATGAAGCGAGGAATGTGAGAAGAGCTTTCAAAAACTCAAGAAGAGACTTATTTTAGTTCTTGTTTTAACTATACCATCAGGATCGGGAGAATTTGTCATCTACAATGATGCTTCAGGCAAAGGTCTAGGTTGCGTCCTTATGTGATATGGAAAAGTTATAGTTTATGCCTTTCGACGATGTAAGGATTATGAGAAAAATTACCCTACTCACGATCTAAAGTCAGTAGTGGTCATTTTCGCGTTGAAGATCTGGAGACACTACTTATACATGGAGAAAATGGAAATCTTCATGGATCATAAAATCTTAAATCTTCATGGATCATAAAATCTTCACCTAGAAAAAACTCAACATGCGACTACGACGTTGGTTTGAGCTGTTAAAAGATTACGACCACACCAACCAGTACCATCTTGGCAAGGCGAACGTTATAGCTGATGCATTAAGCAAAAGATCTTATGCGAGTACAATTTCAATGTTGACAACACAAAGACGCATTTTGTACGACTTACAAAAGTTGGAGATAGAGTTAAAGATACCAGGGGACCCATATGAAGATTGTGCACGTGCAAGTATAACCAACTTTAATCGATAAAATTAAAGCTGCTCAAACTACTAATCCAAAACTGATGAACATGATGAAGAAAGTACAAGATGGTGTTATTCTAGAAGCATGAATTTATGAGAAAGGAATACTTCAAGTAAACTCTCGACTCTGTGCTCCTAACAACCCTTAATTGAAGCATAAAATCATAATGGAGGAAACATGTCATTTACAATCCATTCGGGATGTACCAAAATGTATCGTGACCTTCGACGTACATTATGGTGGAACAATATGAAGAGGGAGATTGCAGAGTTTATCTCAAGGTGCCTAACTTGTCAACATGTCAAAGCAGAGCATCAAATGCCTAGAGGTCTTCCCAAAGTTTCTCAAGACTTAGATACAATTTGGGTCATCATAGATAGATTGACAAAATCCACTAATTTTTTGCCTATACAAGAAACATTTTCGCTCGAGCGTCTTATTGGTATGTACATAAATGAAATTGTAAGATTTCATGGTATGCCAGTATCCATAGTTTTTGATTGACACCCTAGATTCACTTCACACTTTTGGATTAGTCTATAAAAAGTTATTGGAACAGAGATACTATTCAGTTTTGCATACCATCCTCAAACGGACGGACAATCGGAAAGGACGATCCAGACTCTCGAAGATCTTTTAAGACTTTGTGTATTAGACTTCAAGAGAAGTTAGGATAAGCATTTACTATTGGTTGAATTCTCCTACAATAACAGTTACCAAGCAAGCAAAAACATGACTCCATTTGAGGCTTTGTATAGACGAAAGTGTTGCTCTCCAGTATGTTGGAATGAGGTATGAGACATAAAATTGTTGGGACCTAAGTTAGTACTTGACAACAGAAAAGATCCAAATAATTCAACAATAAATACAAATAGCATAAGAACAACAAAAGAGTTATGCCGATGTTCATCAAAGGGATAAAAGTTTTAATGTTGAAAACCATGTATTCTTATATGTTTTACATGTTTCTCCATAAAAATGAGTTATGAGATTCAGAAGGAGAGGAAAGCTCAACCCTTGATTTATTGGCCCATTTAAAATTCTTGATTAAGTAGGAGTCGTGGCTTACAGACTAACCCTACCACTAAGTATATCCTGTATTTATAACGTTTTTCACATTTCCATACCATGTAAATATGTGAAGGATCCGAATCGCGCCATTGAGTTGGAGCCAGATGTTTTAACATAAGATTTAACGTATGAGGAGGTACCTGTCAAGATCTTAAATAAAAAAAGAGTAGATCTTTCGCTCAAAGGTTATACCTTAAGTCAAGGTTTTATGGAGAAACCAAGGTACTGAGAAAGTAACTTGGAAGCTAGAATCTGAAATGAAGTCTAAGTATCCTTATCTCTTTGAAATCCAAAGTATGTTAATTTTGGGGACAAAATTTCATAATGAGGGGAGGTTGTAAGGCCCCAACTTTTATGAAATAAAATTTATGGTATTAAACTATTAAAAGTTAAAGTTAATGATTGTCATTCTGCTGCAGGTATTAAATAGTAAGGTTTTCCTAATGGTTGTTATTCCGCTATAATTATTGATCTAAACTTTGTTCAAAAACTTAACTGCAGATATTGATTTAAAACTTGTTGTTTATATTATTCTATCTAGAATTCAACTATTAAAGGCTAATGATAATTTACTCATCCTTATCTTAGTCATGATATTCTTTAATGGGCTATTTGAGCTCACCCTTTTTATTCCATTATTCTTCAATAGGATATGAGAGAGAGTGGCTGGGAATAGTCGGGAAATGAAGTGAAGGTTTGAGTGATAGCTGTAGTAGTCTTCAAATGTTATAAAATAGTGAGGCAATAATAGTGAAGACTTAGTTGTATATTATTTGAGTACTGTATTGTAATAGTTGTTATTTATATTTTTTTGGCGACTCAAATTGGGTGGTGTAGGCCCAATTTTGGGGCGTCACAAATATTGGCTTAATCTTTTTTGGATTGGCCTCAATCCCCCGTCTGCTCACCAAGTACCCCAAAAACTTCCCTGACAAGTACCCCAAAAACTTCCCCGACCTGAGGCTGAATGTACACTTCATGGGGTTGAGGTGTATGTTGTAATGTCAAACAATCTGAAAACACTCCTCCAAATCGTGAAGATTATCCTGCACCCTAGGACTCTTAACAATCATATCATCCATGTACACCTCCATGTTCCTTCCAATCTATTTTTGAAAGACATTATTCATCATCCTTTGGTACGTGGCCCTAGCATTTAGTAACCTGAATGTCATCTAGATAGCCCTGTGTTTAATGAACACTGTATTTGGTATATCCTCCTTCGCCATGAAAATTTGGTGATACCCTAAAATGGCATCCAAGAAGCTCAAAACTGCATTCCCCGAGGTAGCGTCAATAAGTTGACCAGTATGGGGCAATGGATAAAAGTCTTTTGGGCACACCTTATTTAGATTTTTGTAATCTATGCAAACCCTCCACTTCCCATTTTTCTTCCGAATGAGAACCACATTTGCCAATCACTCTGAATACTTAATCTCTTCTATTACTCCAGCATCCAAGAGTTTACTGACCCCCCCCCCCCCCCATCTATAATTTTTTCGCTCCAGTGTAAATATCATCCGCTTCTGGTGAACCGGCTTCTGGTTAGGATTAACCGACAACCTATGAATAGAAACATCCTCAGCTATCCCAGGAATGTCCCGAGGTGTCTAGTCTAATATATCTAAATATGCTTGTAGCAACTGTATTAACCCAGATTTGACCGTACTTAGCAGCCTGGCAAATATCCTTATCAACTTTTAAGTATTACCTAGCACTAAGTCTACTTCCTTGGTCTCCTTCACAGGTAGCGCCATCAGATCCATAGCACTCTCAGTATATAGCTCGACATCAACCGCCATGTTTTGCCTTTATCTACTAACCCTAAACACAGATAACATTAAAGTGTGATGGTAAAATTTCTGAGCAATATAAAGATCTCCCTTCACCTCACCGACTCCCGCCGACGTTGGAAAATTAATCTTGAAGTGAGGGATAGACGTAACGACATGTTATACAGATAACATCATTGAACCTAAGATAGTATTATAGGCCGAATCGACCTGTACATCAAAAAACTTCACTAGTACCTTCATTTGCTGAGGAACCGTCCCAAACACCACCATAGTTCTACGGTTCCGACCATCGGAACAACTTCATTATCAAACCCATGCAAAGGTGACTCCATACCAACTTCCAGCTTTACACCCCGGAGATCCATCCTGTAATGCACTGAGAACCCACATTCCCTTAATTAATCCAATTATGTCTAGATAAGATAAACATTAACTTTAAACCATATTAACAGGGATCTAGTGTGTTAAAACTTAACCTTTAAACCTTTATAACCTTTATTTGACCGTAATGTGGTCCATTTTTTTTTATTTTTTATCTTACCTTCCTTACCTGTCTCAGGATCACAATGCTCACTTAACATTCATTAGCACTTAGGTCAAACATTATAAATTGTGACCTAGTCTATTACTATTTTACAATCATATATATTATGATTTAATAACATGACCTGTAAATAAATTTTGTCATTAGTTTATCCGTACATGGCCTTGTTTACTCATACATGTTCCATACATGATCCTGTTTACTTGTACCAGTTTCATACCTCGGTACCATACATGCGAGTTCTAGTATATATCAGACTCGACTAACCATAATACATCAAACTAAATCCTTTACATCTTCTAATTGGATAATACATACATACATACATTTATCACTATGGATTTATAAACCATATGTTCCTTAATACCATTATGCATTTACATTTATCTGGCTTATTTGAAAATTACACAAATACACATCTCAAATTTCCTCTTGCTGATCCATCTATTCACATTCTTTACCTTAGCTGCACCGGAACCTCCGGCCTTCTCGTACCTTACCTGAAATGTTAGTTTATAGCAAGAGTGATCATAAAGCTCATCAAGTCATTCAGATAACACATTACATGCTCGCAGTATATCATATGTGCTATGCCTTCCTTTACCTTAACATGCTATGCTTAATGTCACGTAATTCATTTAGCATTTAAACCACATAGTTGCACATAGTGCACATTTCTACTCTATTACTATCACATAGTTCACATAGAACATCTATTACACTTAAGTCTAAAAAACTTGTCTGTACGCTTTTATTTACTTAACCTTTGTCGCCTCGCTTGGCCCTGCTATCCTTTCTTAACTCAGGTTGCTTGCTTGAACCTTATCTGAAAACATACAATCTATATTCATAATTATAGGATCATAACTTAATAATATTTGTTAAACTCAATCCATAATTACATAACCATTAATCTCTATTCATATCACAATTGATGTATTACACCCTATGTAGGTTAATAATACATCCTAGCTTAATCCCGATCTTTTACATAACCTTTAACATAATTTGGCTTAGCTTTGGGCATGTTATATTATGTCATTCATCATTTCATTATACCTTGACACCCTCTATATTGGCCATTCTTAAACTATCTAGGGTTTATATAATCCATCTTTATCATTTCATGTCAAAATATAGCTTTTTAAAGTTTAAAATTTTTTCAATTGCATAAACATTTCGTCCCAGTTCCTTCAGAGCTCACTGGCCACGAAGTCCTCTCGGCCCATGAACAATACACTACGCCCCAGCGCAATGTTCAGTGTTAAACACTGCGCTGGCCGCGCAGTCCTGCAGAAACAGATTCCTGATTTTTGCTGCTGTTTTAGTTATTTTTAACTCCTTCACCATACATCCAATTAACTCCAAATTTGGACCATATCTAGGTTTTACTACCTAGTATTTTACAAAAAATTTAATTACCTCATTTGGCTTCTCAAAATCATAGATACATTAGCCCGTAGGAGGGCTGTTCACAATAATTTCAACACTTAGAAAAATTTCAACTTCAAAACCAATTTTTTACCAACTTTGTGATTTTTTGGCCATAAGCTTTAAAACTCTATTCCAACATTCAATAAAGTTCATATAACTCGTATATGACATGTTCCAACTTTTAAAATCATAAATCTTCGCACGAGATGATATTTGTCCGTTAAAATCTATTTTGAATCGAATCAATCGATTTCGATCGTTCGAATCGCCAATTCATTCAAATTCGAATCTGTTTATTTCCAAATCAACCTTAACACGTGTAATAATATTAAACTAGGTCATTTGACTTCATTTTACCTTCAATTACTCAAAAATACTAAAAAATACACTTTGACGGTAATTTGTCAACTTTACAACTTCTAAAACTTAAACTCACTTGACAACTTAAACTCAACACACCACATAGGCTACCACATACATATATATATATTTTTTTTTTTTTTTTTTTTTGATAATGTGGAGTATCCCAACCGCAGTCGGACTAAGTCTCCCCACCCCGGGCCAGGCTTTGCGCACAGGCTCTGCCTAAGACATGGCTTCGCCCTGAAACGTGCGACCCGTGGCCCCGTTACCTGTTAAGGCATAACTATTGTTGCTAGTGGGACTCGAACCCAGGACGTCCGGGTTTACGGCTCGTCCCAGGGCTAAGCTTAAACCACTGCGCCAATAGCCGGGGTTTACCACATACATATTTAACAACTACATAAGTACACATAACTTCTAACTGCACATTCTAATACACTTTACAAATTATAATATGGTTTAATGGTAAATTATAGCCTAATATTTCAATTTCTTTACATACACCATACCTTTAAACCATTCATGACCCTTTGATGCTATCTAGCATAAAAATACTTATTATTTCATTATGTTCAAGCTCTCAATCTAGGTTTCCATCAAATTTATCAACATATAACACATGATCATATCTTAAATCATGATTTCTAGCTTATAACATGAACATGAATAATCCATCAACTTTGTTCTACTACTTTGAGCTTAGGGTTTTATGATGAACCATACATAAGCACATAAACCTTACATCTAGTCATTAATTCATGCAAGGCTATCTTTGTTCTTGAATTTAACTACATCAATACTAAACTTTCAAGGCTCAAACACAGTCATACCTCCTTGTATGCCCAACTTCTTTACATAAAAAGCTTCCTCATGTTTAGTCCATCATCTTTTTTTCTTGTTCCATGATCATCCAAGCATCCTAGCTTACAAAACTTCAAGCTTTCTCTCTCTAAATCCATGGCTTCTTGCTCTTTCTCTCTCTTAAGCTTATTTCTCAGCAAAATAAAATGAAGAAGGAGAGCTCACATGTTGGTTTATATTGGAATTAACTCACATTGAGTTAATTAAGCTTACCATGGCTAATTTCAACCTAAGGGCAATTTGGTCATTTCTCACATTAAGTTAAGGGCATTTCTGTCATTCTATCCCCTGGGACACATAGGTCATTACCTAATTTGTCAAGGGTATTTTGGTCATTGCCACTAAAATCTAGAGAATTTCTCATTAATCATAACTTATTTATTTTCAATCCATTTTAATTCCATTTTACTCCAAACTTGTTTCATCATGTTTGAATTTTAATCCATCATTAAATAATCCATAATTTGCTTGCCCCATAATACTTGTCGTATTTCGAAATATCAATTTTATGACTTCATTATAATAATTCACAACATTTGCCAATATTACATATTATTTCATTCTTAATCCTCTAAAACCCCTTTTGGTTTCACATTCAATCAATCTCAATTTTCAATATCTCAATATAATCAAATTGTTTAACTTTTTCTTAAATTGCTTTCTCGAGAAGCAAACCTCGACCGGATTATCCACAATCCATCACCATTTATACGACTTTTATAGTCATTATATAGTTATTATACGACTTTTACATCCTTTTACTTGTTTACTTAGCACACATAATACCAGTTTGCAACACACTTGCATACTACATTATTCCTGTACATTCTCAAGGGTATTACTTTCTATATCTATACATCATATACATGATTATCTTATTTCAATCATTTCACAATATCAAATTTCTTAATAACCTCAAACGTTCAACGATCGTTAATCGTATCATTCATTTATTCCTTAATAGACCGATTAGGCCATACAGTTCATTCTTCACTGCACATACATACCTACATTATCATTTTCATATTCTCGCCTCTCCAGGTTATTCATTAAGCTCATCTTTAATATCCATGACCAAACATCAATTATTATGCTTTTCTCATTTTCATAATTCTCTAACTTGAACTCTTCTTTCTCTTTCTGCTCAAATACATACATAAACACATATTCATACATTCGCTCTATCACCTGCTGATACGACATAGTGTCTTATCATATTTCCTTTCAAATTACCTTATTGTAGGTATTACCATTAATCATTCATCTTAAATCAATTCTATTTCCATTTTATTATAGAAATTCATACACTTAATAATTGCATTATCTGCTACGTTGCTAATATACGTTAAATACATAACTAGTCCACATACGTTCAATAGACACTTATTAAGCCAAGAGTCCCTCTTAAGTATTTCAACCACATAGGTCACTTATAGCACATTGCTCACGTAATAAATCATATTAAATCTTTCTTACAGTTTCTGTCATTCAACACTTGGATTTAACTACTAACCTTTACTTAATTAACCAAAATCCTCAATTGGAAATTATGTCAAAAATCTGGGATGTCAAACATCCTCTGATAAGCATGACTATAAAGTACATCCACGGAAGACCCATTGTCGATTATGATCCTTTTCATGTTTATTGGCCCAACGTGCGCAATGATAACTAAGGTTCCTTTATGCGGGTCAACTGCATCAGAGGGATAATCCTCGTCTGAGAATGAGATTATCGTGTTAGGAAAAGTCCACTCTAATTTAGCATCTGCTCAGATAAGGCCAGGATGATATCTAAAGGGGATCGACGCCTTTTACCCATCTGTCTCTACCACGATCCAGTTATGATGACATCCACTACCCTTTGGGGTCGATTTTCCTGCTCCTCCCTTCTTTCTACAACAGGGTCCGAATCAGGAGCCTGAACTTCCTGCCTTACAACATACGAAAATCAATTCACTGTTCTGGACCTTCGCTTCGATCATGTCCTTTAACACGACACATGTCTCTGTCTCGTGTCTAACCTGGCGGTGATACTGATAGTATGAATTCGATCTAGCTTGACTCGATCTTGACGATCTCGGCACAGTTGTCAGTCCTTTCCTTATCACCTCCAATATTTTGACCTTATCTGTATTCAGAGGGGTATACATATTGCTCTCCATCCAAGGCTGAAAATGTGTTTTTTTTTTTTGTAATCGGTTGTCCTACCTTCAACCTCATCCGGTCAAAAATATTAGATCTATCATCTCCGTTTCTACTACCATTGCTAGCTTTATCATTTCCCTTACTCCTCAGCATCAAATTGTGCATGGCCTCCTCGTTCGCAATAAACTTCTCAGCTCATTCATATGCGTCTAAGAGGTCCTTTGGAGGATTGAACATTACATCCTTCATCATCTTTCTATTTTGAATGATGTCCATCTCCGCGGTAAAAAAATCCCAACTCCTGTATCATGTTCAGATCGATGATCATTTCTACCGCATCCCAAAACCTCTATACATACTGGCTCAACGACTCCCCAGGTTTTTCTTAACTTGAATTAAGGATGCAATCACGTTGCCCCTCCTCTTATTAGTCCCAAACAGCTAATGAAATCTCCTAGATAACTCTTTTAACGAACTGATACAATTTGGGGTTAATGACATCACCCATTACTTAGCTTATTTTTAAGTGTCGTCACGAAGATCTGACACATCCCGGCCTCCGAATGATTATAATATTTCATTACCCTGTCATACGAACTGGTATGATCGTATGGGTTGCCTGAACTGTCATAAATTTCTAGAGGTGATAACTTATTTTTTGGGTCGACTTTCTCCTAGTCGATAGATAACCGATGAGAATTGAGATTTTAGATACAAGGGCATGGGTATAAATGATATCGGCTCCGCCTTGACTAATGGTCTTGCCTCTACTACTGCCAGACTCCTTTCTAACTTTTTTATCCTTTCAATGATAAAGTTGGGAATAGGCACGTTAGGAATTATTCGTTACTCTTCCCGACCCGGCTCCGTCCTTATATCACCATGGCTCATTCGTACAACTGGAGACATGATTTGTCTTCGATAATATCGGTTTGGCTATTTGGGTTGCCTTATATCTTCCATTAGATCCTGATCCAACCGATTATGTTGCCTCATATGACCCTGAGGCTGGTCCCGGTTACCAGGGCCGGTTTGCCTAGTCTTGTCCCACCAGGATTGAGGCCGGCTTTGTGGGATCATCTCTCGTCCTCCTTCTTCCATGGTAGTTGGTGGATCCCCTTCTCTCCTTAATTCTAATAGATGCACGTTACATTCTTGGCATCGACGTCTCAAAGTTTCCAACTCGGCCTCTGCCTCCCTGATCTTACTAAGCCTGATTCTCTCCCTTTCATCACGATAGGTTGTCTCTCTCCCAAGTTTCCAAGTTCCCAAATCCTTTCATCCTCGATCTTCATAGACCTGGTTCCACCATTCGTAAGTCAGGATTGTAACAATTTAAATTTATAATGAATTTTTTGTTAAAATAATACAAGTAAACATGTTTGTACTTGATATTATGTATAATTATATTATTTAATTAATATTATGTATTTTTATATATTAACAAATGAAGTAAAATATTATAAAATTAAATTATTAAAACTTAATTAGGAAATCCTAAACCTAATTAAGAAACCCTAATCATAATTAAGAAACCCTAATTCTAATTAGTAAACCCTAAGCCTAAATTATAAACCTTAAGTGCCAAACTCTAAACCCTAAAGATGCATAAAAATGACCAAATTAACCCTAAAATCTCAGCCACACAAAGAAAGAGGAAGCAAAATTGGATTTCTTTTCCCTTAACCAAAATAAAGATCAATTCTTGTCCACACAAAATTAAAAATGAATGAGTCACCTTATATTATGATTCAAAGTCATTAAATGACATTAATGATCCTGCAAACCGACCTCCTAGTGGAGGTTTGATCATGATCATTACATCAAACTTAGCTAGCAAGAAAAGTGTCCAAAAGACTATAAAACCCTAACCCTAGCTCTCCTATAAATTGCAACCACTCCCAATGTTGAAACCCACGAATCTTAGAGCTAAAATCAGTCATAAGTTGTTCCATATAAGTTATATAACAAGCTTGGATCAGAATCAAAGATAGGAATTGAGAATTTTGCTTCAAAGAGGTAAAAACCCTAATTTAATGATAAATCTTTAATGATTTGTTAAAAGTTATGTTATATTGTTTAGGAATGACTGATATTATGCCTATAAGTGATCTGGGTTGCTTAATTGAGGTTTCATAATATTTAGATACATAAAATCATAGCTTTTAACTCCCTGTCCATGAACAGTAAAAAGTAATCTGATAGGGTACTTTATTAGGCCTTTAGATCCGATTATATTGTTATTTTAATTGAAGTTAGCATTTATA
Organism: Hedera helix; assembly: GCA_947179155.2. Lineage (NCBI taxonomy): Eukaryota > Viridiplantae > Streptophyta > Magnoliopsida > Apiales > Araliaceae > Hedera > Hedera helix. The sequence goes on from OX359283.1 coordinate 9,476,555, forward strand.
GTTGTAATATGCCATGATTATAACAATTTGAAACTTGAATCACCCCAATCAGATCACTGTGATGTGAGAAAATGATGGTCAAACCTCGTTGACCGATCACAGATTATGTTTTCTGGAAATTCCAAAAAGTATGAACAGACTGACAATGCTGTTTAACCATTGAATAGATTCCATCCGTGTTACTATTTTGGTTAACCACTTGTGTATAAGTCTACTATTAAATGTATACTACAATATAGAACTCTTATTTTACCAAAACGGTGAATGGGGTGTGTCAAAATATTGTCAGAATGTAGCCCCTTGACATTGACCCACTGAAATCTGGGTTACCCAAATAACCCAGAATTAGATTTCCACACTAGTTTGAACAATGATTTAATCGTGATTATGATGTTGTTTTGATTTATTCAAAGCGTCTCATTGTAGCTTGCCATGTTTAGTACACCTAGAAACAATTAGATTGCCAAAATAGATCATGATATGCAATTTTATTATCTTTTGCACACCGTGCAATAGTATAACTTTAACTGTGGGGTTTTATTTCACTTATGAAGTTTATTATAATATGAAATGCTTATTATGCAAGTTAAATCTTAAACTTATTCTCATTGAGCAAGTTTACTATCTCAAACTCATTTCATTAAGCAATTTTATTATCTTTTATACACCGTGCAATAGCATACTTTTAACTGTTGAATTTCATTTGACCTATGAAATTCTTAGTTGTGTGAAATATTTATTGTGGCAATTCCTTTTCGATCTTGTTTATTTTTAAACAAGTCTTATAGTTCTTGTACGAACTAATTTAAATATCTTGTTCGTGGTATCTGTTATTGGAAAGTTATTGCTTCTTATTCAAGCATAACTTAAGGAAATGAACAATTATTTGCGTGACTTTAACTTGATAAATTATCAAAGTATGAAGTGTTGAGTGGAAACCAATATTGTTTGGTACAAAATATATACTAAAACTTTGCCTCTTTATATAAGACTATAAGAGTGATGATCAAGCAGTAGTACACTGATCGTGGTTTATAGACAGTATTAAACTAACCTATGTGTGTCTGGGACACTATTGTTAGGATGATATGCATACTTCTAGGTTATAAATAGGTTAATCCCCTATTAAATAATTGAATCAATGATTCCTAAATCTATATGATCTCTTGGAATGATTTTTAAAGTCCGGTTGAAAAAATCAACCTATGGTCTCTAAGTCTTAATGACTAAAAGAAACCATAATGCGTGTGGTTTGACAGATAAACCTCAGTATATATATGGAAAATCTCATTGAACTAAATGTTCTTTCGAATTCAAACACAATGTGAGTAGTTTCCTCATTTTATTTGAAACTTGTTGAGCATTTGTAGCTCATCTTTGCAACTATAATTTCATTTACAGTGTTGAAAGATAATCCAGATCATTCGAATATAAAGTCCGATGGAAAAATACCTTGTTAGATTGGGTTTATTGCTTTTATTTGTACTATTTAAGTCTTTTAAGACTTTGTTTGAAAATCTATGTAACCAAAATCAAAGTTATGGAATATATTTTATCTTTTGATATTTATTATGTTGTACTTACATTTTTAGATTATTTAGAATGTTGTACTGATTTAGTATAGTATCTATTTGAACTATACATCTGAATGAGCGTGTTAAATGATTTAAAGAGTTCTGTAAGAACCGAGAGTTGCTCTTCTATTCTAGGAACAAACTTATCATCTAATACTGTGAATTTTAGATAGACATGAATTATTGATATCAAAAAGATATCAATGAGACATGAGTCTATACATCCAAGTGAGGGTATCCAAACACAGTAATTGTTCTGACGAGAACTACTATCTGTTATGGGATACTGTGAACCTGGGATTTATAGAAGTTATGTATTATGAAATATTTATAGTTAATCAGTCAGCATGAGCACCTAATTTGCTACAGGAGGTGTAGAGATTTTGGGGGCGTCACAATTTGGTATCAAAGTTGTCGACTGTAGCTCTAAGGTAAGGATGTCTGACTTAGGATATAGTCGTTAGGAGATATTAAGTCCGTAAAATAATTAATACACATAAGATAACCCTAAAACTTTATACATTTTTGTGTAAAACTGCTTCATCATAATACTAAACAAGTAAAAATTTTATATAGGATGGCTGACTCAGATTGGGAAGACTTACTAGAGGTAATAAATCTACAAGAGATATAACACAAGTAGGAAGAACTAGTAATAAGTAAAGTTGAATATGATGTTATGGTACAAGAAATCACAAACCTAGCTATAGAAGAAATTCAGGCGGTAGACGTAAAAGCTGATATAGTTGAAAGGTTGTTAAAGGTAGAAAGAGATTTTTCTAATCAATTGAGGATATTACTACTAAATGTAAGAAGGGAAAAACATATTCTTCAAGCTCAGTTAGAACAAGTTGTTCAGGGATATCGTAACTCATTCGACGAACTAGAACGTCGGGTGATTAGATATCCGATTAAAGAAGGTATGGTAAATTATCTTATAGATCGATCAGTGGTATGCCACATAATCCAGGATTCCTATTATGAGGGTCGTCATCATTAAGTATATTATAGGAGTAGAGTTACTTCTAGTAATGTGTAGTAGAAAGTTTTAAAGAGGGAAATCGTTTTATAACTAGTGATAATATATCACTAGTTGAATATGTAACTTTTATTATATGATATACAAGATATGTTTATTAAACTGAGTGGTTATTTAATTGTATGTGTGTACTTGTATTTATACTAGTTTACTCGTTGTTATTAGATAAATAGAAAACATTATGGAACCAATAGAGGCAAACCCCACACAATAGTTATTAGTTATTTTATTGAGAACATTATAGGGTAAACAAGAAGAAAAACCACCACCTGTTGAAACCAACCCATCTAAAATAACTGCGAGTGAGGGCAGTGCATTAATAAAATTCTATAAAAAGGAGAGAGGTAACAACGAAGGAAAAGGAAGTGGGATGCCACTTCTTTGAATAACTCTAATAAAGGGTGGAATAATTATAATGACAATCACAATAGGGAAAGTAATAATAATACCAACAAAAATAATAAGAAATTTGATCTCTGTGGCGTGTGTAAAAAGGGACACAAAGGAATATGCCATATAAAGACGGTAACAAAATAAAAGTATTGTGTGAGGTGCTATCCATAGTAAATGGAAAGTCTCAATTTAGTGTCATTGTAGACACGTTAAGTCAGAAGAAATTAAAAGTAATAACAAAACAACGAGATACTAATAAAAGATTTTAACAAATTTAAGATTTAGGTAAGAGTTTCATTTGACTCTACTCAGAAATTTTTCGTTATAGAGAATGTTTCGACTTTGTTATACAGAGTTAAAAAAATATAGGAGACAAACAAAGAGTTTTAAAAAGGTAAAAATCCAAATCACTCATACCAAGAATTGAATAAACGAAGACGGGGCATTGAGATACGAGGATTAAAATCTGGATATCCTCAAGTACAAGCACTAAAAGATAAAATCTTAAGAGAAACTCATAACTCTATGTTCGTCGTTCACCCAAGTAGTACTAAAAGATGTAAAGACTTAAATTAACATATTTGATGGTCAAACATAAAAGAGAAATAGCAGAATATGTAAGTAAATGTCTCACGTGTCATAGAGAGTTAATGTATAAACCCTTTATGGGAATAAAATCGGGGAATGACAAATGCTAGAATCCGAATAGTTCAATAAAACACAGAAGTTATATGAATCATACGCAAGAGATTACAAGCAATCTCTGTGACACCCCAGGATTTTATAGAATTTCTAAATGAGGATTATGATTAATTAAATAAAGGTTAATATATAAAACCTAGCGTTGAATGACAGAAAATTGTAAGAGAGATTAAATAAGAATTATTGCTCAATCAATGTGTTATATATGACCTATGTGGTAAGTTGAATGTGTGTATATATGTATATTTGACAAGATATAGAAAGCAGGATTTAAAGTTTAGAAAATAATGGAATGAAAAAAGAGTATGTGAATTGATGCTTAGTTATGAATATTAACAGTAAGTTAAAGGAATAGGCCCTGAGAGGCTATGTGATAGAAATGATTAGATAATGTATGACTTTATGAGTTGAGGAAGGAAAGAGCAGTGTGACCTAATTTGTATATTAGGAATTTAAAGAATAATGAGGATAATGATTTGTTAATGTTCTGAAGTTATGAAGAAATTGATATTAGGAATTGAAATTAGTTATGTAGTTACACGATGTGTAGAAATGGAAAATAATACCCCGAGAATGTGTATAAAGGATGTTGTATGCAAGTAAGTTACAAATTAGCATATGTGTGTAAAGTAAACAAATCAATGGATGTTAAAGTTGAAATCAAGACATTATGAGTTAAAAAAGAAAAGATAAAGGATGATGGATTTTGATAATTCGGTTGAGGTTCGCTTCTCGAGGAAGCGATTTATGGAAAAATGAGTAATTCGACTATTTGAGATGTCGACAATTGGGAATTGATGGAACATGAAACCAAAAAGGTTCGTAGGAAATTGAGATTTTAATATTATGTAAATTGGCAAAGTATTGTGAGTTATTATGATTATTAATGAAATGCAATTTTGAACCGTGACAAATGTTATGGGATAAGCCAAGTATGGATTATATTGATAAGGAATAAAATTCAAGCTTATGGAAACAAGTTTGAATCGAGGAGGATTTGATTTGGATTGAAAATAAGTGAATTATGATTTAAATGGGATTAATTCCCTAGGATTTATGGATAATGACCAAAATTACTCTTGAGAATTTATGTAATGACCATGGTATCCTTTTGGGAGAAATGTCCAAACTATCCATAGCTAAGCAAAGGAATTTTCATGAATGCCCTAACCATGCATGGTTAAACTAACCAATGCATGGTTAGTTGTTGGAGATTTCATATCATATATATGAAGATCATTTTCAGGATTTGGCTAAGTCCATTTCATTTTTTTCAAGTTACACGTGAGAGCTCATAAGAAGGGAGAAGAGGAAGGAAGTTAGGGTTCCATGAAGTTCATGAAAACATGAAAGATTTAAAAGAAAGAAGTGATCAAGAGTAGCAAATATAGCCATAGAAGTGAAGAATCAAGCTTTAGGAAGCTTTGTAGCAAGAAAGATGAGAACTTCAAGAAGGTATAAAGTTTTTTTTCTTTGAAAACTTAGCATCCAAATGTGTAAATGTAAGAATAAGAGAAGTCATGCATGTATCTATGGAGATACATGTTAATTATGTTATTTACATGTTATATGTGTGAATTGTTACAAAACCCTAAGATCATGTGTTAAAGAACTAAGATGGTGAACAATCTATGCTTAAGTTCAAAGCTAAAGAGCATGATTCATGGAGGATTATATGTTATATGTTGGTAGATTTGATGAAATCATAGTTTGAAAGGTTGATTACATTTGATGTAAGCAAATTGTTGTGCTAAATGGTAAGTTAGAAGCTTAAATGGTTTAAAAGTAGGATTTGATATGAAAAGCTTGAATATTAGGCTATACTTTTTGTGTAGACAACGTAATAATCTGTAAAGTGTATTAGAAGATACATATAGAAGTTGTGAGAATATACAAAGTTGTTAAATGTATATGTGGTTGCCTATGTGGTGTATAGAGTTTATGAACTTAAGATGAGTTAAGTTTGAAAATTGAAAGTTGGCAAAATTGCTATCAATATGTGAATTATGGCTATTACTGGAAATTAAAAGCTAAATGAGGCCAAATGGTAAGTTTATGTAAATATGTGTGTTTGAGTTGAATTGGACGTTATTAGGTGTCGATGGCGATAATTATGGACTTTAAACAATTTAAAACGTTCGCCGACGCCTAAAACGAGTTATTTTGGAAAAAGGAATTCAAATGAAGGTAATAAATGTTTTCAAGTCTCATACAAGTTATATATGTGCTAAAGGATGTGTTAGAAGCAATTTGCATAACAAGGAGTCGATGATTGGAATTTGAGTTAAGTTTTTAAAAGTTGAAAGTTTTGTAAATTTTGATAAAAATGCCGTCAAAGTGTGATTTTTGGCAATTTTGAGGAATTAAAGTTGAAATGAAGTCAAATGAGTCTTTTTCATGATAATACATGTGTTAGGGTTGATTTGGTAGTCAACGGATTGAAATTGGATTGAATTGGCGATTCGAACGATCGAAATCGATCGTTTCGAATCGAATTGGATTTTAACGGACAAAAATCGCCTCGTGCGAAGTTTTATGGTTTTGAAAGTTGGGACATATCATTTATGACTTATATGAACTATGTCAAGTATTGGAATTGAATTTTGAAGCAATTGGCCAAAAATCACAAAGTTGCAAAAGTTGAGTTTTAAAAATTCTGAAAATTTTTCTAAGTGTTGGAAATGTTTTGAACAGCCCTCCTAAGGGCTAGTGTATCTCTATTTTTAAGAAGCCAAATGAGGAAATTAGTATTTTTTTTTTAAAATACTAGGTAGTAAGGTTTAGATGTGGTCCAAATTTCAGCTCAATTGGATGTAAGATGAAGAAATTAAAAATCAGCAAAGGTAGTGCAAAAATTAGATTCCAGAATTTGAACATGGCGTCCCGGCACTATGTTTTGCACTAAACATTGCGCTGGCCGCGCAATGTATTGTTCATCGACCGAGAAGAATGCGCGACCAACGAGCTCTGGCTGCGCCGGGGCGAAGTTGCTCTGTTTTTGAAAAAATTTTAAGCTTCTAAAAAACTATATTTTGATATGGAATGATAGAAATGAGTTATATAAACCCTAAAAGTGTTAATAATGGTTAAATTAAAGGGTGTTAAGTTATAATGAAATGATAAATGGCATAATATAGCATGCCTAAAGCTAAGCCAAAACATGTTATAAGTTATGAAAAAGGTCGGAAGCAAGTTATGGTGTATTATAAACCTACATAAGGTATAATACATCAAATGTGAAATGGTTAAAGACGGATGATCATGTATTTATGGAATTAGTTTGATAAGTTATACAAGTTTATGATCTTATAATGACATATAAGCTATATGTTGACAGACAGAGTTCGAAATGAGCAAGCCGATAAGACAGATAACGAAGGATGATTGAGGAAGTACAGGTTAAGTAAAATAAAGGCGTACAGGCAAGTACTTCAGACTTAAGTGCATTAAATTGTCCTACGTGAACTATGTGACAATATGTGTTAAATGTTAAGTGGAATATGTGACATAAAGCATGACATGATAAGTAAAGGAAAGCATGACGCATTGATATAAATTGTAAGCATGAAATGTGTTATCTGATTTACTTGCTGAGCTTTATGCTCATTCTTGTTATGTACTAACATTTCAGGTAAAGTACATGAAGGCCGGATCTTCCGGTGTCGCTAAGGTAAAAGGAATGTGGATGCTTAGATAAGCTTAAAGAAAATTTGATATAAGTAAATTTGTAATGAGGCAATTATGTAATAGTTGGGTTTTCAATATTAAACCTAGAAGGAAATAAATAATGTATGGTTTGTAAATCCATATAATTAAAGGTGCATGTATGTATTAATTAAAGTAGAGGCGGTAAAGAGATTGTATGATTGTGTTATTGTGATAAGTCGAGTATGGATATAATGAAACTCGCAAGTATGTTGTAAATGTATATAAAATATATGAATGCATATAAATATAATGGTTGATTGTATATGTGAACAGGAACAGGTATACGTAAACAGAGCCGTGTATAAATACTTCATGGCAAAATTCTAATGACAGGTTAAGTTTAATCTGAGTATTGTTGATTATGAAATAAAATCGATTTGGTCACAATTAATTAAGTGTTGACCTAAGTTTAATGGTAGTAAAGTGAACGTTGTGATCCTGAGACAGGTAATGATTGTAAGTTAAATAAGTTTAAAAAAAAAATATGGACCGAATTTAAGGTCAACAGAATGATTTTAAAGGTCAAAGGTTAAAGTTTAACGCACGGGATCCTGGTTAATAAGGTTTTAAGTTAATCACTATGTAATCCAAATATAATTATACTTAATTAAGGAAGGTGGGATCTCGGAGCGTCACAATCTCAGAACCAACAGAAGAAGTATGCAGATCGACAGAAACAATCAAGAGACTTCAATGTCGGAAGCCACATATTCTTGACAGTGTTCCCTTGAAAGGGCAAGATACGTTTTGGTTATATAGGAAAAATTGAGTCCAAAATTATTGGACCATTATAGATATCGAGGAGAATAAGTGAGGTAGCCTATGAGGTAGCCTATGAGGTAGCCCTATCTCTTGAGATATGTCACATTCACAATACGTTTCACGTATCCGTATGATGAGCCTATCCAAATCAAGAAAGATTTGTTATATGTGAAAAATTCTTGTCCGGATCATTTGATCGGAAGGAATATGTTACGAAATAAGGTGTTATAATCAGTTAAGGGTCATCTAAAGAAGAATGTCGAAAAAGCTATGTAAGAGCTTGAGGATAAAATGCGAGAAGAAAAGTCGATTTTATTTTGTAAATTACCTTTTAATTTCGAGGACAAAATTCTTATAAGGGGGAGTGAATGTAACAATCAAATTTTTTAAGATTTTTTAAGATTTTTTTTTAAATAATACAAGTAAACGTGTTTGTACTTCATATTATAAGTAATTACATTATGTAATCAATATCGTGTGTTGTTATATATTAACAAACGAAGTAAAATATTATAAAATTAAATTATTAAAACTTAATTAGAAAATCCTAAACCTAATTAAGAAACCCTAATCGTAATTAGTAAACCATAACCCTAAATTGTAAACTTTAAATGACAAACCCTAAGGGTTAAACCTTAAACCCTAAAGAGGCATGGAAAATGACTAAATTAACCTTTAAATCTCAGCCACATAAAGAAAGAGTAAGCAAAATTGGATTTCTCTTCCTTTAACCAAAATAAAGATCAATTCTTGTCCACATAAAATTGAAAATGAATGAGTCAACTTATGTGATGATTCAAAGTCTTTAAATGACATTAATGAGCCTGCAAATCGACCTCCTAGTGGAGGTTTGATCATGATCATTACATCAAGCTTAGCTAGCAGGAAAAGTGTCCAAAAGACCATAAAATCCTAACCCTAGCTCTCCTATAAATTGCAACCACTCCCAATGTTGAAACCCACGAGGCTTAGAGATAAAATTAGTCATAAGTTACTCTATATAAGTTATATAGCAAGCTTGGATCAGAATCAAAGAGAGGAATTGAGAATTTTGCTTCAAAGAGGTAAAACCCTAATTCAATGTTAGATCTTTAATGATTTGTTAAAAGTTATGTTATATTGTTTAGGAATGACTGATATTATGCCTATAAGTGAGATGGTTTGCTTAATTAAAGTTTCATAACATTTAGATACATAAAATTATAGCTTTTAGCTCTCTGTCCATGAACAGTAAAGAGTAGTCTAACAGGGTACTTTGTTAGGCCTTTAGCTCTGATTATGTTGTTAGTTTGATCGATGTTAGCGTTTATAGTTATAGTATGCCATGAGAAACTTTAATCACCCTAATCGGATCATTGTGCTGTGAGAAAATGATGGTCAAACCTCGTTGACCAATCACAGATTCTGTTTTCTGAAAATTCCATAAAGTATTAACAGCCTAATATGGTTGTTTGACCATTGAATAAATTCCATCCGTGTTACTATTTTGGTTAAACCCTTGCGTATAAGTCTAGTATTAAATGTATACTACAATATAAAACTCTTATTTTACCAAAAAAATGAATGGGGTGTGTCAAAATATTGTCAAAATGTATCCCCTTGACATTGACCCACTGAAATCTGGGTTACCCAGAAAACCCAAAATCAGCTTTCCACACTAGTTTGAACAAAGATTTCATTGTGATTATGATGTTGTTTTAATTTATTCAAAGTGTCTCATTGTAGCTTGTCATGTTTAGTACACCTAGAAACAATTAGATTGCCAAAATAGATTATGATATGGAAATCATTTGAGGTCAAAACTCCCTACTCGGCGCTGACAAGATTTTTGGGCAGATGAAGACCATTCATCGATTTAGCGACGAACTGTCTGTCACTATATCTGTCACTATAGGCCTTTAGCCACGATCTCTTTCTGGTAACTCAAGAACACCGATAACGACACTTTTAGTGACGAACAGGACCGTCACTATAGCTTCAGTGGCAAATTTAATAAGGTAATTAAAATTAATTACCTTTGGCAACGGACTTAGCGACAAATTTTTATAAATTCATTATAAATAGCATATAGCGACGGATTAGATCCGTGGCTATGCAAATAGATCACAAATTAAATAAACTTAAATAATTAAAGTAATTAAAATACTTTTACCGACAGATATAGTTAAATAATAAAAGTAATTAAAATACTTTTAGCGATAGATGTAGTGATAACTAACTAAAAATTAATCTAAGGTGCTTCTAAATTAACTTTTAGCGATGGACAAATTTTGTAAACTTAAAATATAAAACTTTAACAAAGTAATTAGTGACGGGTACATTATATAAACACTATATAACATCCAATACAACAATTAAATTGATGAATCAACACTGAATCATAAACATATTTAATTAATTAAATTGAATATATATTTGCATATATTCTAACAGTTATTATTATTATTATAAATGAAATATATTTAGGGTATAAATACCACGTACAATTACCAGACAAGTTTTCTAAACCTTAACTCATTTCATTAAGCAATTTTATTATCTTTTGCACACCGTGCAATAGTATAACTTTAACTGTGGGATTTTATTTAACTTATGAAGTTTATTATAATATGAAATGCTTATTATCCAATTTTTCTATCTTAAACTTATTCTCATTGATCAAGTTTACTATCTCAAACTCATTTCATTAAGCAATTTTGTTATCTTTTATACAACGTGCAATAGCATACTTTTAACTGTTGAATTTCATTTGACCTATGAAATTCTTAATTGTGTGAAATATTTATTGTGGCAATTCCTTTTAGTCTTGTTTAATTTTAAACAAGTCTTGTAGTTGTTGTACGAACTAATTTAAATATCCTGTTTGTGGTATCTGTTATTGGAAAGTTATTGCTTCTTGTTCACGCATAACTTAAGGAAATGAACAATTATTTGCGTGACTTTGACTTGATAAATTATCAAAGTATGAAGTGTTGAGTGGAAACCAATATTGTTTGGTGCAAAATATATACTGAAACTTTGTCTCTTTATATAAGAGTGATGACCAAGCAGTAGTACACTGACCGTGGTTTATAGGCTACTTAAACTAACCTGTGTGTGTCTAGGACACTGTTGTTAGGATGATATGCATACTCCTAGGTTATAAATAAGTTGATCCCCTATTAAATAACCGAATTAATGATTCATAAATCTACATGACCTCTTGGAATGATTTTTAAAGTCTGGTTGAAAATATTAACCTATGGTTTCTAAGTCTTAATGACTAAAAGAAACTATAATGTGTATGGTTTGATAGACAAATCTCAGTATATATATGCAAAATCATTAAACTAAATGTTCTTTCGTATTCAAACACAGTGTGAGTAGTTTTCTCATTTTATTTGAAACTTGCTAAGAATTTATAGCTCATCCTTACAAATATAATTTCATTTGTAGTGTTGAAAGATAATTCAGATCATTCGATTATGAAGTTAAATGGAAAAAGACCTTGTTAGATTAGGTTTATTGCTTTTACTTGTACTATTCAAGTCTTTTAAGACTTTACTGCATTAAACAATACGTTGTTTGGAAATCTATATAACCGAAATCAAAGTTATAAAATTATCATCTTTTGATATCTATTGCGTTGTACTTACATTTTTAGATTATTTAGAATATTGTACTGATTTAGTACAGTATCTATATGAACTATTCATCTAAATGAGAGTGTTAAATGATTTATGGAGTTCTATAAAAATCGAGAGTTGCTTCTTTATTCTAAGAACAAACTTATCATCTAATACTGTGAATTTCATATAGATATGAATTATTGATATTAAAGATATCCATGAGACATGAGTCTATACATCCAAGTGAGGGTATCTAAACATAATAATTATTCTGACAAGAACTACTATCTGTTATGTGACAGTGTGAACCTGAAATTGATAGAAGGTATGTTTATGGAATATTTCTAGTTAATCAATCAGCGTTAGCACCTAATATGCTATAAGAGGTGTAGAGATTTTGGAGGCATCATAAGGATCCAGTGAAACTGATGATGTGAACAACCGTCTTCGAACTGTCTTGGACTGAGCTGGCATAGGCTTGCATTTTAACTGACTTATCCCAATCCTGTCCAACACTGAGCAACGAACACTCTTTGACGTTGGTACAAGAGAGAACCCCTGCTGGTCCCAACTGTGATTTCCTTTGTCCGCCATAACAACAATCTCCAAACCAAACCAAGTTGGTGATTTATGGATTAAATATCAAATTGGCCTTCCTTCTAGCGCCAATGTTGACGTGTGATTCGTTCACTCATTGAAATCACTAAACAGTGAGTTACCTACACTCAAAAGAAACCGTTAAACACCCCACAGATCAGGGCGGTTTGAGCCGTCTAGAAATTCTCCGGTATAAGAATAAGTATAGGTTAAAAGGTGTCACAATGGAAAACCAAAATAATGCTGGGACGAATGATATTTGATATGGTAACAGTGTTTGTTAGCATTACCTGTTCCACTTGTCGTAGCCTTTTTTATACTCTTCCATCAACCACATGGATTCCCCGCCACCTTTCAAATAGGAAAAAATATCTTTCCTAAATATCCCAAATCATTTCTTTAAAATATCCTAAATCGCCTACACAAAAAAAACACTTGAATGGATTGACCCACGTTCTAGGCCCATCATAGTGTGTCAAATAATCCATCTCACCTCTAAATATAAAATAATCCCTGGCCCACAACAAATTTAAGGTCCAACAAATTATATCCCAACAAACATTAATGTGTTTAATACCCACTTCATGTCCTATTATTGTTAGCGATTTCTTATATTACTCCCTAAACCATTGGGATAATATGTGTAATATCCTGGATATTTATGAGGTTCAAAAAAGAATCAAACGGGATTAAGGTAAAGATGCAAAACCTAGATTTAGAGGGGGGAAAATGTTATAAAGCTTTTGAAGGAATTATGAATATTCGTATATGTTAGGGTTAGACCTTTTCACAGATGAAAAGGGAGGTAATGAAGTTATGGTTGTAGTGAAGTAAAGGTGTATATGTATAGATGCATATATATATATATATATATATATATAGTCTTGTGCCTTATATGTATATATATAGACAAGTAAGAAGATGAGTATATTAATACTCAACAAAACTAATAAATTAATTAGTTTAAATATGGAGCAAGAAGAAATGTTATGTAATATAATAAATTAAGTTAATTATATGAGTTATTAGTTAAAGTTATGTTAGTAAGTTGAAAAGCTAGAATGTTTCCTTGAATGAAAATATTAAGGAGTTAGCTAATTAAGTGATTAACTTAATTATCAAGTTAAAGAATAGAGTCCAAGAACGGATTCAAGATAACCCAATATAATAAATGGAAAAGTTATATGCTAGGACTTGTGTTAGTATTTAATTAAGTCTAATTAATTAGTCCAAGAGTGATGATTGATTAAAAGTTTAAGTGTTGAACTAAAATATTAACCTAATATGGAGAGAAGCTAATGTAAATTTATTTAAAAGCTCAACGAATTAAGGAATGAAGCCCAAGTCTTATAAATATAAGTCTTGTAGGTATGTGTATTCAATGAGCCCAAGGATTTAAGTAATTTAATTAGGACTAATGGACTTTACCCTAGTGACTATATTTAATAGAAGTCAAATGAAAGAATTAATCAAGCCGAGGATTGGTGAGTTAGGTTGGTCATGTTTTAATCAACCTTGAGTTAAGAGAAGCCCAAGTTAATTATGAGAGTTTATGTGTTAAGGTTTTAGAAGGAAGCTCAACCAATTAGTTTACATGATTTAGTAAGAGAAGTCCACTTAAATTAATTACCTAGCCCAAGATATGGGAGATATTTTAGTAGTGTTGGGGAGCCTAAACAATTTAAATAAAAATTTCAATGGAAATTGACTAGTACCCAAAGAGGAGCCCAAAATAGGTTAAATGTTGAACATATTATATGTTGGTGTATATATATATAGATGATGATAAAATAAATAAAAGAAAAATCAAAAATTAAGGAAATGAAGGGAGGTAGGGACCGAATATATGGGGCCCCATTTGGGGGTTTCTTGTAGCTTTCATGTTACTTCAAGTTTACTCAATGAACAAAGTTGCTCAACCATTCTCAACCACTCCCATCAACCATAGTCAATCAAGTTGCCATTCAAGCTAGTCAATCAATTAATTAAGTCCCAAAAGTTAAGCTATGATTTGATTTTTGTAAGATATGTTAGTAATATATACGAATTGACCAAAATGGAGTTAATATTAAAATCCTAGGTCTTGTTGTGAGTGTGAGTGAAGCCTCAATCATACATGAGTTAGGTCTTGGGAATGTATATGTGTGTGTGTGTGTGTGTGTGTGTGTGTGCGTGTGTGTGTGTGTGTGTGTGTGTGTGTAGTTAATGAGAATTGACCAAGGATGTGGAAATAATATAACCATAAGTCTTGTGGAGAGATAAGAGTTAACCATGCTTGAGATTATTGGTGTAAATATAGATATACAATCTTTATGTAATGATAGTGCAACTATTCTTGTTGTATGATAGAAAGAGAGAGAAAAATTAGGTGGAGTGTTAGCTTTTGGTAGCTTGTATTTCACTCAATGAATAAAGTGGTTCACTACTCAATGTATATAATTGTAAGTATAGCAAGATTGAGTTCAACTTCATGTATTTTCCAAGTTTGATAAGCAAAAGAGCTTAAGAGAAAAAATAGGGGAATGGCTAGGGCTTGCTTGAAGAGCTTCAAAGATTGCTAGAAAAGTGTCCAAAGAAGGATGAACAAGTTATCAAAGCGGAGTTTACAACCTTAAGAAGGTTTATTGCATAAAGGAAGAAATCTCAAAGAAGGTATAATGATGTTCAAGCAATAAAATTTTGGTATTTATGTGTTTAAATGCAAGGACAAGTATAGTCATGTATGTACTTTTGGCTAGCAGTAAGATTTATGTGAGTTTATGTGTTATATGTTTGGTTTATGATGAAATCTGAGGCTTAAAAATTGTGTTACAAATGTGGTGCACTATTCATATTTGAATACAAGCTAAAAACCATGATTTATTGGATGATCATGTGTTATATGTTGTTAGTTTTGATGAAAAACTAGATGAGAAGATTGAACATGTTGGATTCATGTGTAAATTCATGCTAGATAGTATCAAAAGTTCACAAATAGTTTGAAAGCAAGATTTGCTTAGGAATGAATACAATTTTAGGCTATGGTTTGCATGTAGACCAAATCATAATTTGTAAAGTGCATTAAAATGTGCATATAGAAGTGATATAGACTTACAAAGTTGTTAAATGTGTATGTGGTAGCCTATGTGGTGCATTGGGTTTAAGATGTCAAGTTGAATTTAATACTAGGTAGTAAGACCTAGTTCTATTCCAAATTTGGACTTAATTGGATGTATGATGAATGAGTTAAAAATCAGCAAAGTAGCAGTAAAAATCAAAAGTTTCTGATGCAGCAGCACTGCGTCAAGGTGTAGTGTTTTGTACTGAACACTGTGATGGGGCACAATTATTGTTCACAGTTGCGAGGATTTTGTGACCAACAAGTTTAGAGCATGTCGGGGTGCGGTGTGGCTGAGAACATCTCGCCGGGAACTTCTTGCCCCCAACGAGATGTTCGACGGTGGGGCGCAGTGAACAGTGCCCAAAAAATTTTTAAAATGTCCGAAATGTGACGTTTTGACAGGGAATGATAAAAATAAGTTATGTAAAACCCTAGATAGATAAGGAATGACCAATGTAAAGGGTGATAAGGTTTAATGAACTAATGAATGATATAAATAACATGTTTAAAGCTAAGTCAAAGCATGTTATGATTTATGAAAAATGTTGAGAACGAGTTAGGATGTATTATTAACCTATGTAAAGTATAATACATCTTAAGTGAAATGAATAGAGACTAATGGTCTAATATTTATGGTTTAAGTAAAAGGAATTATGTAAAGTTTTATGATCCTATAATGATATATAGGTTGTATGTTTACAGATAAAGCTTGGAATAGAAAACCGACAAAACGGTTATGACAGGCAATTAAAAAAGCATAAAGGTTAAGTAAATAAATGCAGATTAGACAAGTTTTTCAGACTTAAATATAATAATTGTTCTATATGAACTATATGATAGTAAAAGATTTAAAATGTGCACTCCGTGCAACTATGTGTTAACTGTTAAATGCAATACGTGACTTTTATGCATGACATGGTAAAATAAATGATGCATGACGCATGAATATAAACTGCAAGTATGAAATGTGTTATCTAATTGACTTGCTGAGCCTTTGTGCTCACCCTAGCTATGACTACCAATTTCAGGCCAAAGGTTCCGGTGAAGCTAAAGGTAAAAGAATGGTAAATGCATATATAAGAATGAAAGAATGTATTATATTTGAATGTGTAATATAATATGTAAATGGATGAATGTAATTTGTATAGATGCAAGTTATGTAACAGTTTGGTTTTAAATGTTAAATCATGATAGTAATAATGAATGAATGATTTATAAATCCATAGTGATAATTATGCATATATGTATTATCCAGATAAGGGGTGTAAAGAATATGGTTGAGATATTATTGGTAATCGAGTTTTACATGTAATAAACTCGTATATATGATACAAATGTATGTAAATAGGATCAAGTACAGAACAGGTATAAATAAGCAGGTGTATGTATGATACACATGATGGGTGACGGTATTCACCAAATAAGTTAAGTTAAATTATTTACATATATGATTTTTGAAACTGTAATAAACTAGGTCACAATTTATAAATATTTGACCTAAGTTCTAATGAATGATAAGTGAATATTAAGATCCTGAGACAGGTAAAGAATGTAAGATAAATAAACAAATTTATGGACTGCATTATGGTCAAGTGATTGGTTTAAAGGTTAAAGGTTATGTATTAACGCGCGAGATCGCCAATAGCAAATGATGGGCTTTCAAGGGTGCTACAGTTTATATCAGAGCTGATAGGTTATAGACCTTAGGTAAAAGTACCTTAGGCTATGACTTTCGTGAGAAAGAAGGAAATAATAAAGAAATGAACTTTAGAGGAGTTAAGTAAGGAATAAATGAATTTTGGAAAATCAGGATTAAGAAAAGGTAAAGGAATTATTAAGATAAGATAATGAGAAATGGTAAAAGGACCATAAGATCATAAACGATCAAAAATAAAGGGACTCTTGATTAGTTGTGAATTGTAAGATATGAATTGATAAAATTCATATCAAGTTAAGGAAAAGTAAAGGAAAAAGCTAAGTAAGGAAAGGTAAAAGAAAAGTTAAGAAAATATTAGGGTATGTGGGATTTTTCATTGAAGACTCGTGATAGTGGCTGAGTTGTACACTTCCTTGTATGGGCAGGGATTTGTGCTTGGTTTTACGACCACTTAGCTTCCTATAATGATAATCAGTGGAGATCCAGCATCACGATATCGATTATGTATGTTAAGAAGGTGATTCTTTTCTTCTACATGTACTTGATACATAGGAAGTGAGAAAGACTAAGGTAGTTGCGTGTTCTGAAAACTCAAACGTATTGGTAAGTTTGTGACTCATGATCGTGTGGTGGAGCCCATCAGCGAATGGGCGACTTTGGCCTAACTAGGACAAGCTCCTTAAACCATATGATTGTGGTAAGTTCCTGAGCCCAAGTGCATGGCAAGTTTGATGAACATGGGTGGGGTTAGGAAAGAGAGCCATAAGTTGAGAGATATAGTTCTCAGAGATTGGCTAAGGTAAAGGTAATAGGAAAGAAATAGAATTGTTAAGTAATGATTGGATGAGTAAAGAAAGGAAAGGAAAGTTTAAAGGAGTTAATGAAGCAAAAGAAGAGATTATTAGGATTGGGTAGGCAATCCACTCTTCTAGCTATGCTAAATCATCGATGTTTTAAAATGTGCTTATTCTCGCACGTTGGTGCAGTGAAATTATTTTGTTCAAGTATCGAAAATTTTTAAAATTTCGTGATTCATGGGTCTATACCAATTAATTCGGCTAGAACAAAAGTTATTTGAAAATTTCAAAATATATTTATGAAATCATTCTCACACTATTGAATATGGTGTGAAATGATAAAATGAAAAAAAATTCAACATACTTCTATGTCGGTACGGTATTAAGAGGTCTTGAATGACTGAATTCTCAACGTACTGCTAAGATAGTGCGGTATTATGTTGTCCTTAAAAAGATTTTTAAATGGGTTCAAATTTTAAACCAATATTGGAATTCTCAGAGCATGATAACAAAGATATGGAGGTGAGAATATGAATCACTAATACATCATTACATAATGCAATGTGATGAAGTCATGGTGAAAGTGAATTTTTAAAAAGTTTCAAGTTTTCAAGAAATGAACAGTTTAATGATGTGAGTTTATGCCATTTTTTTCGGCTAGACCATTTTGTTAAAGAAATGAGTTAATGTTTTTAAATCTAGAAATGGATAAAGAAATATATTTTTAAAGTCTGAGGTGAACAACCCTGAAAAGGAGATATGGTAAAGGGGTTGGTTAACGTGGTTCAACCCAAAAAGAAAAGAAAAATGTTGTGCACAACAGAAAGGGGTACAATAGGCTAATCCCCTAACGTACTAATGGGCCAAAGGAAGAAGGGCGACGTGGTTGCGTCTTAACTCATGTTCCTGGTCTTTATAACCCGTAGGTATTCTCAGTCTTTTTGATTGTTAATATTTTAATGTGTTCATGGTCTTTGTGACCCCTCAGCAAAAAGCAAAAGTTTTGTTTTTAAAGAAAAAAGTTTTATGTTTAAAGGAAAGTTTATTCCTGATTATTCATACTGCTTCACAATTATTAAACAATTGCTGAAGATTCCTGAAAGACATTCTAATTTTTTGGAATGAATGATAGAAAGGGGTAAGATGGGTATAGAGATGAGAGAATATAAAGGTTAGTTGAGAACCTAGCTATGCTGAATAGAATGCAAAGAGATATGCATGCTGTAATTGAATAAGGAATGAGTAAATAGCAATTTCAGGGATGAAATTTTTTGAAGGAGTGGTGAATGTGACATCCCGGATTATGACAAGATTTCTAAATTAGAATTTTGACTAATTAAGTAAAGGTTAGCAGTTAAACCTAGTTATGAATGATAGAAGTTGTAAAAGTGATTAAAATTATGTATTATTTGATTAATGTATTAGAAATGACATGTGTGGTTGAAATGGTAAAGAGAGACTCTTAGTGTATATAAGGGTCTATTGAATGTTTGGATCAGTTATCTATGTAAAATACATTAGCGACGTAACAGATAATGAAATTACAATAAATATAAATTTCGATGATGGAATGATAATGTAATGGATTAAAGACAAAGGACAGACATAATTATAGGGAGACACTATGATGTGTCAACAGGTTATAAGTTAAATGTATGAATATGTATGTATTTGATCTAATAAAGAAAGAAAAGTTAAAAATGAAGAGAATAATGAAAATGAGGAAAGAGTATGTGAATTAATGCTTTAGTTATGAATATTATTTGCAAGCTTAATGAATAGGCTTGAAAAGGCTAGGTTGTGAGAATGGCAAGCTAAGGTAAGTCAGTATGTGCAGAAAAGAAGGAACAGCTTGCCCCAATTCATTTATTGGGGATTAAAGGAATAATAAAGTTAATAATTTGAACTTATTAAGAAATTGATATTCATTGATTGAAAGAAGGTATGTATTTATACGATGTATAAATATGAAGGTAATACTCTCAAAAATGAGTAGAAGGAACGTAGATTGCATGTATGTTGAGAATTGGCATTATGTGTGTTAAGTAAATAAGCGAAAGGACGTAAAGTCGTAGTGAATGTATTATGAGTTATATGAATAAAGGAATGGATTTTGGTAATCTGAGTAAGGTTCACTTTTTGAGAAAGCAATTTTTGGACAATTGAGCAATTCGATTATATTGAGATGTCGGGAAGTAAAATTATGACATTCGAAACCGAGAAGGTTCATAGAAAATTAAGAATGTAATGATATAGAAATTAGCGTTTATTGTAAATTATTATAATTAATTAATGAAATTAGCATTGATGTGACAAGTGTTATGGGACAAGCAAGTTATGGAGTATTTGATTATGGAATAAAATTCAAGCCTAAGGAAACAAGTTTGGATCAAAAAGAACTTGAATTGGATTGAAATAAGCAAGAAAGAATTAATGGGAATTTATGAGAATTAAATTCTCTATAAATTTTGAGAAAAGTCTAAAGTACCCTTGACAAATTGATTAATGACATTTGTGTCCTAGAATAGTGCAATGACCAAGTTATCCTTAGTTATCAATGTGAATTGACATGATTGTCCCTAACCATTCATGAGTTAAGTGTTGGATAATTATATACAACTTATGTATGTATATAATTGTAAGTATAGCAAGATTGAGTCTTCATGTATTTTTTTGATAAGCAAAAGAACTTAAGAGAGAAAAGAGGGGAAGGGCTAGGGCTTGCTTGAAGAGCTTCAAAGATTGCTAGAGAAGTGTCCAAAGAAGGATGAATAAGCTATCAAAATGGAGTTTACAACTTTAAGAAGGTTTATTGCATGAAGGAAGAAAGCTCAAAGAATGTATAATAATGTTCAAGCCATAAGAATTTGGTATTTATGTGTTTAAATGCAAGGACAAGTATAGCCATGCATGTACTTATGGATAGAAGTAAGATTTATGTGAGTTTATGTGTTATATGTTTGGTTTATGATGAAACCCTAGGCTTAAAAGTTGTGTTACAAAGGTGGTGCACTATTTATGTTTGAATACAAGCTAAAAATCATGATTTGTTGGATGATCATATGTTATATGTTATTAGTTTTGATAAAAACCTAGATGAGAAGATTGAACATGTTGGATTCATGTGTAAATTCATGCTAGATAGTATCAAAGGTTCACAAATAGTTTGAAAGCAAGATTTGCTTAGGAATGAATACAATACTAGGCTCTGATTTGCATGTAGACCAAATTATAATCTGTAAAGTGCATTAGAATGTGTATATATAAGTGATATAGAGTTACAAAATTGTTAAATATGTATGTGGTAGCGTATGTGGTGCATTGGGTTTAAGATGTCAAGTTAAGTTTAAGTTTTGAAATTTAAAAGTTTGTAAAAGTTAATGAAAATCGAACTTATAGGTGATTTTTGACAATTTCGAGAAATTAAAGGTGAAATGAAGTTAAACGACTTAGTTTTATGTTATTACACGTGTTTAGGTTGATTTGAGAATCAACGGAAGGAAAATCGAATGAAAAGGCGATTCGAGCGATCAAAATCGATCGTTTCGACCCTAAATGAATTTTTATGGACAAATCTCACCTCGTGCAAAGTTAAACTGTTTTAAAGATCTAGACATGTCATATATGACATATATGAACTTCTTCAAGTGTAGGAATGAATTTTTAAAGCAAATGGCCAAAAATCACAAAGTTGGTAAATTTTGGTTTTTAAGGTTGAAAATATTTTGAAACACCCTCCTACGAGCTAATGTATCAATAATTTTTAGAAGCCAAATGAGGCAAGTAAAAAATTTGTAAAATACTAGATAGTAAGACCTAGTTTTGTTCCATATTTGGACTTAATTGGATGTATGATGAATGAGTTAAAAATCAGCAAAGTAACAGCAAAAATTAAAAGTTTCTGATGCAGCACGTGCCGGGACGCAGTGTTTTGTACTAAACACTGCGTCGAGGCACAGTTACTGTTCACAGCTACGAGGATTTCGTGGCCAGCAAGTTCAGAGCACGCCGGGGCGCGGTGTGGCCGAGAACATCTCGCCCCCAACGAGATGTTCAGCACTAGTGTGCAATGAACAATGCCCAAAAAAATTTCAAAGTGTCCAAAATGCAACGTTTTAACAGGGAATGATAAAGATAAGTTATGTAAAACCCTAGATAGATAAAGAATGACCAATGTAAAGGGTGATAAGGTTTAATGAACTAATGAATGACATAAATAACATGCCTAAAACTAAGTCAAAGCATGTTATGATTTATGAAAAAGGTTGAGAACGAGTTAGAATGTATTATTAACCTATATAAAGTATAATACATCAAAAGTGAAATGAATAGAGACTAATGGTCTAATATTTATGGTTTAAGTAAAAGGAATTATGTAAAGTTTTATGATCCTATAATGATATATCGGTTGTATGTTTACAGATAAAGTTTGGAATAGCAAACCGATAAGACGGTTATGACAGGCGATTAAAAAAACGTAAAGGTTAAATAAATAAATGCAGATCAGGCAAGTTTTTCATACTTAAATGTAATAATTATTCTATGTGAACTATATGATAGTAAAAGATTTAAAATGTGCACTCCATGCAACTATGTGTTAACTGTTAAATGCAATACGTGACTTTTATGCACGGCAAGGTAAAATAAATGATGCATGATGCATGAATATAAACTGCAAGCATGAAATGTGTTATCTGATTGACTCGCTGAGCCTTTGTGCTCACCCTTGCTATGACTAATAATTTCAAGTAAAGTATGAAAAGGTCGGAGGTTCCGGTAAATCTAAAGGTAAAAGAATGGTGAATGCATAGATAAGCATGAAAGAATGTATTATATTCAAATGTGTAATATAATAAGTAAATGGATGAATGTAATTGGTATAGATACAAGTTATGTAACAGTTTGGTTTTAAATGTTAAATCATGACAGTAATAATGAATGAATGATTTGTAAATCTATAGTGATAAATATGCATATATGTATTATCCAGATAAGGGGTGTAAAGAATATGGTTGAGATAGTATTGGTAGTCGAGTTTTACATGTAATAAACTTGTATGTATGGTACAGATGTATGTAAACAGGATCAAGTAAGGAATAGGCATAAGCAAGTAGGTGTATGCATGATACATATGATGGGTGACGGTGTTCACCGAATAAGTTAAATTAAATCAGTTACATATATGATTTTGAAACTGTAATAGACTAGGTCACAATTTATAAATATTTGGCCTAAGTTCTAATAAATGGTAAGTGAACGTTAAGATCCTAAGACAGGTAAGGAAAATAAGATAAATAAATAGATTAATGGACCGCATTATGGTCAAGTGATTGGTTTAAAGGTTAAAGGTTATGTATTAACGCACGAAATCGCCATTAAGATGTTTTATGATTATAAAATATAATTTTGAGATTAATGGTTATATTATCCAGAAGTGAATGGATAGAATTAAGAAATGTTGGGATTTTGTGGCGTTACAATAACTGAACACTTAACCTAATTCGAATAATTAGGGTTCACTGTGAAGCGGGTGTCAGAAGTTTAAAACCTGGAATTAGTTGGATAGGTATACGATAAAATATACACTAAGTGAAGTATCTATACGGAATATAGATACAAGGAAACCTATTCATCGATATCGTTGGATACTAGAATAGTAGTAATATATAATGATAGTAGTAAAGGATTCGATAATTGGTAATACCTATAAAGTGATCATAAGGGATCAAGCCTGATCAAGTTCTGTGAGCAAATCACTATGCGAATTTCAAAGTAAAATACCTAAGGGATAGAATTTTTTCGGGTATACTTTAAAGACTTAAAACAACTCGTAAGAGCGATTGAAGGTAATTGAAAGTTGAAATATTAGCCAAAATTGATTTTTAGGTGATTACGAATATGTGTTAAGGCGTAATTAAAGAAAAAGATTTTTCTCGAAAAATAAACGCAAAAAAATACTATTCACGCAAAAAACGTCTTTTGTGTTTTTCGAAATTTCACATTCCTAGTTAAAATTTATATGACGTGGCAAAGCGTAATTTCAAATAAAATGATTCTAGAAAAAATTAGCAAAAATCACTAATTGTGATTGCGGAAAGATTCTGTAGGAGAAACTTTATATATATAGTAAGTTGGGAACTTTCTATAAATGGAAAGTCTAGAGAAATTGAGTAATGACCATCTTGCCCTTGATCAATTAAAGGAATGAACTTGGTGTCCTAAAAGGTGAAATGTCTAATTTATCCTTGACTAAGTATGGGAAAAGACTAAAATGACCTTGGTTAGTTAACTATAGAGGATGGTTAACTTAACCTAGCATGAGTTAAGTCTCTACAAAAAAAAAAAAAAAACTAGCAAGAGTTAATAGAAGTCTTCATCTTCTTTTTTGTTGGCCAACTGTTCTTGAGAGAGAAAAGAGAGAAGCCATGGAAGAGAAGCAAGATCATTGATGCTTGGATGGTTGGATAAAGAAGAAGCAAGGTTTAAAAATAAAGGCCTCCTCATGGTGAAGCTTTCTAGCTATGAAAGTTAATCATCCAATAAGGTTTAAAAGTTTTTTTAACTTAAAACTTTGGTTTATGTAAGTATATGTATGTATATAGAAGCTAGCAATGCTTTTCTTTAAGAGGTTAAGCCAAGAAATCAAGCTATGGGTGGTTGTGTATAAACCCTAGATTTGATTTATGGTTGTAAGGATAGATGACCTTGTATGGTCAATATTGGTAAGGATCTATGAGTTTTATTCATAGGTCTATAAGATTTGTTAATAAGATTTTTGTAAAGCTTAAGTCATGGGGTGTGTTTAGCATGAAAAACTTTAACCTTTTCAATCTATGTCCTTTGAACATAATGTCTAACATCTGTTAAGGACTTTACAGCTTTCATCAATGCAGACATATTTGCACATTGATTCATTTATCTTTGAATTAAGCACATCATCAAATCTTATAAAAGAGGAATAACATTCACATCTTTATTCCAAACAATCTCCCCCTATTTGATGATGACAAAAATACTAGATGCATATGTAAGAGATGAATGAGTCTTAAGATACAGTGAGCTCCTGTATTACTAGAACAGATAATATGAATGTCATTGATAAATGTTTAATTACAGGTGACACGACATTCTAAATTCTGGATCCAGAACATACTGTTACAGTTTGAGATGTACCTTCTTTTGTATTTGTATGTCTTCTGGATGATCTGCCTGCTGCTGTTATTCATCTGTTTGTCCTGCTGGTTCTTGCTCCTGTTGGGTCGGTGTTATACGTGCAAAGTAATTGCTTCTTAACTTGTTTATTGTGAGTTCTAAGGCATTTCTATTTCAACTTTATGCATTTTTACATATTTGCTTCATATTTGCAGAGAAAGAAGCTTGCAAGGGCATTTTGGTGATTTGAGGACAAAGGTGATGTAGTTGCATCACGAAGTGATGCCCTTGCGTCACAAGCAGCACCAATTCCAATAACGTCAAACGCAGTTGCATGAGTTATGAAGCAGTTGTGTCAGGAGATTCAACGCAGCTGCGTGAGAAGTGACGCAGCTGCGCCACCAGTGGTTACAATTCCAGTAAGGTCAGAAGCAGCTGCGAGAGTTGTGAAACAGCTGCGTCAGGAGAGCTCAATGCAGCTGCGTGACAAGAGACGCAGCTGCGTCACCTGCTGCTACAATTTAGAAAATTCAACGCAGCTGCGTGAGATGTGATGCAGCCGCGTTAAAGGACGAGCGAGTGGTTCTCCGCACGTTGTTAAGCAGATTTTGAGTCAGTTTTGATGGTCAGTTAAGTTGCCCAAGTGGGGGTAATAAAAAGGGGGGGCCAAAAAACAGCAGAAAAGATGAGGTAGAAGAAACACATGAGCATGGAAGAAACACATAAAAGAAAAAGGGTGATCTGGAGAAGGAAAACAAACTGGAAGCTTGGTGCAAAGAAGAGCAACAAGGCATTATTAGTTTATCTCTCATCTTTGTACTTCACATATTGTCGCTTGTTATGGCTAGAACTATTTCATCTGTATTTAATCTAACTTTAAGTATGAACTAATTACTTTTGTTTAGGGTTTGCAATAAAATTATTTGTTTGACCTGAATTGAGTTATTACTTGTTAGTGTTGGATTCATGTGAAGGTTGCCTATCATAATAGTTTCAATTGTTTTAATTACCTGGCCAGTGATTAATTTGGTTTTTCATATGAAATCGAGAGAGGAATATGAAAATAGACCAATGTATGATGGCATGTGATTATAATTGAGATAGAAATATACTTAATTGCCGCGTGTAATTGGTAGAGAACCTGAGCTTATGATCTTTTTAAATTCAGCATTCATAGAAATATAGATTGTTGGTTTAAATGGATGTTCCTCTTCAGTCTAGTCCAGGATAGGTAGGATTGGGGAAGATTTGTTGTATAATAATTGAAAGATGTTAATCCAGCTGATGAAGAGTTCTTAATTAGCAACTCATTGCGTGTATTTTAACTTAACAGTAATAATTACGTTCAGTTGATGACATGTAGTGGAATTGTAAACCCTAAACGTTGTTTAACATAGAGATCGTTAGTAATTCAATCTTTGATATTAATGTCGGAACTTAACAAATTTTTCAAGTCAAAAGATTTAGTTAATGTTATTTCAATTATTAACTAGAAGTTCCACACTTTATTTGCAAATCCTCGTGGGAACGATACCTTGCTAGCCTTATACTACGATTAGACCACGTATACTTGCGTGGAGTATTTTTTGAAACAGAAAAAGGCGAACAAGTTTTTGGCGTCGTTGCCGGGGAACTTGTTTTAAATGAAGTGTTGATATTAGTTGTAATTGAAATATTTTATGTTATTTTAAGGTTTGATAAAGTTTAGTTTATTACCCTTCCTGTTCAGGTAAACTTGATTGTATATGAAAACACATTCATAGGGTAAAGATACAGTTCCTTTTGAAGACGAGATTAAAAAAAAGATACGTCAGATTCGGAATTATATTTCAGAAACAGTGCAACACCGAGATCCAATTCAGGAAGGAATGGCAGAGGGAGAAGAGCAAAAGTCCCTACGGGACTATGCTACTCCGCAGATGACTGAGATACGGTCGAGTATTACAAGACCAGCAATCACTGCAGCACAATTCGAGATAAAGCCGAGAACAATTCAAATGATCCAGAATTATGTACAGTTTGGTGGGTTACCAAATGATGATCCTAGCATGCATTTGAGAGGTTTCTTGGAGATTTGCGATACTTTCAAATATCCAGGGATTTTGGATGATGCCATTCGCTTGAGGCTAATCCCGTTCACTTTGAGAGATAAGGCAAAGAGTTGGCTTCATTCACTCCCGTCGGGATCAATTAGTACATGGGATGATTTGATGCAGAAGTTTTTGGCAAAATTCTTCCCTTATGCAAAGACAGTGAAGATAAGGTACAAGATCACTACATTTGCCCAGCATGATTCAGAGTCATTATACGAAGCATGGGAAAGATTCAAGGAGTTATCGAGAAAATGTCCACATCACGGGATTCCAAAATGGCTTCAAGTTCAGACATTCTACAATGGGCTGGGACAATCAGTGAGATCAAGTATAGATGCAGCAGCGGAAGGTGATCTAATGACGAAATTTTTTGAAGAGGCATATGCTTTACTGGAAATTATGGCAGCAAACAACTACCAATGGCCAACAGCAAGAATGAATCCACATAGGATAGCTGGAGTTATCGAGTTAGATTCTGTTACAGCATTGTCAGCACAAGTGTCAGCTCTTGCTAAGAAGATAGATGCTATGGGAAGTCAAAAGGTACAACAAATGGAAGTAATTTGTGAACTATGTGTAGTGAGTCATTCAAGTGAGCAGTGTGTTGGGTCGCCGATCTCGGAACTTGTTTTTTCTGTTTTTATATTTTTATATTTAATGAGTTCCGCCCTCGACGAGTTCGTTTGAATGAACAAAATGCGCAAGTATACGCGGTCAACAAGTAATATAATGAAAGTAGAGTATCGATCCCACGAGGAATTATGTAATAAAAATTGCCAAACACGAGCTTATAACCAATTCAATCCTATTTAAACGAATGAATAATTGTTTTGAAATAAAACTAATAAAAAATAAACTAATACTAGCTACTGAAAACAATTAAATATAGGTGAATCTAAGTATGTAACTTCCCCCAGTAGTTCATTCAAGTCTCCTAACTCTCTCTTTGGTCATTCGGTCACAACGAATTGTCAACCGAGAATTCTTTAAAATAGATATGGCCAACTCTCGTTGCACCATACCCAAATCCACCCAAATCCGACCCAAGGGCAACAGAAACGAGAAGGAACACCCTAACTAGGCAACTCACTATATCTCTATGAGAATCAACACTAAAAAGGATTTGAAGAACAGATTCTCTCTTGGCTACACGAGGCGAGCTAATATATCGCTATCCTAACTCACGAATCATAATCCCAACACTAGGTGGAATCACAAACACGTGTCATTGTATCTAGGTCTAAACTGGTACTCCCTTTCTCAGTTCCGCACAAGTTACCACACTAATAATTAGGTCAGACAAATACGCGTTAGGCGCAAAATATGAAAACACATCCACATGGTCGTAGCCGATGAATGGTCAACCGAAAACTCTCTATGGTACTAACATGCCTCTCTCGAGCGTCATGTAGCGACATCCTACCCAAATCCGACACAAGGCAACAGAAACAGGAAGGAACGCCCAAGCTAAGAATAACAAGGGTTGAAGGTCAGGTTCTCAAATGATGCACATGGTGGATCGGTATATGCCTATCCTTTCCACGAATTATAATCCCAACGCCATGTGGAATCACGAACATGTGTAACATACTTGGGTCAAACACTATACTCCATCTCTCAGTTCCGTATAGGCTACTAAGTAAATGCACGACCTAGAAATTAACCACAAGCACAAATACAACAACCAATCCATATGGTGCCAACCAAAGAGAGAGAAATTATAACGCCCCCAAATCCGGGTTCCTTAAACCCTAGACTTGGTACGTCACGATACATCATCTTCATACATGTTCTATAACTAATGCGGAATATATAAACATAAATTGTTTATTCTACAACATTTTCCAAGGTTTCTAACCTTAACTTACATATATACCTTTAGATTCATAAAAAGGTTTACAAAATTACTTACATCATATAACAATTTAGTTATCATGCATAACACTATAATCTTGTCTTTTGCTTCTGTCTCCGTCTCTCCTCGGACATTCGTATTATTCTGAAATTTGTTATCATGATATAGCAAGAGTGAGCAACGACTTTGCTCAGCAAGTTTAAATACAATAACGATATATCATGATTGAAAGAAAGAATAAGCTTTTGGATTTTCAACAATATAATAATTGTGAATGAGTACGAATCATAATTTCAATAATTGAATGACTGAATCAATTTGAGTGTCAATAATGACCATGAACAAATTTAACTGAACCTTATGGTAATGAAGGTGATCAGCCTTTCATACCTAATGAACACATGAAACAAGCACTATATGTGAATCAACAATTTAAAGAGGTGGAATAATTATACAGAATTAAACCATAGCATGCTTGAAACATAATAACTTGAGTTTGAGTTAGGAACTTGAACAATAAAATAATATATCCTGCTCGAATATAAATTGAGTAGGGTTTAGGAAACTTGCCTGTCTGCTCAGCTACAATTAATGTCTAGCTTTAACTAACTGGCTTTGAAAGACCTAACATTAATAAAGTTGGTCTAATAATTAGTACGGCGTATTTGCACAACTATACGCTTACTAAGGAACTTATCTATCACACATAAATATTAACACATAATTTATATCAGTCAAAACAATATTATTAACCTTATAGACCCTCAATCAAATTAGGTTAGTAATTTAATAATTTAGAAAATATTTTCTTAAGTGTTGGACACTTATTAAATCCTTAAACAACTTATTACAATTGTTTAATTAAAGCATAATTAAATTCAAATTATTTTATTAACTCAATCTCTATTTAATTACTATTTAATCTTGATTAAATAGGAACTAATTAATTATCTTTAGTTATTACGTAAAATAAATAATAACTAATTGTACTTACTTATTATTTAATAATAATTAAATAATAAATAATTATTGATTTAATTTTAACCTTCTTTAATTAATATTAATCAACTAAAAATTAACTAAGTAATTAACCTTACCTATTATTTAATTTAAGAAAATTAAATAATAGTTTACTAATTTTAATCCTCTTTAATTATTATTTAATGTTAATTAAATAATAATTAATTATTTAATTAATTTTAATTATTATTTAAGGTTAAATAATAATCAATTCATCCTTATTTATTATTTAAATTAAATAATAAATTATTAATCTAATAGCTTAATTTCCATTAATCGTTATTTAATGTTAATTAAATAATAATCAATTACCTAATTATCCTTATTTATTACTTAATAATATTTAAATAATAAATAATTAATTTATAAATTTTTATCTCTCTTTAATTATTATTTAATAGTAATTAAATAATAATTGCTAATTTATCACCTTTATTTATTATTAACATTTTAAATAATAAATAAATAATAAATTTATTTAACTTAACCATGATTTAGCTAACTAGATTAATATTTAGAATATTTAAATATTAAACGTAATGAAAAATATCATTTCAAATATCATTTTTGTATTATTATTATTTTTGTTATAATTTTAAATTAATTTTTTAAACATTTAAATTAATTAAAAATATGCAGAATGACAAACTTGTAAATAAGCTGAAAAACCGGACCGATGGCAATTTCGTAATTAATCAGAAAATCGAACGGAGGGGCAAAACTGTAATTTCAGCAGAAACTGGATCTCGCGCATTGCGCGCGTTATACAGAAACATGACCCAAAACGGTGCCGTTTTGGAAATTCTGGTAATCGACTTCCGCGCATGGGTTATTTTTTTATACGCCAAACGGCGTCGTTTGGCTCCGCGTCTGGCGATGAACAGTTCCTCGCACATTGCGCGGCCAGTGTTATTTTCTTCTTCCAAGCAGATTGTGAACAGTAACTTTAGTACACCACTTTAATAAAAATTATACCTTCAAGTAAGCTTTAACTCTTCAATAAAAATCCAAAAAAATTACCAATCACTTAATATCAATTTATAACATGAAAATTTAATTTTTCATGATTTATTTAAATGAAAAAATTTACATCACATCAACTACCACAAATCATAACTTTTTGTGTATAACTCCATTTTGAGTGATTCAAACTTTGTTTTTCTCATGATTTAATGTTCTATAATATTATAACATAAATTTTATAAAAATTATTTTTGGACATTATTTTGAGACTTGATTTAACACCACCAAACACATGTTTTTAGCATACAAATTATACCAAATTACAAACCAAGCATATTAAACTCAAGCATGGCATAAATATTACTACTACCCATTATTAACTATATTAACATGTTTATACTAACATGATAATTTATTTAATTTAAAAACAAACTACATTTAAAATAACCATTACCTTGTTTTAATGGATATCTTCCTCTTTTTTTTCCAAAATAGGTTGTGAATGACATGAATCAAGAACTCATTCTCCTTCCTTATCCTTGCTCTCAATTATTTTCTCTCACAAGCTATTTCTCTCAACTCTCTCTAACTTGAAAAGTGGAAGAAGAAGAAATGACTAACAACATTCCTTAATTGTAAGTATACTTACAATTTTGAATAGATATAAAATCTATATCTATTAAAATTTCCATCATGAAGGTAGTTGCAGACTTGTGCAAGAATTTAGGCTAAGGACTTAAGTTGGTGAAAAGAGGCATTGTGACGCCCCGAGATCCCGCCTTCCTTAATTAAGTCCAATTATATCTGGATTACATAGTGATTAACTTAAAACCTTATTAACCGGGATCCCATGCGTTAATACATCACCTTTGACCTTTAAAAACCATTTAGTTGACCATAAATTCGGTCCATTTTTTTTTATAAAACTTATTTAACTTACAATCATTACCTGTCTCAGGATCGCATCGTTTACTTACCAATCATTAAACTTAGGTCAAATAATTACCATTATGATCGAGTCTATTCTATTTTATAATCTTATAGTATCATGATTCAACGTATCTTGTAATTAAAATTTCGCCATGAACTAACCATACATGGCCTTGTTTAACTATACATGTTCTGTACTTGTTCCTATTTACAAACAGTCATCCATCATATCTATACCATATATCGTCATGTCTGCTTATAACTAATCCATACATATGAGTTTATTACATTTAAAACTCAACTTACCATACAACATAACCTTACCTCATTACAGTCTCTACTTTGAATAATACATACATGAATATTTACCTATAGGAATTTACATACCATACATCTTCTTATACCATCTCGATTTATCATTTAAAACAACTATTACATAACTTGCATTTATACAAATTTACGTGCCACAAATTTTCCTCATGATTGTCCATACATTCACTTCCGTTACCTTAGCTGAACCGGATCATCTGGCCTTCTTATGCTTTACCTGAAATGTTAGTTAATAGCAAGGGTGAGCATAAAGCTCAGCAAGTTAATCAGATAACACCTTCCATGCTATCAATTTAATATATGCATCATGCATCCTTTACCTTAATATCCATGCTTAATGTCACATAAGTCATGTAGCAAATAAATCACATAGTTGCACGTAGGCACAATGCAACTCAATTCTATCACGTAACTCACGTAGAATATCTATTATATTTAGATTTGAAGAACTTGCCTGGTCTGCATCATTTTACTTAACCTTTACTTCATAGCTTGGCCTTGTCAATCATTTCTTGCCTCGGTTACTAGTCCGAACCTCATCTGTAAACACACAATCTACATTTATCATTATACGATCATAAACGTTACATAACTCATCAAACTTAATCTATAATTGCATAACCATTAATCTTTATTCATTTCACTTTTGATGTATCATACCTTATATAGGTTTATAATACATCCTATTTCGTTATCGACAATTCCCGTAACTTATAACTCACTTTGGCTTACCTTTAGGCATGATATATTATGCCTTTTATCGTTTCATTATACCTTGACATCCTTTAAATAGCTCATTCTTATTAATTTAGGGTTTATGTAACCCATTCTTAGCATTCCATATCAAAATATAGCTTTTTAGAAGCTTAAAATTTTTTCAAAAACAGAGCAACTTCGCCCCGGCGCCGCCAGAGCTCGCTGGCCGCGCATTCTTCTCGGTCGATGAATAGTACATTGCGCGGCCAGCGCAATGTTTAGTGCAAAACATGGCGTCGGGGCGCCATGTTCAAATTCTGAAATCTGATTTTTGCACTACCTTTGCCGATTTTTAATTTCTTCATCTTACATCCAATTGAGCTGAAATTTAGACCACATCTAGACCTTACTACCTAGTATTTTACAAAAATACTAATTGCCTCATTTGGATTCTTAAAAATAGAGATACACTAGCCCTTAGGAGGGTTGTTCAAAATATTTCTATACTTAGAAAATTTTTCAGAATTTTAAAACTCAACTTTTGCAACTTTGTGATTTTTGGCCAATTGCTTCAAAACTCAATTCCAACACTTGACATAGTTCATATAAGTCATAAATGAGATGTCCCAACTTTCAAAACCATAAAACTTCGCACGAGGCGATTTTTGTCCGTAAAAATCCATTTCGATTCGAAACGATCGATTTCGATCGTTCGAATCGCCAATTCACTCAATTTTCACTCCGATAACTTCCAAAATAACCTAGACACGTGTATTAACTTAAACATGAGTCATTTGACTCCATTTCATCTTTAATTTCTCAAAATTGCCAAAAATCACCTTGAAATCATATTTTCCTTAATTTTTCAAAACTTTCAAATTTCAAACTTAAACTCAAGTTGACATTTAAATCTCCAAGAACCACATAGGCTATCACATACACATATAACGACTTTATAAGTCCATATAACTTCCAACTACATATTCTAATGCACTTTACAGATTATTACGTTGTCTACACAAAAAGTATAGCCTAATATTCAAACTTCCTTAAACAAAACACAATTTCATCCTTTCATGATCCTTTTAAGCTATCTAGTATGAAATTTATGCATACATCTTACATGTTCAACCTTCTTAGCTAAGTTTTATCGCATCTAGTCACATGTAACATATAATCCTTCATGAATCATGGCTTAATATCATACTTTTCCTTATCAAAACATGATTATCTTCCATTTATGATTCTTTAAAGTTATTTACCATAAAATTTCTCATGCTTCTCACATGATCATCCTTTCTAACTAAGCTTTATCACCCCCATCAACTTTTAACACATGATTCATCCATCAATAATGACTTCAAGCTTCAAAAATATACAAGAATAATCCATCAACTTTGCTCAACTAACTTTCAAGCCTATGTTTTCATCAAATCATAACATAAACACATAAACTCACATAAACTCCATAATCAATCCATGTATTTCAAAGATACATGCATGGTGATACATATTCTTAAACTTAATAACATAAACTTCCAATTTTAAAACTATATCATGCTTATACCTTTTTGTTTGGCTAACTTCTTCACATCAAAAGCCTCCTTATGATGAGTGCTTCATCTTTTCTTCTTGCTCCTTGATCATTTAAGCTTCCTAGCTTCTTGATTTTATGCTCTTCATCATAGCCTCCATAGCTTTTTCTCATTTCTCTCTCTTAGGGCTCTCACTCGGTTGGTATTAAAATGAATTGGCCAACTTATGCTTGTTATATAGATATATACATATATTACATGTCTATAATTGCCAACACTTAACCAATCTTTGGTTAACTTAACTTGCATGGTTAGGGGTAATAATGTCATTTCATATTGCTAGCTAAGGACATATTAGTCCACATACATCTTTGGGACACATGAGCCAATACTTAACTTGCTAAGGCCACTTTGGTCATTTCTCTAAAAATCTAGAGATTTAATTTCCTTAAAATTTCTATATTACTTATTTTTCATCCAAATGAATTCCTTTTTTATCCAAACTTGTTTCATCATGCTTGACATTTAGTGCATCATCAAATACTTCAAAATTTACTTGTCCCATATTGCTTGTCACACTTTGAACATTGAATTTCCTTAATTAATAATAATTCACATAATTGTCAAATTCCATATTATTTCCTAAATTCCAATTTCTATGAACCTTTTGATTCCACAATAAATAACTTCCAATTTTCAACATCACAATATAAATGTCTAGCTCATCTTTTCCATAAACCGCTTCGTCGATAGGCGAACCTCAACCAGATTATCAAAATTCCTCATCATGATCCTTTAAAGCTCAACATGTCATAATTTCGATTTTAACATCTATTGGCTTATTTACTTCACACACATGAGCTAATTCACAACGTATAGACAATTTATGTCTCTTTTATTCACATTCAGGGTAATACCTTCCATTTCAACACCTTGTAAAACTACAAACCTCAATTTAACCAATAATATCGATTTAATCATAAAATCCTCATTTCCATCGTTCTCTTCCTTCTATATTCAATTACATATACTTTTACAAATAATTAATCTATTATCTACTGACACATCATAGTGTCATACCATAATTCTGCTCAATTTACCTCATTATAGGTATTACAGTAATTCATCTAACTCAAATCCGTTATATAACCATTCAAAATTCCTTTTCATCATAATTTCTTGTTTCCATAATTCTCTGGCTTAATTCACTTTTCTATATTCGACCACATAGGTTCCTCTTTAATATTTCAACCTCACAGGTTCTTTCTAACACATTGATCACTTTCTAATTCAATTTAATCACATAATAATCATATTTAATCATTTTAACTAGGTTTTGTTTTATAACCTTCACTTAATTATCCAAAATCCTTATTTAGAATTTCTGTAAAATCCTGGGGTGTCACAGGCATGGTCCATGAAATAAATAAAAAAAAAACCCATACAAGCAACCTTAGTTTAATTAAATGAAAAATAAAAGAAAACAAAATCAATTCACTATCTTTTACTCCTTCCTTGCCGGCAACATGAGAGCTTTTGTCCCAAAATGGTGTCACTTGCTCACTTTTTAAGAATTAATAAGTTGCATAATTATTTTTCATGTAGACTCAAGCTTTGGGCTTTATTTAAAATACCAATTGGGCTCCTATTAAATTATTTTGGCTACTAGTCAGTCAAGTCCATTTTACTTATCATTGGACTATTTAATTATAACCCAAATGATTAATTATTAATTTTGTTACACATTAATTATCCGATCCATAATTAAATAATAATTGAATTGATTAATTAATTAAATACTCTAACCCATTAATATTAAATTACTAAATGGACTAATAATATTATTAATAATATTTTACATTATTTACATTAATTAATTATCATATTAATTAATTTATAAAATTTAATTCACTCATTATATTCAATTTAATTAAATATTTAATTAATGACAACTTGTCAATTATTTTGATATTAAAACTTTAGAGTGTGTTCGCTAATAATAATATATATAATCTATATATATTATTTATACACATTACTTTACCTCAAAAATAATTTCACAATAAATTATGAAATTAAAATAAATACAATATATAATTTAATATATATTATTTAGGCCATAAATTAAATTATTTAATACATTTACATTAAATAATTCATTTTCCATCAATTATGAAAATAAATCCATTTACCCGAAAATATATTAAAATAATAATATATTTACTCAATTTCTTATTTAAATAATTTATCAAATTATTTAAATAATATTACAAAAATAATTGTATAATTAAATTACTCACTCCCATAAATCATTTACAATGATTTATTTAATTATAGAATATATTCATTTAATATATTACTATTTAAAATTAGTCAATTAATTTAATCCCTTTATATATATATATATATATATATATATATATATATATATATATATATATATATATATACACATATATATGAAATTAAATATTGTACAATATATATAATTACTATTCTCCCTTAATTAATTCAACTACTTTATATAATTTATAATTATATAAATTACATAATTATTTCTCACAAATAATTTATCAATAATTTGCATAAATGTTGATTAATGAATATAATTAATTCCACAATAAACCTTTTAATTCAATTCGGATTAATTTAATATTAATCTATTTATTTATCACAATTTAATTAACCATTAAATTATGTTACTAATTATGCACATACATATATTCATATAAATACATATTTAATTTACACGCAACCACGTCGCATAATTACATAACTCCACTAATTAATTCTCTTAATTTAATTAGACTTACTATTAGCCAAGTTTATTGAATTATCACTTTACTCGCTAACTTATAAAAAAAAAAATTGATATCACCATATCTAAGTTAGTCCATTAAATTTAATTTGGACCTCTATTTATCTACCACTACTAGGTTATCAAACTCCAACCTTTATTAAATATTAGATATTTTATTTCTAATTCATTTAAATATCTGGGATATTACAGAAATCAACTAGAACAACCTATTGGGTTCCATCAGAATACTTAGATTCAATGCTTAGTTCATACTAAACAAGTAATACAACATCCACACATACATAGCAAATGAGTATAACTAGATTCAATATGAATAAAACATGTACAACTTTTACAAGTTCCAAAAATCAACATTCAAATGAATACATGAAATAGAGAGGCAAAGAAGTGAAAGAGAAAGAAGTATAAACAAACTCCCTAAATCATGGAATCAAGTTGATGTAGGAGCTCTATGGAATCACCAAAATGGCCTCCCAAAGTCGCTCAAGCCGCTTCCTCTCGAAAGAAACTGATTATGTTATGTTTTAGGGCACAAAAATCGACTTTTATAGTGAACTTTCCGCGGCTTGACTAGCGTACGGCGTAGCTGTGCCGCTCCCTAGTACAAAATGGGCGCATCTGCGCAAAATCGCGGTCTACCGAGCGACCAGCGCAGCTGCGCCTCTACATAGTACAAAATGGACGCAGCTGCGCCATTTTGCAGAAATCTGACATTTGACAGCTTCAGTATCCTTTTGTATTCTGGTTGTAACTTCTTCATACGAACTCCGATAGAGTTAATTCAAGATGTTCTGGAAAGAAAATTCGTAGACCTACAACTTTGATGTTTTACAAAATTGCAGAATCAGAAAGGATGAAGGCCAAACTTGGGTGTGAAGTAGATGCTGTGTAATTTCTTCTTATTTTTTGTGTAGCTTTTGCGTCCGATCTCCGATTGAGATGATTCAAGATGTTTCGGAAAGCTGAGAAGAAGTTCTACAACTTTCATGTTTTGCACAAGCAGAGATTCTGGCAGAACAATGTTAAAAGCTGGCCTCTATGCAAACGACACGCCGAAACTGCAAACCGGGCAATCCAAGCCTTTATTTATCAAGCCCTTATTATAATACCTACAAAATAAAATAGGAACACATAAAAACAATACAAAACCACATACTATAATAATGTGGTAAAACGACGTGTAAACCAACAAAAACACATAAACTTATTATACAACCTAAATTACAACAAACACGTAAAAATACATAGAAACTAACATAAATACTTAAAGATAAGCAATTTATCAAGCTCAAGTGTATTCAATTCGTAGGTATAAAAATCACTTATCAAATACCCCCAAACTTAAACCATTGCTTGCCCTCAAGCAATACAAATACAAACTAAATAAAGAAAAAGAACTAAATACATAGATAAAAAAAATCACAGAAAATACTTGAAGATTTGCACATTATCAAGGTCAGGAGTACTCTATGCATATAACATTTAATAACCAATATAATATAATATTTAATACCCCCAAACTTAAACCATTGCTTGTCCTCAAGCAAAACAACACTAACTATACAAACACAACACAAAACTTGAGCAGTGAGTTAATAAGAAAGAACATTGTGGCCTCAAGATTATTTCAAGCTATAATTATAAAAAAAATCTCAAAACCTTGCAAAGTCTAGACTCTCAACTCACATATCAGTAAATACACACTTATGACCCCCGTGTGTGTGTGTGAACCATCTGCAACAACAAGTCATCATACAGAGGGGTGGTGTAGACAAATTACCTTAAGAAAGAAATCGAACTGAAAACCACATGCACATGACATCACTCTCCACTAATCCCAGTAGATAAGTCCAACAAAACTAATCTTGACATGTGCAATGTCTCATCCCAATAGGCTCAGAGTTACCCATGTAACGAGCGTTTGACCAATGACTCCCAAACCAGTTGGCTTTAGGGCATTAGGTGTAAAGACACCCCTAAGAGCCTAATAACTCGAGTAACAGAGGCCACAAAACTCGACTAGTCAAGTAATTTATTATAGTTATTAATACCTTTATTTTTCGTTTTCTTTCTTTCTTTCTTTCTTTTTTTCTTTTGAGTATATATATATATATATATGTGTGTGTGTGAGTGCGTTTTACGCTCCATCTCACGCTACTACAACAAAAACATATCAAACATGAGAAGTCATTTTGAGTGATGCATATACGAGTTTTAAAGTAAAAGATTGTTTCACTAAGCATGTAGTCATATAAACCGCCTCAAAGCAAACAACTTATTCAATACAGATGGGTATGTGCTCGAAGAAAAGGGATCACAAGTTATGTAAACCAACAGTAAGTCAAGCACACAGACGAAGCGACGTTTATCAATTTTCTACGAGTTATAACTCAAATAATCAATGCATGACCCTCAATGAACATTCAATCAGGTTAACTCAATGCTCAAGAGACACAATCTATACTACAATGACTCAAAACGAAAATAAAAATGGCATATATTAACAACATAAAACAAACCCAGTTTCGTAGGGAGTACGATTACACTTAGCACGTGCAACAAGCTGTTAAACCCCAAGGTTACCCAAGAGGACGAGTTTTGTCTCTTGAGGGTTTGCATAGAATATACCCACAAAATTTAAAACACAAAATAGCAACATATTACTATTATTATTTATTTAATAATAATAAATTTTTTTATATATATGTATCACAAGATTAAAATATATACAGACACAACATAATAACACAAGAGGATAAAATAGTAAAAATTAAAAATTAAAATTAAAACAACCACATACATAAAATACCCCCAAACTTGAATCAAATAGTGTCCTCATTTTAAATAAATAGAGAAATGAAGACCGAGAACTTCCCTGAATTCGCGATGAGGTACAACATTAAACACATGGTGTGCAACACAGTGTAATCCTCAAATTGATGTTCACGTTGCATAGCTCCAATTGCACACCCAAAAATTCCTAAAATTGGCACACACAAATAAATTAGGAAATTAAGTAAAATAATCTAATAATTCATAAACACTAATTAAGCAAAAAAAAATATTTTTTTTTAGGCTCTCCGGAGCAGCTGCGCTGAAAATGTACTGCATAAGGGTGCAGCTGCGCAGTTTGGCAGGCAGAGAAGGGTCAGGAACAAGGGCGCAACTATGCCGATTATGTTCTTCATGGGCGCCCAACTGCGTTGTTCGGCAGAGGCAGAGGTGCAGGGGAAGGGCGCAGCTTTTTGTGAAGGAAATAGGCGCATCTACGCTGTGCAGCAGAGCAGCAGTCTGAAGTTATTTTTCCTACTGCACACTTTCATTTTTGGCCAGGCATTGCACAGTTCCACCAATATGAATTAAACCTGAGAGAGACCAAAAATGGACTATTAAGACTACTAAATATAAGCATCCTACTTAATAATAAAAGAAAAGAGAATTAATTAAAAATGCAAATAAGAATTAAACAAGGAAGGAGAAAGAGTGAATGGGAAGCCTCCCATCGAGCGCTTGGTTTATAGTCATTTAGCTGGACTTCTTCGTATCAACGCTATCCAATCCCTCTTCAATAATTGAGGAACCCTCCATCCGTTGGAAGCAATTCATTATTTGGGAGGTTCCCATTTGTGATAACGATGAAGTCTAAGTCACCTAGCTTGCTCTTTGTAGGTAGATTCCCTATTTGAACGGTCAAATAGCTAGGTGCTTCTTCCATTGTGTTTGTGACCATATTGGGGCATTGAAGATTATCAAACACAATGGGCTCTTCTTCTATCTTCTCTTCTTTAACCCACCATGGCTCCACATTTGAACTAGCTCTCATGTCATAGAGAGCCATGCCGACGACATGACTACCAAGTGGGCATGCTTTTGCAAATTTGATTGGATTCTTGACCTTTGGTGGAGAAGGCTCTTGGGGCACTAACAAGGTCGACGCATCTTCATTGGAATGCACATATATTTCTTCGCCGACTATGTTAACCATATCCCCACTCTCCTCCAATTCCATCTCTTGTGGCTCATCCCATTGCAGATTTGGCATGGGTACTCCATCAGCCTCGGAATTCATGTTATGTGGCCAAGTATCTTGAGGATTGTTGTTTAAGGCTTTGAACATTTTCTCCATTTGGTCCTCAAGATTTCGAATGGAAGCAGCTTGACTGCGCACTTCCTCATTCGATGCCATGTCCTTGGACAACAATTCCTCCAATCTAGAATTTTCTTCTTGTTGCGGTGGAGGTGGACATGAGAAATCCGGTGGGTACATATGACTTGGAGCATCGTATTGATCTTGCTGAGTGTAACTCCATGAATCATCTGGGTGATATCCCCAATGCTGATAATAATTTTCAGGATAAGCATAATTGTTGAGGTAATCACCCCCATACTGTACCGGTCCATAACTGATGGTGCATTGATGACTCGGATGATTGCCAGCACAATAATCAAAAAACACATCCACACTTTGAGTACTGCGTGCTCCTAGAATGTCCAACTTACTCGAAAGTGTCTCAAGTTGTGCTGACAATGCAGAAATTGCATTGAGTCTTTCAATCCCTATTTCCTTTGGCTGAGTCATGCTCATGTATGGCCATTGATAATCACAGTTATCCATGGTACCTGAAAAAAAAAAAAAATATAGGAAGTAAAAAGAAATAAAATAAAAAGAAATGTTTAAATTAAGACTAATTTGATCGAAGCTAATGATGGCAATAATTATTAAAATAATTCCCCGGCAACGGCGCCAAAAATTTGTTGGGTCGCCGATCTCGGAACTTGTTTTTTCTGTTTTTATATTTTTATATTTAATGAGTTCCGACCTCGACGAGTTCGTTTGAATGAACAAAATGCGCAAGTATACGCGGTCAACAAGTAATATAATGAAAGTAGAGTATCGATCCCACGAGGAATTATGTAATAAAAATTGTCAAACACAAGCTTATAACCAATTCAATCCTATTTAAATGAATGAATAATTGTTTTGAAATAAAACTAATAAAAATTAAACTAATACTAGCTACTGAAAACAATTAAATATAGGTGATTCTAAGTATGTAACTTCACCCAGTAGTTCATTCAAGTCTCCTAACTCTCTATCCTAACTCACGAATCATAATCCCAACGCCAGGTGGAATCACGAACACGTGTCATTGTATCTAGGTCTAAACTGGTACTCCCTTTCTCAGTTCCGCACAAGTTACCACACTAATAACTAGGTCAGACAAATACGCGTTAGGCGCAAAATATGAAAACACATCCACATGGTCGTAGCCGATGAATGGTCAACCGAGAACTCTCTATGGTACTAACATGCCTCTCTCGAGCGTCATGTAGCGACATCCTACCTAAATTCGACACAAGGCAACAGAAACAGGAAGGAACGCCCAAGCTAAGAATAACAAGGGTTGAAGGTCAATTTCTCAAAGGATGCACATAGTGGATCGGTATATGTCTATCCTTTCCACGAATCATAATCCCAACGCCATGTGGAATCACGAACATGTGTAACATACTTGGGTCAAACACTATACTCCCTCTCTCAGTTCCTTATAGGCTACTAAGTAAATGCACAACCTAGAAATTAACCACAAGCACAAATACAACAACCAATCCATATGGTGCCAACCAAAGAGAGAGAAATCAACTAGAACAACATATTGGGTTCCATCACAATACTTAGATTCAATGCTTAGTTCATGCTAAACAAGTAATACAACATCCACACATACATAGCAAATGAGTATAACTAGATTCAATATGAATAAAACATGTACAACTTTTACAAGTTCCAAAAATCAACATTCAAATGAATACATGAAATAGAGAGGCAAGGAAGTGAAAGAGAAAGAAGTATGAACAAACTCCCTAAATCATGGAATCAAGTTGATGTAGGAGCTCCATCGAATCACCAAAATAGCCTCCCAAAGTCACCCAAGCCGCCTCCTCTCGGAAGAAACTGATTATGTTATGTTTTAGGGCACAAAAATCGACTTTTATAGTAAACTGTTCACGGCTTGACTAGCATACGGCGCAGCTGCGCCGCTCCCTAGTACAAAATGGGTGCAGCTGCGCAAAATTGCGGTCTGCTGAGCAAACGGCGCACCTGCGCCTCTACATAGTACAAAATGGGCGCAGCTGCGCTGTTTTGCAGAAATCTGACATTTGACAGCTTCAGTATCCTTTCGTATTCTGGTGTAACTTCTTCATACGAACTCCGATAGATGTAATTCAAGATGTTCTAGAAAGAAAATTCGTAGACCTACAACTTTGATGTTTTACAAAATTGCAGAATCAGAAAGGATGAAGGCCAAACTTGGGCGTGAAGTAGCTTCTGTGTAATTTCTTCGTATTTTTGGTGTAGATTTTGCGTCCGATCTCCGATTGAGATGATTCAAGATGTTTCGGAAAGCTGAGAAGAAGTTATACAACTTTTATGTTTTGCACAAGTAGAGATTCTGGCGGAACAATGTCAAAAGCCGGCCTCTATGCAAATGACACGCCGAAACTACAAACCGGGCAATCCAAGCCTTTATTTAGCAATCCCTTATTATAATACCTACAAAATAAAATAGGAACACATAAAAACAATACAAAACCACATACTATAATAATGTGGTAAAACGACGTGTAAACCAACAAAAACACATAAACTTACTATACAGCCTAAATTACAACAAACACGTAAAAACACATAGAAACTAACATAAATACTTAAAGATAAGCAGTTTATCAAGCTCAAGTGTATTCAATTCGTAGGTATAAAAACCACTTATCACAGTGTGCAATTAATCCAGAGTCGGTGCAATTTATGTCCAATTACAATCGACA
Organism: Hedera helix; assembly: GCA_947179155.2. Classification (NCBI taxonomy): domain Eukaryota; kingdom Viridiplantae; phylum Streptophyta; class Magnoliopsida; order Apiales; family Araliaceae; genus Hedera; species Hedera helix. The sequence goes on from OX359283.1 coordinate 9,520,715, forward strand.
GCAAGGGGGAAATTCTAACAGTTATAATCCGGGCTGGCGAAATCATCCAAACTTTTATTGGAGCAACAATCAATCCCAACCCCAAGGACAGTCTTCAAGAAATACATATCCACTTGGGTTTAATAATCAGCACAATCAACAACCTCAACAACCAGATAAGTTGGCTCAGATGGAAGATGTACTAGCTAAGTTGGTTAATCAGTTCGATTCGACAGTGAAGACTCAGGCGGTGGCTATAAGGAATCTAGAGAACCAAATGGGACAAATAGCGAGTGCATTGAACATTAGACCTCAAGGTTCATTTCCAAGTGATACAGAGGTAAATCCAAAGCGAGATGGTAAGGAGCATTGTAAGGTTGTTGAACTCAGAAGTGGAAGAGAATTGCAGGGTGCGGAGGAAAAGCATGGTGAAGTTGCTAAAGACAAGAAGGAAGATGGGGGCAAGTCAAAATCCCAAATCACAGAGAAGTTGAAAGTGGACAAGAAATCTACTGAGGTACCTAATGTCCCGTTTCCACAGAGATTACAGAAACATAAGTTCGATAAACAATTTTCAAATTTTTTGGAGGTGTTCAAGAAGCTGCAAATTAGAATTCCTTTTGCAGGCGCATTGGAACAGATGCCAAGCTATGTTAAATTTATGAAGGACATCTTGTCCAAGAAGAGGAGATTGAGAGATTATGAGACCGTTGCATTAACTGAAGAGTGTAGCGCCATTTTACAAAAGAAGTTGCCTCCGAAATTGAAGGATCTGGGAAGTTTTACCATACCATGTACTATTGGAAGTCAACATTTCAGCCGCTGCCTATATGACTTGGGTGCAAGTATAAATCTCATGCCCTTTTCGATTTATCAACAATTGGGTCTTAAGGATGCGTCTCCTACAAATGTAACGCTCATGTTAGCGAGTAGATCTCTTACATATCCACGAGGTATAGGAGGATGTGCTAGTTAAGGTTGATAAGTTCATATTTCTAGCGAACTTCATTATTTTGGATTTTGAGGAGAATCGAGATATTCCGATCATCTTAGGAAGGCCATTTTTGCCACTGGAAGAACTTTGATAGACGTTTAGAAGGGGCAATTGACTATGAGAGTGCAGGACCAGGAGGTGACGTTTGATGTGTTGAAGGCAATGAAATTTCCTAATGAGGTTGCTGAGTGTTTAAGAGTTGATATTGTTGAGGATATTGTGAATGAGATATTTTTGGGAAACAGTATCGGTGATCCACTGGAGAAGTCAATTAGTATAGAGGAAATTTCAAATTATGAGCAAGCAATGGAGTACGTGCAAATAATGGACTCTTCACCGAGGTTTACAAAGTTCAGGCAACATTTTGAGGAACTTGATTACTCTAAAAATTCAAAGGAAAATGGAAAGTCCTCATTTAAGGTGCCACCAACTTTGGAGTTGAAGCAATTGTCTAACCACCTCAGGTATGCTTATTTGGGTGAGGCGTCCACCTTGCCTGTTATTATTTCAGCATCGTTGGACGAGGTTCAAGAAGAAAAATTATTACGGGTACTTCGGGAGTGTAAATCAGCTATTGGATGGGTGTTAGCGGATATTAAACGTATTAGTCCTTCATTTTGCATGCATAAAATTTTAATGGAGGATAATGCAAAGCCAGTAGTTGATCAACAGAGAAGACTAAACCCAATTATGAAGGAGGTGGTGAGGAAAGAAATAATTAAGTGGCTAGATGCTGAGATTATCTACCCAATTTCAGATAGTGCTTGGGTAAGCCCAGTTCATTGTGTTCCGAAGAAAGGTGGTATGACAGTTGTTCCTAACGAGAATAATGAGTTGATTCCAACGAGAACAGTTACGGGGTGGCGAGTTTGTTTGTATTATAGGAAGTTGAATAAATCCACAGTAAGGATCATTTTCCATTGCCATTCATTGATCAAATGTTGGATCGACTGGCGGGTCATGAATATTATTGTTTATTAGATGGGTACTCGGGGTACAATCAGATAGCCATTGCACCAGAAGATCAAGAGAAAACGACATTTACATGTCCATATGGAACATTCGCTTTCAGGAGAATGTCTTTTGGATTGTGTAATGCACTAGCAACTTTTCAACTGTGCATGATAGCGATATTCTCAGATATGGTCGAGTGAAATTTGGAAGTCTTTATGGATGATTTTTCAGTGTTTGGTATACATTTGATGCCTGTCCGGAGAATCTAACTTTGGTGTTGAGAAGATGTATAGAAACAAATTTGGTATTAAATTGGGAAAAGTGCCACTTCATGGTTCAAGAAGGGATTATTCTGGGGCATCGGGTGTCAGTTAAAGGCATTGAAGTTGATAAAGCAAAGATTGAAGCCATTGAGAAGTTGCCTCCACCGAATTCAGTGAAGGGTATTCGTAGTTTCTTGGGACATGTCGGGTTTTACCGAAGGTTCATCAAGGATTTCTCTAAGATCACAAAGTCGTTGTGCAGTTTATTAGAGAAAGAAGTCTCGTTTGAGTTTGATGAAGCATGCCTCACAACATTTGGGATTTTGAAACAGAAATTGATTATAGCTCCGGTAGTAGTAGCCCCAGATTAGGATCGTCCATTTGAGTTAATGTGTGATGTAAGTGACTTCGCAATCGGGGCAGTCTTGGGCCAGCGTAAGGACAAGGTATTTCAAACCATTTATTATGCCAGTAAGACTTTGATTGATGCTCAACTGAATTATACCACCACAGAGAAGGATTTGTTAGCTGTAGTATTCGCCTTTGATAAGTTCCGTCCATATCTCATTGGGACAAAGGTAATTATTTACACAGACCATTCAGCAATAAGGTACCTTGTTGTGAAGAAAGATGCAAAGCCTAGATTGATCCGTTGGGTTTTGTTGCTTCAAGAGTTCGATCTTGAGATTCGTGACAGAAAAGAAACTGAAAATTAGGTAGCAGATCATTTGTCTAGAATGGGGCAGCCCAGAAACAACGATGTGGCAGTCAATGATAGCTTCCCAGATGAACAGTTGTTTGCAATTACGTCTGACGTACCGTGGTATGCAGATTTGGTCAATTATATTGTTGGGAATGTCCTACCTCCAGAGTTATCGAGTCAACAAAGGAAGAAGTTTCTGCATGATGTACGTCAATATCTGTGGGATGAACCATTTTTGTTCAAGATTTGTGCTGACCAGTTAGTGAGACGTTGTGTTCCTCAAGAAGAAATGGGAAGCATCATTCATCAATGTCATGCATCAAGTTATAGAGGCCATTATGGTGGACAAAGAACAGCTGCTAAGGTTCTTCAATCAGGTTTTTTCTGGCCCACTTTATTTAAGGATGCTTATTCATTTGTTCTGCAATGTGATCGATGTCAAAGGGTAGGTAATATTTCAAAAAGACAGGAGATGCCCCTTAATTCTATTTTAGAAGTTAAAATGTTTGATGTATGGGGTATTGATTTCATGGGACCTTTTCCCTTGTCTTTTAATAATTCATATATCCTTGTAGCAGTTGATTATGTGTCTAAGTGGGTGGAAGCAATTGCATCCCCCACTAATGATGCTAAGGTGGTAACCAAATTTTTGCAACGTAATATTTTCACAACATTTAGGACACCAAGGGCAATAATCAGTGACGGAGGATCTCATTTTTGCAATAGACAATTCAACACCTTGCTTGCGAAATATGGAGTCACGCATAGAGTTGCTACCGCTTATCACCCACAAATAAGTGGACAAGCAGAGATTTCAAATAGAGAAATTTCAGATGCGTAGTAGTCAACAAGGGAAGTCCCGTTATTTTAAATTTCTTATATTTTTCATTGAGGGCAATGATGTTGACAAGTTTAGGGGACGTATATGTTTTTGTTTTGTTTGTTTTAGTTTTTTTTAGTTTTGTCGTGGAAATTTGTTAGATGTTTAACGTACCTGACTAAAAAAAATAATAAAAAAAATTAGGAATGTAGATGAATTTTGAGGGTATATTCACTACAAACACTCACGAGACTTAACTCGTCCTTAGAAGGTAATTCTGCGGTTTAAAAGGCTAGTTACACACGCTAAATGTAACCGTGATACCTACGAAAACGGTTAGTTGTAGTTTTTGATTTTATTAGCAAATTCTTCGTGAAGGTAATCATGAAAACTAGTGCAAGGCCGATGATAAGAATGCTTGTTATTTTCTAGCCTTTAAAGTGAAATGGATGAACATGATGAACTTTAGTCTTACAGTCGAGTCTTCTTACTCTATTTTTGATTCCTATGTCTTTATAAGCACAACGTGTATGTTTTGATTAGTTGAGAATTAGAAAACTTACCAGATTGATTATTTGTGGGGTTTCTTGTGATGAATTTTAATACTTAATTGAACTTCCCGTGTATGATAAGCTAAGGCTTTTACATATGTTTGGGGGGATCATATTTACTTTTGAAAAAAAAAATAATACATTACATGAGAATAATGGACTCAGTCAAAATTTCGTGGCCTTTGCTATTCGAGCAAGTAAACCCTTAGGAATGTATTTACATCTAGTGTCCTAAAGCCAACTGGTTTGGGAATCATTGGTTAAAAGCTCGTTACATGGGTAGCATTGAATAGCCTAATGGAATTATGCATTGCACGAGTCATGGTTAGTAAGTTTAGGGGTGAAATGGAGCGTAAAACGCATTCACTCCTATTATTCTTATGAGTTGAGGTTAGAAAATTATTTCGAAGGTAGTATGATCCTTGATTTATTTGATTGCCTTACTTAGTTAACTGTTGAGAGGGTAAAGTTGTAAATTCACACTGAAAGTACTGCAGGTGATTAATGAAGAGTTTGTCTAAATTTCTGACTAGTTGAAACTACCGAACACACACACACTTAGGAATCTGAAATAGGGGCTAGATTGTCGATGCTGTGAGAATGGTGAGTTTTGAAGTTCTTGAACTTTCGCTACGGTTTACCGAAGTTACTTTGAGGCCTAAATCTGGTATATAGTTATAATGATGTATGCTTTGCTTGAAATTCATGGTTATTTCTAGTGTTTATATCTGCTACTTTATTTTGCTTGAGGACAAGCAATAAGATAAGTTTGGGCGTATTTGTTGGGTCGGTGTTATACGTGCAAAGTAATTGCTTCTTAACTTATTTATTGTGAGTTCTTAGGCATTTCTATTTCAATTTTATGCATTTTTGTGTATTTGTTTCATATTTGCAGAGAAAGAAGCTTGCAAGGGCATTTTGGTGATTTGAGGACAAAGGTGATGCAATTGCATCACGAAGTGACGCACCTGCGTCACAAGCAGCACCAATTCCAGTAAGGTCAGACGCAGCTGCGTGAGTTGTGAAGCAGCTATGTCACTAGTGGTTACAATTCCAGTAAGGTCAGACGCAGCTGTGTGAGTTGTGAAGCAGCTGCGTCAGGAGAAATGCAACTGCGTGGGAAGAGACGCAGTTGCGTCACCGGCTGCTACAATTTAGAAAATTCAACGCAGTTGCATGAGATGTGATGCAGTCGCGTTAAAGGACGAGCGAGTGGTTCTCCCCATATTTTTGAGCAGTTTCTGAGTCAGTTTTGATGGTCAGTTGAGTTGCTCAAGTGGGGGTAATAAAAAGGGGGGGCCAAAAAACAGCAGAAAAGAGGAGGTGGAAGAAACACAGGAGCGTGGAAGAAACACAGAAAAAGAAAAAGAGTGATCTGGAGAACGAAAACAAACTGGAAGCTTGGTGTAGAGAAGAACAACAAGGCATTATTAGTTTATCTCTCATCTTTGTACTTCACATATTGTCGCTTGTTATGACTAGAACTATTTCATCTGTATTTAATCTAACTTTAAGTATGAACTAATTAATTTTGTTTAGGGTTTACAATAAAATTATTTGTTTGACCTGAATTGAGTTATTACTTGTTAGTGTTGGATTCATGTGAAGGTTGCCTATCATAATAGTTTCAATTGTTTTAATTACCTGGCCAGTGATTAATTTGGTTTTCATATGAAATCGAGAGAGGAATATGAAAATAGATCGATGTATGATAGCATGTGATTATAGTTGTTAACATAATTTATGATTGAGATAGAAATATACTTAATTGCCGCGTGTAATTGGTAGAGAACCTGAGCTTATGATCTTTTTAAATTCAGCATTCATAGAAATATAGATTGTTGGTTTAAATGGATGTTCCTCTTCAGTCTAGTCCAAGATAGGTAGGATTGGGGAAGATTTATTGTATAATAATCGAAAGATGTTAATCCAACTGATGAATAGTTCTTAATTAGCAACTCATTGCGTGTATTTTAGCTTAACAGTAATAATTAGGTTCAGTTGATGACATGCAGAGTCAGGAAGCTCTACGACCATTAACTTTGCGGGCCTGTTTTTCTTCTGAGCTTTATCTTGATTCTCCAACAGATAATATGGAATAAATATGCTTTATGCACGTTGGTAGACTTTGAAGTGTTGGAAATTTTGTATCAGCAGAGTTAGAAATGATTGAACTCTTGGGAAGTTCTGATAAATCATCCTTAGATTTGGAAAGTATGAGTAACACCAGCTGATGAAGCTGGTATCTCTAAGATGAATAGTTTTAACCAGGGCATCCATGGGTAGAACCTCGTTAACTCCTGACCCTCATGGTCATATAGAACTATAGTTCGATCTAGTTCTATGTCTTGAAAATTGCTAAGTAGTTCTTTCATGGTTATTGAAGCTACTTTGATTTGTCCATTGCCATGATCTATCCATTTCTTTGGCAACACATCACATGACTTCTCAATTGCTTCTAGTATAATCCTCCTTCGAATACTTGATGATGAGGTTGCTAGAATAGGATGATAATTGCTTTCTGACTCAGTATTTTCAGAGCTAGAGCCCTTTTGTGCTTCATCCTCATCTACTGCTTCCATTCCTTTCCCATGGTCAGTCTCTTTTGCCTTAGGACCTAGTTCCTTCATAGTTCCTTCCTTTGAAGCTTTAACTGGCTTAGCAGTTGTTTCTTCTAATTGTTCTTCATTTCTCATTGTTGCAATAACATCATCTTCTGTTGAGTCATCAAAAGTCTTTTTAGTAGACATCTCCTCACTTCTTGATTTAGACTCACTTGGAATCACATCTTCTTCAACAGACACGTCCTTACTTTCATCACTAAGATCAATGATCTTAGGTGGAGCACTTCATTCATTTTTATTTCCTTTGAATTTCACCATTTGTCTAAGACGAGCACTCTGTCTTTTTGCTGGCTTGATCTTCTCAACTTTCAATTTCTTGTTGGATGATTTTGAAGGAACGAATACAGAGGGTAGAGACTCATCAGATTGTGATGAATCATCTTCCATTGTATATGTTTTCCTTTTTCCTTTGATTTCTTTGGAAACCTTCTTGCTGCTGCTGCTAGACATCCTTAATCTCTTATTCTCCATGGGATTCTTTTTCCAGTTGTTAAAAAGTTTGGAAGACATAATCTTGTGGACATTTAAGGCTTCTCCCTCATCGACCCCAATCTTGTTTTGCAGTTTTCTTTTCAGGATGATGCTTAAGAATCTTCCATAGAATACCTTTGAGATTGACTTCCCTGGAGCCTTTATTTTCCCAACCTCTTTGACTAACCAGTCATATAGTATAGCACCAAATTTTATCATCTTTTTCATGACAATGGCAGTCATGAGTCTTAGTTGAGGATCACTTACAGTGTCATGAGCGGTATCTTTGCATAAGATACATTTACCTACTATCTCTGCCAGGAACTCAAACTCCTCTAGAAACTCATTTTTCTTCATTCCCTTGAGATAAGGATTCTTTACATACCCTATCAATATCATACCTTTATCTGTATCTATTTCTTCGAGAGATGATGAATCTTTAATGGTGATTCCTAGACATTTATTGATTTCAGTATCATCTATCCTGAGCTTTTCTCCTCTAACCTTTGTAATAAATTCATCATCGTTTACTACTGCGTTCTGATAGAACTCTTTCACCAGATCTAAGTAGACTTTGGTGTTTGCCTCCAAACATTCTGAGAACCCGACTTTCTGTACGCTTGTAAGAATATCCTTGAATTTCTTTTATGAGGACTCAAACTTGTCAAAACCGAGTTGGATGCTTGAAATAACTTGACAGTTTTCCATATCAATGGTTTTAAAAAAAAATGGGTTTTTGGTCAAACGAAGGTTTTTGGGTTTGTTTTGTGTTTAGGGTTTGAATAGTTTTGGGTTACAACAATGGTTTAGATACAGGATGGGTTTTATGGGATTTGCATGGTTTTGGGAAATGGGTACCGAAAACTGATGGGAAAGGAAAATCGTCAGTTTGAATTTTGGCTTATATTAGTTCCCTCTTATTTTTGCAGAGGACACGTGTCAAACACTCATTTGTAGAAAGTGGTCTTAACTTTTGCATTTTCCATAACTGACACAAATCAGTTCTCTTGACCCCCTTGAGTTTGGATAGCGTGAACATCATTTCCCTTGCTTGACAGTTAACTTGTTCAGTTCGTAGAGTGACCTGTTTTTCACTCTACAATCATCCTTTTTGAGAGATGACTTTGGTTACTGTGTGATTTCTGATGACACGGTTTATTAGAGATTTCTTTGTTCATTTCTCTTCTCCTGTTTAAACAGTAGAAGCCACATAACTAGAAGGAGGTAGAGTTTGGTTGGAGTAAATACCTTTTTCTTTAACATCATGAGCTCAGAAGGAATACAGGTGATGCATATCATTCAGTCTTTTATCAGAGTTAAAGAAGCTCAGAAAGGGCATGCCTCTTAGTTTGAAACTTAGGGCTTGGTTTGTCTCTGAGGTGCTTTATCTGAGGAAAGATTGTTTTGGTATGGAAGAGGTAATGACAATCACTGTATCGCATGAACTGTGGGCTGGTAATTTGCTGTGATAAGTTTATGGGAATGATGTTTTTATGGAGTGCAATAGTAGAGTCAATATGCTCTACGATCTGGATGTTGATCATAGTGACTTTATGATTCAGAGCGATATGGCTGACTTGGTTATCAATCATAGAGTTTTAAAAACTCTATGATTTGGGACAGAAGATTTAATGGGTTCTGATAACTTCTTCACTATTTGCTAGACTAAGCTGATAGTTGCTCCCCTATGGTCAATACTTTTATCTTTGAGGTAGATGGTCTTCTAGTGAACATTCACCTTTGGTTCGTAGAGTACTTTCCTTAGCACTAGCTACTCTACGATTCCTTGACTGATGTTGTGATTGTAGAGTTAACTTGCACTTGATGTGAACCTCGTTCTTGCATTCCTCTTTGATTTAGCTGCCAGCATTGATAAGTAGAGGTCTTCTAAAAGAAAGTCATCCCTTTTTAGACAATTATTGATGAAGATCGTGGATTTCAAGTTTCCCTTTGAATGATCTTTAGTGAGGATAGATCAGCCATGATACATGCATGTTAAATAAGTTTCTAACATGGTACCCACAATTATTTGGGTCTTGTAAGGTTAGTACTTTTAAAACCAAGTCTTTCATCCTATTGATTTACAATGTGCATAGCAGTTGATTTTAGATGACAGAAATTTTATGCTTTATGAGATTGTGTGTGATAGAGGATAAAATTGAATAAGACTATTGAGGATTCTTGAACCTTTAGAAAGAGCACTTTCATCACTTAATATGTATTTGAATTTTAGTGGAATGGTTATCAGTTCTAAGTATTGTGCTTTGATGGTTCGTAGAGTTGATCAGTCACTATGATCCTTCAGAGTACAATAGCAGATATGACTACATTCTACAATTCATCAAAAACTCAGATAATTAATGAATGAGTCGATAGCAAGATTAGAAAATTAAGGTAGGATAAATATCAATCATAGCTACCTCTTTGATTCTTATAAACAACAGAGTTAAAGTAAGGAGGTGAATAATTAATGATAATTCTTTTTGAGATTTCCTCATCCAAGGTGAAAGTTAAATTTCCAATCTCAAAACTAATTTTGATTAAAGACTATACTTTATCAATTGATTGGTTAGCCCACGCAATAGTACAAGTAATTTATTTAGTAAAGATTATTACTTGGTTTAACAAATGTATTTTAGATATCTTTAACAGCTTCTTTTTCTAAAATGAATGTGAATAGAGAGAAGAACTAGTTTTAGGCTCTTCAAAACATTTCTTCTCCTTCTTCATTTGAGAATGATTCCCTTAAGGGACTCTGAGATATATGGACATGTAATATATGCTATTAATTAATAACGATAGCAATTAAAGGAGATGGAATTAACTACCTCACTGATGTCAATTACTTGACAGTCAGTGGTTCTGATTTTGATGATGTAATGAATATCCTAGATTATCATTCGTAGACCTTTTCAAACACTTTTGATACAGATTCCTTTTGAATGAAAAATTTCGCAGCTCTTGCTGCATCTGTGTTCTTCCTCCAAATTTTTGATCTACTAATTGTCCTTTGCTCATCATGCCTGATGAAGATATTTCTTTTTAAGCACATGGTCCAGTATGGATAGCCTCAGTTAGCTTGTTCATTGGATTTCCTGCACATACAATTTTCAACTTGTGATCTCATATTTATTTTATCTTTATACCCAATACTGGGATTTAGAACTAATCTAAATTTGTGTCATGGATCCACTCAAAGCATAAGCTTTAACAAATTCGTGAGAACTTACTCTGATACCAATTGTTAGTTCCAGTGGACACAATAATGATCTAGAAGGGGGGAGGGGTTGAATAGATCATTTTTGAAACTTTTTCCTTATTATTACGAAAGTATATTAGTTATAATTTTAATAGAGTCAATTCAAGCATAGCGGAATATACATTAAGAACCCCTTAAAGATGTATGCATGATCTCAATTCAGTGTTTTAATCTACAGTATAGGTAATAGTAGATATAGCAGTTATTGAGCATAATGTAAAAGAAGTACAGTAAATGACACAAGAGTTTTAAGTGGTTCAGAGACTGAACAACGCCTACTCCACTCTTCTACTTCGACAAGTAAGAAATCCACTAATTTAGTCATTAAAACAAGGACAATTTGCCCTCCACAAGTCTAGCAGACTTGAGTTATTTTTAGTCCCTCAGGCAAGGATCCTTTGACCCTCCTCAAGTCCAGCAGACATGAGTTGTTTTTAGCCACTCAGGCAAGGATCCTTTGACCCTCCTCAAGTTCAGCAGACATGAGTTGCATGTTGGTTGGGTTGTGCTGCTAAGATGAACTTTGATCTCCTTCATCTTTAGATGCTTAGCAGCTGCTTGTGATCAACCTCTGGATGCTGCAGATGTTTGTCGTTGATGTTCTTCTCCTTTTGGTATTCAGCAGTGACCCATGATCACCTTTGATGTACTGCTGGGTTCTTTAAATAGGCTTTATGCTCAGCAGTCCCTTCGAACACTCTTAGTATGTTCTTCATCATTTCAGCTCAAAGTGTTATTGATTGATCACATAGTTGTTCTTCTAGATTTTCCTTCAGCTCATTATGACTCTTGATCTTGGCTTCTTTGGTCATTCGACTCTTAGCTCATATGCCAGCATTTCAGAATAACTTCTTCTGTTTTTGGTAAAACTTTCAATTGATAGGTTGTATGTTTTTCTTGCTCTTTCTCCACCCTTTCTTTCTTTACATATTTATTCTTTTGTATTTTTTGAATAATCTTCCCGTTGCAAATCTGTCTGTTAGAACATGTTTTGTTGCAGACTTCTTTATGAATATTTTATTCATTTAGTTAGAGTATTTAATACTCTCCTGACTCTGACTTGAGTTGCCTTCTTTTTCTCTAGGAAGGGACATGTCAGTCTTGGGTTCTTACCAACCTCTATAGAGGAGATAGGTCTTCCATAGAAATATGGTTGATAGGACACATCTTCTGACTTTACTGCCTTGAAAGTCTTCTCTCTGTTGCATTGAACGCTTAACTCAATGATCTGACATTTCTGACTTCTACTTTAGCAGAGGCTTTTAAATGTATTGAAGTAGATGTTTCTGAAGTAATAAACCGCTTATTTTGGGATTACTAGCTTAAATGCTTTGATGTATTCAATCCTTGATGGCACTTAAATACTCTACGATCGATTCAGTTATAGCTTTTTACTTCTGATCGTAGAGTCATCTGCTGGCTCTGTTATGTAGCTCTACGATCTTGTTTGATTTGGACTGCTTTGGAGATCGTAGACTAGTTGACTATACTAACTCTTTGATCTTATCTGGGCCTTGCTGTCCTGAAGATCTAGTTAAGCTTTTGCAGGTGCTTTATCATAGAGGACTGCTCTATGAACTTCAGGTTTGCTCGCTCTGCTTGGCTTCTATATCATAGAGGACTTCTCTATGATCTTCAGGTGCTAGTGTTTCTACCGTAGAGAATTGCTCTATGAACTTTAGGTGCCAGATCTTCTATCATAGAGGACTGCTCTACGATCTTCATGTTTGCTCGCTCTGCTTGGCTTCTATGTCATAGAGGACTTCTCTATGATCTTCAGGTGCTAGTGCTTCTACCGTAGAGGATTGCTCTATAAACTTCAGGTGCCAGATCTTTTATCATAGAGGACTGCTCTATGAACTTCAGTTGCATTCTCTGCTGCATATTAAAAGTTGTTTAATTCAAGTAGCGTTTGAACATATTCGGCTCAATTCTACGATTGCTTGAACGTTGTACTTCTGCGCTTGCTTTGCCACTCTACGACCTTGCCTATGATGCAGGTCGTAGTGCAATTGTAGAGTGAAGGTTTGAACTACTCTGCGATTTCTGTTAGGATTGGATGCTTTAGATGTACTCAGAGATCTTTGTTCACTTTGTTTGATAGCTCTATAACAGCTTTCTTGATAATCTTCATGAGGATTGTTGTCTTGACTCTGAATGCTCATGTAGAGGTTGCTCTTTGAATCTGCTTGGTTCGTAGACTATCTTTATGGAAATCGTATAGTGACTGACTATATTGATTCTACGATCCCGAGAGTTAGCTCTACGATGCCGAGACAATTCTACGATCTTCCTAGAGAATTCTTCGATCTGCCGAGCCTTATTCTGCATTTGCCTGGCAGACTCTACGATATTTTCGAGAGGACTCAACGATCTTCCTATGTGTGTTTGCTTAACTTCTTTCTGAATGGCGCTTCTCTTCCTCAATCAGTCTTGCTGATGAAGTTGGTGCTTGGATCTTTAGCTTGCTTGCAGACCATTCAGGGAATTTATTCTGATAATCTTTAGGTAGACTTCTCTATGATTCTGCCTTAGAAATGTAAGTGCATGACTGACTATGTTGATGACTTGCAGACACTACGATCCCGAATGTAGTCTACGATCCTTGCTTTGACTTTCTTGCTAGATTTCTTATTCTTTGATGTTTCTTTTTGATCGTTTAGGCCTATCTATTACAGCTTAAGATCAACCTAACAAGTTTGATCTTTCTATTCATAGTCCTTGTACATTGTGATCTTTTGAAGGACTTTACAAAGCTACTCATTCATATTAGATCAACCTAACAATCTTGACCTTTTCAATCTAAGTCCTTTGAACATAATGTCTAACATCTATTAAGGACTTTACAGCTTTTATCAATGCAGACATATTTGCACATTGATTCATTTATCTTTGAATTAAGTACATCATCAAATCTTATAAAAGAGGAATAACATTCACATCCTTATTCCAAACAGATTGTGTATAATAAGGAGAATGTTATTCATTAACGACCGGGGGTCGCCCGTGGTTAGTAAGGAGATTCTCGGGGCATTACAGCTACGCCCACAACCGTGGGTAAAGACCTAGCTAAAGGCTTTAGCTATATGACATATAGCTATGGTCATAAGGCCTATAACTACGGTCGACAATCCTCGTTATTATTATGTTTTGTAGTAGTGAGGTGGTGCTGCTTGTCCATGTCGGAACGTCGATGGGATTGCGAGCGTGATACTCTGCGGGAAGGATCGTGGTAACTGTGAGTTAGTGCTATTATGGCTATGGGTTTTTTTTTAAGGATGGTTGAGGGAATTTCTACTAAACACTAGATGATCATCCTTCTAGCGCCAATGTTAACGCTTGAAGATGTTGAGACGCTCAACCACCATCTAAGACTCTTAATTTGCATAAATTAACAACCGAAAATACTTGACAACTTGGGCTGATGAAGGATAGCTCCGGTGTGAGAGTAAGTACAAGATTCAAGAAGTGTTAACAATGGGGGTGTTTAGTATTTAGTAGGTTGAGAATTGCAGTAGTTTTACCTCTATTGTCCACCTCTCTTTTATAGTCGTTGTTATCCTCTAACCGTTGAGTAGTGCAACGACTTCCTCAGAGAAGTAACTCACATCTCCATTATGCCTAGTAACTACCACAACGTCCGGAGTGAATGTGGAGTGGTAGCTGTTATGATAACTATCGCACTATTCATTCTTTTGGAGTTTAAGATGCAACGGTCCAAGTCTATTGGATTGGGAGCACTAGACTTAATGGGCTGTAGGGTCAAGGCCCAATTCAGACAACCTATTTACTCTAGTAAAAATACGCAATCCACACATTATCTAAACAGCTCAAACACACTCAGGATGAAGCTGCCAAATGTTGATGCTATTTTTTATCCCATTCAATTTTAATAACAGAATTTGCTCAATATGTGATATTGTCTTCAAATGAAAATCTCCTTATATAGATTATCTTAACTAATTTAGTATTCTATAATTATTAAAATATACAAATTTATTCGAATGTAATTAGGATTATATTCTTACTTAAATTATACTCCTTCCAACCCAAAATATAAGATCATTGATTTATTATTAACTTTTTGAAATCAACTTAAGATATTTTTTATCTCAAAATTGACATAGATTTCTCTAAATTTAATCAATGCAATGAAAACTATCGTAAACTATCTAAAAAATATTATTTATTATAAGATTTATTGTTTTACAATTTAATAAATTATTTCAATTTCAAGTTTAAAAATATCTTAAATTAAAAGGTTAATAATAATCTTATAAATTGGAACAACTGTAATACATAGTTTTAAAAGGTAACAATTTTTTTACGAATAATATACTACCTAATATTAATATGTTAGTAGTATGGTATATATTAATAAAATCATGAAGACAAACTAGATGATATTATGTCATTTTACATTATTATTACTAAGAAAAGATTTTTTTGTGAAATTTTTTTTATTTACGAATAATATTGCTTTTTGTCCAGAATAATGTTAGCCAATCATAAAAGATAGAAATGTACCTAACTAACAATGAGATATTATTTGAGATCAAAAATTTAAAAACTCGTAGCCTTACTTTTTTCTAAAATAGTATTTTGCACCCAAAAAATTGAAAACATGTACTAAGTATTAAAACAATTTATTTGAAAAATGAGAATCATTTTTCTAACCATATTATTCATTTCCAACAACTTATTTTAAATACAACTTATTTAATTTACAAACACAAAATATGGACCTCCCAATGGTACATTTGTAAATGCACCAAACACTGAAGTAGCGTTTGGTTTGCGTTAGATCAATATAATAACCTCGTAATACAATAAGTTATTACATGAATTTGACATGTTTTTTGTTTAGTTGGCGTGATATAAGTATTAGTCGATTACGAGCATAATGCTATTATATCAATTTTTAAGTTTTTTTACTACGTCCACCAATAGATGTATTATTTCATTACATCCGTAATGTAATAGGTCATAAAAAAAATAAAACGATAATGATTATAATAGATTTGATATTTTAACTTATAATTTATTTTATTTATTAACTACAATCATATAATTTATTGAATTAAACACAATTTTAAATATAATATAATAATATTATAATTATTATACAAATATTAAAAATAAACTAAACTAATATATCGTAATAACTTATTAATATTAAATTACGTCGAATCAAACACCATCAAATAACCTGAGAAAACCTAAATATTGAAATAAACGATTTAAATTTAAAGAATAGAATTCTTTATCCAATCCTGTTATTGGGAAATGGCCAGTGATGGGTACCAAACTAGGCCCACGCCTGCTTTTTGTGGATAATAGTATAATACGCTACTGTGCCTTCTTCACTGCAGTGAAGTACTTATAGGATTGGCCTTTACCAAACAATATAAAAGTGCCCCAAACCCACCTCCCAAAATCCTTGATTTGACCCATATATTCAACTTTTAGTACAGGCGCTCAGCGCGTGACCATCGTACACACCTCTAAATCCCTTTTCTGGGTTAGCTTAGCTTCTGCTTCTGGCATTCACGGCAACATATATTGTTTTTTTATTTTTCCCTATTATTATTCTATTTATCCTTCGTCAATGCCACTTCCTTGTTTTAGCCCTTTCTCTTTTTTAAATTTAACCCATATTTCGCTCTTTCTCTGTGAGGCAGAGGCCTGTTCTGTTGTCAGTTCTGAGGCTTTGGTTTGATAGTTTTGATAAAGTGGTGTCTCCTTTTATCTCTATTAAACCCATATATCTTTTTTATTTGATTTATCAATTTGGGTTTGGTAAATAATGGGAAAATCAGAGGGGAGATTTTCCGGCATGGATTTCTCAGGTCAGTTTCGAATTCTTGTATGTTGTTTGTTTTTTCGTTGTTTGTTTTAAGTTTTTAATTTAGTTTTAGTTTGTTTATTTTAAGGGGCAATAGAAGATGGGTTATTACTACTTGCTTTTAGTTGGACTCTGTGTGATATATCTGTTTTTGGAACTGTTTGTCACTTTTTTCTTGATAATGCATATTAGGAATCAACTGGGTTAGCATTACTTGCTTGTAGTTTTGTTTGTTTTAATAATGGTGGAACTTTTACATGTCGATGTGTTTTTAGCCAGTAGTCTTGTCGCTACTATTGTCTCTTTAGTTAGATTGAGAAAAAGAAAGCTGTGATTGAAATTTATGTTTTCGCCTGAAGTGCCTAACAAAATTTTCAGCATGGAAAATCTAGTATAATGTACTTCACTAGTTGTTGTTGATGAGATACATTTGATTAGCAAGAGTGCAAACGTTATGGTTGTGTTCTTCTCCAAAATGATTTCTTTTAAACTCGTGCTACTATGTGTTTGAATTACATGAAACATGAAGCTTTACTTAAATGCAGGAAGATAGAGTTGTTGAAACTAGTTAATTCTATTTATGTAACATTGTTCTAAAAATTAAATCCATGCCTAGGTTCTAGACCCTCCCCTGGCGCCTCGTCTAGGCGCTAGGCCCCTCCCCTCCCCTTCGACGCCTTGCCTAGGCTGAAGGTGGAAAAAAAAATTCTCCAAGAAATTAGACGGGTCACGGGTAAGATGGAGAAACTAGGCAGGACCTAAGCGGAGAAATTATGATTGCAATTATTTTTATTTTATTTTAATAACTAAGCTACAAAACGACGTCGTGGGAGTGAATGATGAAGTTGAGAGTTATTCGAGTCTTACTTGGAAAGCGGCTGGTGAAACATCCAGAGCGGATAGCTTGTTAGACCTAGGAGAAGTAGTAAAAATATCAGAGTAAGAGAATTCCGTGAATATTTTTTGTCTGATGATGACACGAAAAAAATAGAGATGAGGAGGATGAGTGTGAGTCCGATGGGGATATTAACTTAGAGGGATATGAAGAAGAAAAGTTAGAGATATAGAGGGATATGGAAATGAGGACTATTAGTTTGTATTTTTTATTATTTGTTTGTGTTTGAACTTTAAAAAATTGCATGTTTGTATTTGAATTTTTACATTGGTAATATGAATGTTTGAACTTTAAGTAAAGACCTTTATTATCTTTATTATAGATTGTTTTGTTTCATATTATTGTTTTGTTTGGATAAATGTAAGATAAAATATTAAAATTGACTTAAAATAAAAAATCTCGCCTAGGCCCCCCTGCCCTCCTGCCTAGCGTCTTTTAGAACATTGTTATGTAATATAAACTTATGCAACAATTCAAAAATTTTGCAATTTTTGTGGGTAAATGAATTTCTTTTTTATCACTAAATATTACTAATTTGTAATTTGGTATTCTAAACTGTATTATTGACAAAAACCCAAATTGGCCTTGATCTGTGACTGAGGAAAATGTTGGGCTAGGTCAAGGTCTTAGCACTACTAATTAATCCATTATACATATATCCGATGCCAACATAGGTAGTAAAGTGGAAATATCTTAATTTAAAATTTCAAGAGTTTGTGAATTAAAGTTCTTGCAGGTTGTAACAGTGGTACCACAATTTACTTGTTAGGATGCGACCACAATGTCAATTGTTCTTTACCATTTGCGCATTATGAATTGCTAAAAATTGGCAAACCTTTTCCTTATTACAAGCATAAGTTAAAAAGTCCTAGAATTAGGGTTTTATAATTAGTTTTAGAATTAGGGAAAAGATTTGGATAAGGTATTGAGAAGACGAGAGAAAACACAACAAGTATTCACAAATTCTCAAAATCTGTATATTAATTCACTACCTTTAAAGAATATAGTACATCCATATTTGTTTAATTATGATCTACTTTCCTAATTTGACTTGGACTCTAATAAGATAACTACCAAAATTACAAATAAAACTATATAAATTAAATACAAATTCTAGAATCTTCTTTTATTTGTAGGATTCTTTGACAAGCCTTACATGAGCTTCCAAAGCCTCTTATATTGAGCTAACCAAGTTTCACGGGCTTGTCATGCACCAATTCTCTTCCGGTGAAAAGAACTCAACTCCGTTAAGTACGGGAAATAATCAAGAATTCCATAATAAGAGAAAATACTCTGGATCACCAAGATATTTTGTCGTGAGCTTCAAATTTGGCATATTATTATCATAACTAAGAGTGCATTTAGTATTGCCTTTGATAATTGAATAAGTAATAGCTAATAGGATCAACAAAAGTCTGCTCACTCCTAGTCATCTTCGGCATTGGAGCTCTAATATAATGTCTTCTTCGAATCATCTTCCACTGATTAGCCAATTGAACAATGTCACTTGAACACAAACATCTGCTAGAGGCTACTCCACCCGTAAACTGAGGATTAAATCCTTAACGATACATAGATATCAACACATATTCATCTCAAGGGAATTTAGACCGTGCGACTAGTGTAGAAATTTTTAGTATTCTTTGCCACAGATTTGCTTCCGTGTATAAACTCAATGAAATGGAGAGATGTGGCTTATAATAAGAGGTCTTGAAGTGATGAACAAGGCAACTTTCATATATTCCCATCTTCTTTTGGGGGCACATCCACTTTTCTTATATTATTCCCACCAAATTTGAGTTGTACTCCATTTTTTTTCAACAAATAATTGTTTTCTCATTAGTTAACTCATTACAGCAGAAGAAATTATCCAAACTGTTCTTCTAATCCAAAAAATACCTTAGGGTTACACCTTTGAAGTCTCTAACATCTAATTTTCTCTATCAACTATATTCTAATAAAGGTCAGGCATATGATGGTTTGTCCCTTTATCATGCGGTGGGGGCACTATATAATTAAGACTAGGTGGTGCACCTTCAGGATCCTCATGAGCAAATCCTTAACCCTTAATTATTTGTTATATTGCCCATAAGTATTTCAACTTTTGTTGTCAGCACTGTAATGAACTTTTGAACATTTAAAGTATTCTTTGTGAGTGTTATGATGAAATCTTCATCTTGTTGTCACATATAGGCATTAACTCTTGCATTATCTTCCCCAACAGTTAACATGATTACTGCAAACCAAATAAAAGAGTTTTTCTTTGAAGAATTTTCCCCCTCTTCTCCTTGTCTCTCTCTCTCTCTCTCTCTCTCTCTCTCTCTCTCTCTCTCTCTCTCTCTCTCTCTCTCTCTTTCTTCTATGTTCTCTCTCCTAAGTCCTATCTTCTTCAAGTCAATTTCTCTCTCCAGAACTGTGTAGGATTTTATATACATAAGCTATTGCAAGTTTCCAGGAAGCCCCAAAACCACCTCCTGGTTCAAACACAAGTCAGCCAAAAAAAGAAACATTGAAACATTTTGACTTTCCAAAAATGAAAAGTTTATGAAAATGGAATCTTCCAAAAATAGAATTTTTATTATTTTCTTCTAAAAATATCAGTATTGTGCTTAATGTCCTACTAAATTCGACGTTCTAGACGTAATGGGGTGGTAAACTTTGTTTAGTTTTACTCCATAAGCAAATTGGGATTTTAACCCCTCAAGAGGCTTTTGGTCGACCTATTCGGTTAGTTTTTGTCATTCCAAATTCATTCACGACATATACTTCACTTATCGTATGGTGATTTGTTGATTTCATAACACAGTTAATCATCAAATCTACCAGTTGCCTCCCAATTGTCGGCCAAAACCCTAATTGTCGGTCAATATAGAGTTTTAGCTTGAAGATTCTCAATTAATTATATTTTCGATGACCGTTTTATGCTATTATTATGTCATACTTACAACAATACTGCTAATTTTGGTTCGAGATTTTACATGATTAGGTTTTAGAATTAAGATGGAGATTTGGAGACGAAAATGAGAAGACGAGCAAATAGACACAATCAGTATTCTCAAAATATGTATATTAATTCATTAACTTCAAAGAACATAGTATATGTCCATAATTTATTTATTTTTGAAGCCCAATTTTTGGAGAGTACAATATAATCTTATAATTAAGTACATCATCACCATTACAATATTAAGGAACAATCAAGCCTCACATCGAGGAGGAAGAAATAAACTCACAAACAAGCCCCTCACATAAAGGAGAAAACACACTTCTCATAAAGAAAAAAATAAAGTCACCTAAATGAGAATCAAATATGAGACTCTAAAGATCATAGGGCCTCAGTCTTGACCTTTAGACTAGGACCTCATTGGCATCCATATTTATAATAATTCTAAACTACTTTCCCAATTTATATTGGACTCTAATATGATAACTTCTAAAATTATAAACAAAAGTAAATTAATTAAATACAATTTTTAGAATTTTCTTCTGTTCATTGGACTCTTTGGCACAGGCTCTGTCTCACGAGCTTGTCCTGCATCAAAATTCAATAGAGGGAGGGAAATAAGAGTAGTTCTTGTCTTGGAAACTAAGGAATCATACAATCAAAAAGAAAATAAAAGAGATATAGAGCAGAAGATATGGATAAATATTGGCTAGTATTGGAAATATAAGGCAAGTAATTAATGAATTTATTCTGAGTTGCTACAACCAATAGCATTTAGTTGAAAATTGAACTACTCAAAAAGTCGATGAGCATGCAAGTATACCATGTATATACCTTATTCAGCTTATATACCATTGTTAATACTTATAGCGTCAAATCTGTAATATTTTAATAGTCTTACTATA
The DNA here is from genome assembly GCA_947179155.2 of Hedera helix. Classification (NCBI taxonomy): domain Eukaryota; kingdom Viridiplantae; phylum Streptophyta; class Magnoliopsida; order Apiales; family Araliaceae; genus Hedera; species Hedera helix. Next base: position 9,541,922 of record OX359283.1, read on the forward strand.
CAGCATATTTCATAATGCTGAATTTTATGTCTATACATTTATGTAATTATGTATATTATGTGCATGCATTCCAGAACAAGCCTTATCTGCTCCATATAAGTGTATTACATTCTGACTATGCTCTCTGAAGAAACCTATCACACCGTATCCGGTTCGATACCAAGTAGCGCTTCCCTTCCCGTTTTGTGTACCATGGTGATATGTGCTTTTGTTATGTAAGATGAAATGCAGAGCACAATTTTATTTGACTGGGGGTGCTGCCTATAGTAGTGAAATGAATATTCAACAGCACAGCTATTACATAGAGTCGTAGCCAATGATAAATTTTATGAAAATAATGCTTTTTGACTTTTCCAATTTCCACACATCCACTCAATGTTTGCACTCATTATTACACAAAAGTCATTGATGCTCTTTTACCAAGCATCATATATCAGTTAGTTATATAAACATAGATCTTGCTTGATAAAATCTTAGTGCATTATGAAGATCTTACATGCAAACATTTTAAAGTTTGAAGACCAAACAAAGCAATGGTGTTCACCACCATAATATATAACATGCATCAGTCATTAATATCTGCACACAAAAGGATGCTAAATCTTTGTTTCTGTAATTAAATTAAGTAGCTAGCCTGGCCCTTTAATGAACATGAATGCTTAGAGAAACCTTTATAAACTAGTCTGGGGACAATTTCAACATCATATCAGATAATTTTTTAGCGAAAATTTTTATGTTTTGTTCAATTGTGGATTGTTAACAAAATGTCTCTCTTTTCTGTTTTTTTTTTCTCTATATGCATATAAAGTTAACTTAAAACTCTGAGAAAAAGAGAACATTTTCCATATTTTGAATGACATGTGAATCTTTTTCTTCCTTTTTTTTTTTGTTGCTAAATTTGTTGTAGAATAAAAGGGTAACCTATTACATACATGTGATCATACCAACACTAATGCACCGAATCTCATCAGACATGAATCTGATGTGACCAATATTACATATTTTCAGATTACTACAAATACCATTGAACTTGAAACTGAGCTTCAAGCATGTGTATTTACCAATTTGCAGATTTTAAACTTGACCCTCAATTGAGCTTGGGAGAGAAAAGACAACTAGTTCATGAAATTGCTCGATGGTCAGAAGATGCCCCAATGATTCTAAGTTCATTGACTCGCAGACAGCTTCTTGAAATCATATGTGCTGAAATGGGTAAAGAGAGAAAGTATAGTGGATATAACAAAATGCAAATGATAGGGCACCTTCTCACGTTAGTTTCCAAGAATTCTAAGAAGATAAATACTGATAAATCCCCCCCAACCCCAACTAAAAATGGATTCAAAAAGCAGGGGAAGCATGAGCAAATATGTCGAACACCCATTCAACCTGATCATGCTCCACGGGAGATCATGAAAGAAGAAATCAAAATCTTACTCTGTGAGAATATAGCATGCCGAGCTTCTATGGGTCAGGATGACGCATTTTGCAAGAGATGCTCTTGCTGTATTTGTCATCAATATGATTATAATAAGGATCCTAGTTTATGGTTGACTTGTGATTCTGATGCTTCACACGAGAATGAGTCTTGTGGAATGACTTGTCATTTAACATGCGCTTTGCTGCATGAACAAGCTGGCATATTGAAAAATGGATGTCATGCTAAGTTGGATGGGGGATTTTACTGTGTTTACTGTGGAAAGGTTAACAGACTAATGAGGTAATAAGTTTTTTTCTTCTTGTGCTTGTAGAAGTTATGTGTTCCTACACACAGCTGACACAAGCACACATGCACCTGGTAAAACTGAGAAATCCAGCCCTGAAACACTTTCACTCCTTAATTGAAAAATAAATCTAAAGATTTCTTATATCAGGGTTGAGAAATCCGGCGAGGGACCCAACCAATAAAGCATACATAAGTAGTGATATATGTATATACATTTCTCAATTAAACTTAACAGATGTATGTATTAGTGATATTCATGACAATTGTTTGCAAAGCAATAAGAAAAGTCCTTAATTGACATGACCCAAACGCCTGTTCAAAAACAAAGTACACTGTACATTTGATAGTACCTAGGACTTTTTGCAATTTGCTACAGAATTATTCATCAGGTTTACAAGACAAAATTAACTAATCTCATGTTGACCAGAATCTGGAGAAAACAACTGTTGGTTGCTAAGGAGGCCCGAAGAGTTGATGTACTATGTCTTCGAGTCTCCCTTAGCCACAAGATTCTTAAAGAAACTGAGGAATACAAGGAGCTGCTTAAAATTGTCGAGTCCTGTGTAAAGACACTTGAGAATGAAGTGGGGCCTCTTGAGCTGGCGGCTGAAAAGATGGATCGTCGCATTGTCAACAGGCTCTCTTGCGGTACTGAGGTTCAGAAGTTGTGCACTTATGCGGTGGAAGTTTTTGATTCCATATCATCAATCCCGTGGTCTTCTTATATGGATCAGAAAAAGGCACCAAGTAAGTTTCTTTACATGATTTGGACTTGATTTTTGGTATTTCTTACATAAGGCGCCAAGATGCAATGTATTATGATTTGTATTTGACATTTGCACATAAGCCTAATGTTACTTAAATAATACTAGCTCCGTTCTAAATTATAACATCATTATTAACTTTTAAAAGTCAGTTTGAGACATTTTCAAACTCAAAATTGAGTTGATTCATTAAAATTTATGAAACAATAAATATTAAAATGACTAGTAATTTTTAGATAGTTTACAATATTGATCATTATATTGTATTGACTCAAATTAAAGAAATTTATGTCGATTTTGAGTTTGAAAATGTCTCGAATTGATTTTCAAAAGTCAATAATGATCTTGTATTTTGAAACAGGAGTATTAATTCAATTATGGGAATATAGACCTGCAGTCAGTTCCTAATATTGCTCGAGTAAATCGTAAGGGAACTGATGAAGTCATCCCAAGTGTGATACTGTTATCAAGAGATGGGCATTTTCTCATGTTTAAGAATAATTTTGAGAGTTTCATTTTAGCATAATCATTTTCCAAAAGTTATTTTAATCTGTCCACCCCCATTTTTTTTTTCTGGTAGTTGTTGCTCAATCACTATTACTTTGGCAGCATGCAGGATTCGTTTCGAAGAATCATCCCCAAACTCAGTAATCATTGTTTTAGAATATGAAGATCATCTATTTGAGAAATTCTTGGGCTGCAGATTATGGCATCGAAAATCTACTGGTAAAGAATATCCTGAAGAAGCATCTTCCATTGTCCTGATGCCAGGCAAAACATTTAAGCTGACTGATCTCGATCCATCAACCGAGTACTTTTGCAAAGTATCTTTCTTTAGCAACACGAAAAGTCTAGGACCTTGGGAAGCTAAATGGGTTACACCTGCGTCAAGTGGAAGCTCCGTCTCAATGTCCAACGATAAACCAGGACAGAGAGAAAATGTCGTAACAGCTGCTGCCCGTTCACAATATTATTCAGCTAACAACGGGGAAAGCAATCTAGATTTTGCAGACCATCTTGGAAAGCTTCAATCATTGAATAGCATCAACAAAAACAAGAATTACGGGGTTCCTGCATTAACAACCCCGGTGAAGGATAATTTTTCTGCAAGCCCCACTGTGAATCCTCCTTCCACGCCTTTTAGATTCGATAAAGTCCTGTGCTTGGGTTGGAAGAAGCAAATGAAGGAGAGCGATTATGAATATTCTGTGAGGATTGTCAAAAGATTAGAGCATGAAGGACACTTGAACAAAGATTTTCGAGTCAAGTTCCTCACTTGGTTCAGCTTGAAAGCCACAGTGCAGGAGAGAAGGGTGATAAGTATCTTTGTCGACACTCTGATTGATGACCCTTCAAGCTTGGCTGAGCAGCTTATTGATTCGTTCATGGATAAGCTTTGTGGTGAGCAGAAGAAACTGGTATTGCAGCATGGATTCCTCTGCTCGAAGTTGTGGTGCTGAATAGTGTAAAGATTATCTCATTTTCTCGGGTAATTTTAGGGAGATTTGATTTATCTTAGGTTGTTTAGGAATAAACATGATGGTACAGTTATTAGTGTTTACGATTTTACGCTTAGGGTTCTTTAGAATTAAGTAGAATGAAGCAAAAAGGGTGTTTGGTATTGCATTTCTTTGGCTAATATGATTATGATTTAGGAAATGCCACTGAAATCCAGTTTTATGGATGGATATTCTGGTTGTTATTGCACAGAACAAGTAAATGTGAAGTTGAATGCTACTAAACTGGGTATCTTTTGAGTTGGAAATCATCTTTATTTTTGCCTAAATATAAGGTTAACTGCAAAAGTGACCCTCCAAGTTCCACAAGATTCTAATTTTAGCCCTTTAAGTATTAATTTTTTCAATTGTTCTCCTCTAAATATTTAATTTTTACAATCATGTTCCTTTTATAAAATCTGGCAAAATTGTTTTCGATGACATAGACCCACTTTCAGTCGATCTATTTATGTCAATATTAATGATGCCTGGTATCTAAATATTTTCAAAAGACTGACTTGTAAAACTGTTGTAACTTAAGTTTATTATTTGGTGATTATATGATATATGATTTTATAATATATCAAAATGATATATTGTGATACAACTAATAGTGCAAAACACATTTATAATATGAAATTAGATTTAATATGTATCCATCTTATTAACTTTTACATAAAGTGTAACGTCAATTGTCACATGAAGAAAAAAAGTATGGTTAAAGTTGTACCCCCTTATCCTATTTTTATTTTATTTTTATAAATTACTATTGGATAGAGAAATTAATTTTTATTTATCTATTTAATAATCGAATTATATTGTTGATTAATATATTATATCTATACCTTTTATTTTGATAATAGTAACTATTTAATATTGGATAAGATACCCTAATATATATATATATATATATATATATATATATATATATATATATATATAAGTAGTAATAGTAAAATCCTACTTTTATTTGAAAAATAATCATACAACAACAACAATAATAATAAATTAATATTAGATAAAATGATCATATGATTATTTTGTTGTAAAATTGTATTATTTATCTTTGTTTTCAAGCATCTTATTATACAATTAAAGATGTTTACTTTTTATTGTATTTTTTTTATAAATATATTATTGAAAAGAGTAATTCTTTTTCAATATTTAAATTTTAATTTAATGGTTGAATCAAATTATTTGTTAATGTATTATTTTTACCAATATATTCTAATAATAATATAGTTTAATATTTGGTAAGGTGATTTTGTAACACCCCGAGAATTCTCGTATTTGTTATATGCGATCTCGTGCGTTAATGTACAACACTCACTTTAATAATCATAAGAATAAATAATAAAAATGCTACTAAAACTCAATACATTTAAAAAAAGATTACTCTTCTTTATTTTTTCGAATCGCAATCTTTACATTGCTTTATAACAACTCTTTATTATATACATTATGTTTTAACACTTAATCTTTCATTTAATAAGTTCTTCTTTATAATCCGGTAAGCTAAATTCATAATTAAGCAAACTATATTAGCTAAACAGCAAGCTGCATTTCCGTACAACAAGTTGTTCTACAACAAACTCTATCTCAAAAGATTTACAATCATTGCTAACTTTATAGCTTCTTTTCTCTGTTTAATTAAAACTTACAACATCAAATCGTTCAAGAATCCTAATCTTTATATCTCTTCTTAATTCACAAAATCATATAAATTATGATCTGTTTAATTAGAAAACTATGGGTAACTAATGATTCATAATTCCACACTTAATCATTTCCATACAATCTTCTACAATAAACAGTTGAGACTTGTTATGATCACAAGCATCGATTACAAACGAATATCACTCTAGCATTTATATGTTTTCTAACATTTACCATTACAACATTGTTTACCCCCAAAAGGGGTTTACAAGAATATAAGTCACTTCTGACAAATTCATTATGCTTTGTCTGCTCCTTGATCTTTACCGAAAACTCGGTTATCTCATACTTAACTGAAAATATTTATTTAAAGTAAGGGTGAGCATGACGGCTCATTAAGTTTAACAATTTAACACATAACACATAGCTCATGCATCATGCATGCTTAGCAATATATCCATGTATGACATTTTATATATACTGCTCAATTCTTATACATCACATTTAGATCATGCTTCATAACTTATATCAAATCATGCGTCACATGTAATCATACTTCATGCTTTTCACATTCTTCATAAATAATCACACTCACTAATTTCACATAACACAAATAACCTCAATATAGCTTCATATCAATAGTTTAATTTCATATTGTAGCATAACAATGCACATTACAATAAGTTCTGAAAAACTTGCACATATCAAGTTCATAAGAATATCACATAATACTGAAAAAATTGCATATATCAATTTCATAAGAATATCACATAATACTAAAAAACTTATCTGATTCGCTTCTACCGGTTACGCTAATTTTGTGTCTTTCGTTCAACTTACAATTATGTATGAGATTGACACAATCATTAATTACAATGACTATAACTTAGTCTCAACTTAAGACTCTAACTTTAATTTATTAACTCTTACGATGTTCAACAAACGAACCCTTGCGTTCCAAACAAATCCCTAGCCAAATCCTAGCTTTGACATGCCGGGTAACTTAAGAAAATACTTTTCTCTTTTCATACGACCTTCATTTGCAACATTATTTTACTAATTAGGCACTAATGAACCTTGTATATTGGTTTACTGTACATAGGTACTCATTTCATATCAATTTGAACTTATTTTTCCAAGAAAAACTCGTGCCAGACCTACTCGGATCCGACTTGGCCCGTCCGACCTGACACTAAAAAGAAATGGCTAGGGAGAATGTTCGCACACAGCTGCGTGGGATATTGGCGCAGCTGCGCAGGTCCAATTTCCTGAAATCCAAATTTCTGTAATGCACAACCCTTGCTTATTCAAACAGCCATAACTTTCTCATTGCTTAACCTTTTTGAGTGATTCAAGCGTTCACACGTCCGTAACTTCTTCATCTATAACTTATCTTTAGATCACAAATCCAAATTCTAAATGTAAGTAGACGAAAAATTGCTAACAAGGTCAGACTACCAACTAATTTCATAGTTTTGCTTGCATAAAAAATTTATAACTTGTTCATTTCTTATCGGATTGAGGTCAAATTCGAACCATGACTTTCTGGATTCATAAATTTACCGAAATTAAAGAGTTTTCATATCAACAATCATTTTTCATACTCCATAACCATGATCGAATATGATAAAAATACTTAAGGTTTAGTTTAAAATCATACATGACCATAATAGAAATCTTTATAAAATCATACCAACACATTATTCATTCATCCTTCTTGGGTTATTCTTATAATTTTAATACCTACAACATAATACCCATAGATCAATAAAATGATCAACACATAAAAAATCATTTGTTTTGACAATAACTTTTTAAAACTAGGGTTTGTAAGTTAAACCCCTAACTTTGATTTCTAAGCTTTTAAGCTTTAAACTTGATTCACAACAATATCATAAACACCAACTTGATTCTTATCATCGTTTCTATACCCCACATTGTGTTGGTTTGCAAAAATATGGCATACATATAATCAAATTATATAAGCGCAACGGAAGCAAGAAAATCAGATTTTAAAAATTTTGTACAAACCAATAACCCGGATCTTTCTTATGCGACTATTATTAATTGAAGAAGGATAAAAGAAATTTATACCTTTGTAGAACCAAGCTTCCACGGGTACAAGTTCATCTCCCTTTAATCCTTCACGTTCTTCTTCAAATTCACCGATTAGATTCCACGGATCAATGTTAGCTCCCCAAGTGTGAAGCCTCTAGAGGTGATCCACCAAGAGATCTATGAATTAAAGAAGTGGATTTTTGGATTCTCCAAACCATGGGTGGCTAGCCCTAATTCTCTCTCTCTCTAACTCCTTAGATGTAGAGAATTATGGAGTACTCTCTTTAATCTAATGAAAGAGTGTGTAACCTTGATCTATGATAAGACTCCTCTTATTTATAGATCTAGTCAACCCTCCTAAACTATTTAGGATTAGGGTTTTAATTTAATTCCCAATTTAATTAAGAACTAAATTAATTAATTACAATTCCTAACCCATTTAGGAACTTAATTATTTAATAATGAGAGTACTTCTTATTAATTAATTACTAAACCATTTAGTAACTTAATTATATACAATAATACTACTACTTATTAATTAATTACTAAACCATTTAGTAACTTAATTAATTATTATAATTATAGTTCCTAAACTATTTAGGAATTTAATTATTTAATAATAATATTGTTACTTATTAATTAATTCCTAAACCATTTAGGAACTAAATAATAATACTAGTAATAATAATAATAAGATTCCTCTTATTAATTTATAATTAGTATTTCTAAAATACTAAATTATAAATATTAAGTTATTTAATTTATTCTATCACCATAGTATAAATTAAATATACTTAATTTATTATTACAATTATGCCATCCACTTCTAAAATAAATATTACTCTTTTGAGGTGTGACCTTTTAGGTTATCCATATTAAACCGGTTGTATAATAAATAAATTAGAATAATTCTAATTCATTTATTATGAATTAACTCATTAATTCTGAATTAACTCATTAATTCAGAATAAATAATTATTCCACAATAAGGGTAAGCCTCCTTAGCGATTAGTCGACTTTCCAGATAATATAGATTTCAACATTTGATCGTAAAAGAACCTTTCAGCAAATAGTTACCGTACAATTCAATCCTTCTACCATACAATATCCCAATCAAATATAAGACACGGAATTTCTGTCAAATCTTATTTATTTGATCATATGCATTTCAATTCACAAATACATAACTCTAGTTAATGTAAATTAGAAACTCCTTTCTAATTCCATTCAACCCTGGTCAGGGATTTCTAAGTTGTCACTTATTGAATCGCATAGGACATTCTCTCCCTTTACTGGAAGTGGTAGATCCTTTGTTGATCATTCACCTATCTCCATGTGTACCTTATTATACCCAAGCATATCCTTTGATATACCAATAGGTATTAATGAATATGTCAAAGTATAACTTAGTACACACAAGATACTATGATGATCTCAAGTCCAAGGATCATTTGTATGACTATCACATAAGGAACTCCTATTGACAGACAAGTAAAACTCCATTAGGTGTTCCTTGAGCGAGTCATGTTCAGTGAACTTATTCTCTAATTAGCACCTACATACTTGCTTTATTGTCTCTACACAAATGATTATGAGATCAATCATCCTCTTCATAAGAGCAAGCATAGTATGTACCAATCTATCCGGATCTACTAATCCCCTTTTTAGTGATCCAACGATTAGGAACAATTTTAGTTTTGAGCTATCTTGAATTTAGATCTCATTAGCATGATCCTCATCATGGTTCTAAAAGCATTGCTCGAAAACTATGGGTTTATCCATTTGATTATTTCAAGTAATTAATCATGAATAAAGAAATGCCTTGATACTTTTATTAATAAATGAACAAGATTACAAAGTATATGCTTATCACATCAAATGTGATTGGCTTGAGGGCATACTACTTTCACATTGATCCTCCATTAAAACAACTACATAGAGCATCAAGGTTTAGAAAAAATGGTTCTCATAAGCATTTTATCAAACACCTACAAGGCATCTTAATCTATCCATGTTAAACACACACCCTGACCCAAGCTTTTAAAATATATCATTACCACCTTAGAGATCTATGAATAAAAGTTATAGATCTTTAAATATATTGACCATTACAACCTCTATATTACTCTAGATCTAACAAAAAAAAATGAATTTTGGAGTTCTAACTATAAAAATTTGTTACCTTTAGATAACAAAGCTTGAAGCTTCTTGTTCATGGATCCATAGAGCTTTAATGGAGCACCACCCTTCCTCCTCTTGCTCTCTCTCTCCCAAAATCTCTCTACCTCCATGGCTTCTTGTTCTTTTAAATGCAAGTGTTGGTAAAATGAAAAGAATGCTAGCATTCTAACCCTTTCCCCCACCAATTAACTAACTTAGGTTTAGTTTTCACTAACAACTAACCCAAGTGACAAAGCTTAACTCACACATGGTTAAGTCTCATCTTTTTCATCATTGGATTATATCCACACATTTCCACTATTTAACTCACTTAGGGTTAGCTCATACCAACAACTAACATGGGTTAAGTCCCATCTTTTACTTCTTCCAATAATAAATGAACATTGGTATAATCGAAAGTGTATGGTAGAAGACGCCACAAACAATCATAAACTGTTGCTTGATAAGTCAGAAATTGAAGGCCACAAAATAACTCTGATAAGTTCAAGTAATTCTTAAAGAACAAAAAGAAAGAATACTCTCTCTAAAAGAAATAACTTTTATTGATTAAATTAATTTACAATGATCAGCTATGCCCCCTATTTATACTAATACATAGAAGAATCTAAAATCTTTAATTAATTAAAATCCTAATGAAATTCCTATATTAAAAAGAAAACTAATTACATATAAAATAGAATCCTAAATACATTAAACAACTTGTTCCTTGCTGCCTTTCCTAGGATTGTCGTTTGTTTGCATCTTTTAGAAAGCTGTTTTGCCGTGACATTTGAAGCATAATTCTCTTTTGTCACAAATTATACTCGTTTCCTTACAAAATAGGCGCAACTTGTCTCCAAAAAAATTGTTGTGCTCTGCCTTTTCAAGTTGCTGAGGTTTGCCAAGTATCAGCCCTAAAAATTAGCCTTGCCTTGATGCTTTAGAATCCCTTGTTCCTTTCCCCACGAGTTTCTATAATTTAGCCTTCCCATTTTCGTTTACTGAGTGATAGGACTAAATTATACGATATTTTTATTCCCTAATACTTAGTTTTTATATTTATTGTGTGCTTAAATGTTTAATTATTTAACATATTTTGGTTTTAATAGGTTTTATAGGATTTTAATTAATTTATGTTAATTTAGGTAATTTTATAGTATTTTTATATTTATTTTTATTTATGTGTTTTTATTTATTTTTACTATTTTAGGTTTTTTATTTATTATTATGTGTTTTTAGGATTTTTAGTATTTTTATATTATTTTTATTTATTTTTATATTTTATTTTGTAGGAAAAATAAAGCTTGGGGGCAAATCTGTAAATCTGGCAAAAGTCTGATGGCGATTTCGTAATTAACCAACACCGATGGCAGTTTCGTAAATAAGTCCTCCGGATTTTCGCGCAATGCGCGCGTTGGAGAGAAAGGAACGCGGAGCTTGAAACGACGTCGTTTGCGTCTGGTGAAGAAAACATACCGCGCAATGCGCGACAGCTCGGTGACGTCATGCAGGCGCGAGCTGGCTGAGGCGGCTGACGTCATCATACGCGTTGACTTCGGGTCAAAGCGCGCGTAGAAGGCTTGTTTGGCTGGACGGAAATTGGCCCAAAACGGAATTATTTCAGATTTTTGCTACTTTTTGATTCCAAATTGAATTTTTTTTCCAACTAGGGTTAGGATAATAATTATTTTTCTTTTTCTTTTATTTTTAATTGTAAATCCTATTAGGGTTTGGACAAGTTAGAGGCCTATAAATAGAGGACCAACATCTCATTATTGATAATAAGTTTTTGGGAGATCTTTCTCCTAATTTCTTGGAGAGAGCTTTTCAACTAGTAGGTATTATTTTTATTATGTTTGATTAATTTTATTTTTTTCAGTTCCAAAGGGATGTTGAACCTTATTTTTAATTAATGTTTTAATTGAGTTTTATTATATATTCCTTCATGCATGAGATTTATTCTTGATGATCTGTTTTAATTGATTAGATGATATTTATTTGATTAATTTGATTTGGCCAATTGAATTAATTAAGTTTTTGTCATATGCTAGATTAAGATTTAATATTAAGCAAACGATATTTTATCTGATCATAAGTAGCAATTAATAATATTTGATTGTGGACAAACTTTTGAATATTATTATGGTTATCAAGATGGCAAGTTAAATGATCCGCGGTGTTGAGATTGTTGCTTGGAATAATCTAATTCTCTAATTTTTAATGCAACTGTTATATTAAATCTAGACTGATAGTTCTAGGTTGTATGATAGTTAGGGTCTTTTGTGAGCGATTGCTGCATTAGATTTATAATTTAAGGAGGATTTCGGGTAGCTTGACGATTGTCGGTTATCTAGGATTATTAATTTTAATTGAAGGAAGAGATAATAATAACTTGATTAATTTGTGGATTAAAAGAAGGGGATACTGAACTAAGGAACTGAAGTTTGTTTTAATTAATTTTTCTCATTATTATTATTATTTAGTTTTATTTGTTTGAATTTTAATTAGTTAATTAATAATTTCAAATCCCCCATTTAATTAGATATTTTTGAAAACATTAGATTTATTAAAACAATGCACTCTCTGTGGGTTCGACTCTTACTTTCACTACTACATTAATATTTTTCAAAGTAAGATTTTTTTTTTGGTTGCTTGCGACAGCATTCCAAATTTTGGCGCAGTTGTCGGGGAGTGTTTTGTTTTAATTTATTCTTTGTTTTCTTTGTAGTTTATTTTTCTAGTTTATTTATTTATTTTATTTTTGTTTTTCATAGTTTAATTGAGTGTACAGGTGAAGGAGAAAATCATGGCTTGGAACCAAAACGATGATTATTTTAATGCGGTAAAAATTTCTTCTCTTCAACAACAAGTTGATGAACTAACTTCTGTTATCTATGCATGGGCTGCAGGTAGAGGACAACCAATGAAGGCTTGTAGGATTTGTTCCATAGTAGGACATCCAACGGAGTTGTGTCCAATGCTTCGAGAGGAGTCCTATAGACGAGTAAATGATGCAGGTGTTTTCCTTGGACCGCACGGAAACTATGATCCCTATTCAAACACGCACTACTCAGAATGGTGGGATCGTCCAAATTTCAGCTATGGGAATCCACAAGTGCACCAACCTGCACGCCAACATTGGCCAGATTACCAACAGTTCAATCAGACATATCCCAACGATCAAGAACAGGACCAATCTTCTAACTCTAATTTGTCTTTAGAAGATATGTTTAAATATTTTATGACTGAAACAAATGTGAATATTCAGCGTATAAGTATTCAAGTGGAACAACTGAAAGTTGCGGTCAGTCAATTGGAGGTGCAAAGTGTTGAAGAATTACCATCTCACACAATGGTGGATTACGAGGAAGATGACAATGAAATTGTGTTGAGCAGTGGTAAAGATGAGGGAACTCCAGAAACGACAGACAATGCAAAGGAAAATCTGGAAGAGGCCATTACGCATAGCTTGGGATTGACAAAAGAAGAAGAAGAAATTGAGCTGAAACAAGATTTAAAGAGGGCTACAGATTCATTAAATTCTTTGCCATTGATTTTAAATAAATTTGCAGAACTTTTCATTTCATTACTTGTTACTCAAAATAAATTTTTACCTTTTATTTTGCAGGATTTCATTCCGGAACAATCATACCATACAAAGACGAGATGTAATCTACCTATGAGGAATGTTGTGATGGATGGAGTACGCAACATACATGAAATTGGAGTGACGTAGTGGTTTGGCCTGTTGTCGAGCCAATGACAATAAACAAAAGCGCTGTTTGGGAGGCAACCCAAGAAATCAGATTTGTATTTTTTTTCCTTTTTCTTTTTATATTTATTTGTGCATATTTCTTTGCATTATAGTTTACATTGGGGACAATGTAAATTTTAAGTGTGGGGGAAGGGCTTTAGGATTTTTTATTTTTATTTTTTATTTTTAGGTCAATTTAAAAAAAAAATTATTTTGAAAAATTTTAAAAATTTTAAAATTTTGGAATTTTGTGGGTAAATTCACTGCAAACCCTCACGAGAAAAAACCCGTTCACTTGGGGTAACCTTGGGGTTTAAATGCTTGTTGCACGTGCTAAGTGTAACCGTGTTTCCTATGAAAATGGGGTAATTTTTTTTATTTTATTTTTAGGATGTGTCACTTGAGCAATGAATTAATTAAATTTTAATTTTTAGCCAATGATAAAATTTTGATTTTGATTTTAATATCTTTTGGAAAAGGGATAAATTTTTGCTTAGTCTGAATTTTGACTTTTTATTGATTATTACTTTATTTGAGATCTTTAAAATTTTTGTGCACTTATATCCATTTATTTGAGTTAGTTTTAATGAAGAGAAAGTTTAAATGGTTAAATGCTTATGAAAGATATTTTTGAACTCTATATCTTATTTGATCATTATTTGAAGTGAAATATAAGACACAATATAATTTGGAGGAGATGATTTAGGTAATTTTTTTAGGATTATTATTGGAAAAAAATATTATTAGGTGGTGGGTTGAGATGGAACGTAAAACGCACTCACTCATAAACACATGAAAAAGCGAGATGGAGCGTAAAACGCACTCGCTGGTGAGATGGAGCATAAAATGCACTCACCATGAAAAAAGAAATGAAGAAAGAAAGAAAATGGGATGCAGCATAAAATGCACCCATTAAAAGGAAAAAAAATGAAAAAAAAATATTTGAAAAAAAGAATGCATATTAATAATCCTAGTGTATATAATTGTTTGAAACCTTTTGATCTTCTGATTTATATTTTTCTATATGAGCACAGAGTGATGTGAAAAATAAATATATTAAGTTTTGTTATATATCTTCTATAAGGTAATTAATAACCTAAACTTATCCGAGTTTTGATTAGTTTGATACATTTGGATTCACACACACACAAAAGATTTTGAGTAGAGTAAGATTAATAAATATGTTAAAGTTCTAGATTTTGCATGGTTTTGAAACTTTCTTTGAGTTGTCATTTAAAAAAATCTTTGAGGCTGATGTTAAAATTTATATTGATCTGTTGCTCAAGTAAGTTGTTTGGTTATTAGTTTTATTTTTATAGTTTTTGTTTTTGTTTTGCCCGAGGACGAGCAAAAGCTAAGTGTGGGGGTATTTGATAGGATTAAATTATACGATATTTTTATTCCCTAATACTTAGTTTTTATATTTATTGTGTGCTTAAATGTTTAATTATTTAGCATATTTTGGTTTTAATAGGTTTTATAGGATTTTAATTAATTTATGTTAATTTAGGTAATTTTATAGTATTTTTATATTTATTTTTATTTATGTGTTTTTATTTATTTTTAGTATTTTAGGTGTTTTATTTATTATTATGTGTTTTTAGGATTTTTAGTATTTTTATATTATTTTTATTTATTTTTATATTTTATTTTGTAGGAAAAATAAAGCATGGGGGCAAATCTGTAAATCTAGCAAAAGTCTGATGGCGATTTCGTAATTAACCAACACCGGTAGCAATTTCGTAAATAAGTCCTCCGGATTTCCGCGCAATGCGCGCGTTGGAGAGAAAGGAACGCGGAGCTTGAAACGACGTCGTTTGCGTCTGGTGAAGAAAACATACCGCGCAATGCGCGGCAGCTCGGTGACGTCATGCAGGCGTGAGCTGGCTGAGGCGGCTGACGTCATCATACGCGTTGACTTCGGGTCAAAGCGCGCGTGGAAGGCTTGTTTGGCTGGACGGAAATTGGCCCAAAATGGAATTATTTCAGATTTTTGCTACTTTTTGATTTCAAATTGAATTTTTTTTCCAACTAGGGTTAGGATAATAATTATTTTTCTTTTTCTTTTATTTTTAATTGTAAATCCTATTAGGGTTTGGACAAGTTAGATGCCTATAAATAGAGGGCCAACATCTCATTATTGATAATAAGTTTTTGGGAGATCTTTCTCCTAATTTCTTGGAGAGAGCTTTTCAACTAGTATGTATTATTTTTACTATGTTTGATTAATTTTATTTTTTTCAGTTCCAAAGGAATGTTGAACCTTATTTTTAATTAATGTTTTAATTGAGTTTTATTATATATTCCTTCATGCATGAGATTTATTTATGATGATCTGTTTTAATTGATTAGATGATATTTATTTGATTAATTTGATTTGGCCAGTTGAATTAATTAAGTTTTTGTCATATGCTAGATTAAGATTTAATATTAAGCAAACGATATTTTATCTGATCATAAGTAGCAATTAATAATATTTGATTGTGGACAAACTTTTGAATATTATTATGGTTATCAAGATGGCAAGTTAAATGGTCCGCGATGTTGAGATTGTTGCTTGAAATAATCTAATTCTCTAATTTTTAATGCAAATATTATATTAAATCTAGACTGATAGTTCTAGGTTGTATGGTAGTTATAGTCTTTTGTGAGCGATTGCTGCATTAGATTTATAATTTATGGAGGATTTCGGGTAGCTTGGCGATTGTCGGTTATCTAGGATTATTAATTTTAATTGAAGGAAGAGATAATAATAACTTGATTAATTTGTGGATTAAAAGAAGGGGATACTGAACTAAGGAACTGAAGTTTGTTTTAATTAATTTTTCTCATTATTATTATTATTTAGTTTTATTTGTTTGAATTTTAATTAGTTAATTAATAATTTCAAATCCCCCATTTAATTAGATATTTTTGAAAACATTAGATTTATTAAAACAATGCACTCTCTGTGGGTTCGACTCTTACTTTCACTACTACATTAATATTTTTCAAAGTAAGATTTTTTTTTTGGTTGCTTGCGACAGCATTCCACTGAGGTTTTGTAGTCTTAGCTCCCTATAATTTAGCCTTCCCTCAGCTCCTAAAAAATTGGTGTGAGTTAGTCTTGGTTTTGTGACGACCCCAAATCCGGGTTCCATAATCTCGTGTTTAGTACTCACAATTCAATACATAATAAAAACGAAAAACATAGTCTTCATTAATCTTAGCGGAAATATACATCACTGTTCCTTACAAAAAGGAAATAAAATCCCAAGGTCTTCTAACATTAACATTACATCATACATATCTTATGGGATTTGTAAAAAATTTATAATATTTAAATAACATATTAAATGAATAAACAATTTTTCATGCAAGTTTTGAGCTTTGGATTTTCCCTTGCCTTTGTCCTTCTTAGAGCTTTCGGGCTTAGCAGAAAAAGTAATTCATGATATAGCAAGGATGAACAACTAGCTTGCTCAGCAAGTTAATAATATTAATACAAGATATATCATGATTGAATGAAAAATAACTTTAAAGATTTCAACAACATAATAATTGTGGAAGAATAATAGTCAATTTCAATTAAAAGAAATGATTGAGTCTTTACTGCTGAGTGACCTCAAAGGACCATGAACTAATACTTAAGGTAAATCAAATATATGTTTGACCTTTTAGTGTTTTGGTATTCGAGGGGATTAGCCTCTTGTACCCTATGTATATAGATAATATTCAAACATCTTGCATAAAGATCGGTTTCCTGATGATTGGTTTTTATACCTATTTATTTAATACCTTTGAACTTGATGATATTGTCAATTCTTTAGCATTTTAGTTAGTTTTATATTTTTTTTCTGTTATTATTATAAAATATGATGTAATATTAATTTTATGTGTGTTATTTGTATTTTAGGTAATTTATATTATTTTTATATATTCTATTTATTGTAATTTGATTTTTGTAGAAAAATATTGTTGGAATGACATTTTGGTAAATCTGCATAGAGGCCATCACCACAGCGGTGCCCTTCTACCACCGTAGCAGTAGTATAAAACAAAATCCAGCAGTAGGTTTCACTGTCGCGACACTCCATTCCACCGCCGCGGTGCCCAAAGCTTCTGCAAAGAAAAATTATAACTACCGCCGTAGCGCTCCCCTGTTACCGCTGCGGCGGTGGTACTGTTTATGGTCGACAGATTCAGCTTTTAAGTCCAGTTTTTAACTCTAATTAATATATCTTTCATTCATTTTTCATTTGGAGCGAAAGAGAGAGAGAGAGAGAGAGAGACTAGGGCTTGAGAGAAGATAAGGGAAGGTGATTTTTCACTATGAAAAACCACCATACCTTTAATTGTTGGTCCAAATCTCTCAATTTTTAGAATAAATGAATGAAGAAGATGAAGAGCAACCACGGAATCCATTGATGGAGCCATGGATGGATAGATCTTCGAGGATGAGCTTGGATGACAACAAGTGTATCTTCTAACTCTTTATTTGTCTTTGTATTTCGTTGTATGGTGATTCTTATGGATTATATAATGAATATTGGTTATTCTTCTTACATTTGAATCTAAGTATGCTTTTGAATACAATTTGTTGTTTGAATTGATTCTCTATCTCTTAATTGGCACCATGGATTGGATTAACATGTTAGTTTTTTATGTATTGATTGCTTAGCTTAATAATTAGTTTGGTCGCCTATATGAAATTGACAAATGGATTGTAGTGTGTTGACCCAAATGTGATACCATGTGATTGTGCTATTCTACATGGTGGGAGTGCATAATTTGCATATAATATAGGAATATACCTGTGTGCGAACCTAAGCTTCATAACCCTTGTTTATTGTAATTCTCATAGAAATATAGTGGATTATTTAGACTTGGGTATGCTTGTGTTTCCATTGACAGAGGCGTATAAGTATTATAGTGTTCTTGGTTGACCATTCGTTGGTTAAGGTCGTATGAGTGGGTTATCATATTTTGTGCTGATTGTAAATTGTTTGGCTTTGTAATCACTTTGGTAACTTGTATGAAATCGGAAGAGGAAGTATTAGTTTTGACCTGAATATGTTAACACATGTTATGTTATTTGGTCTTAGGATTAAATTCATAATTTGTACGTAGGATAGACTTATACCTACAGGTCGCGTGTAGCCAATGTGAGAATCTGTGCTTAGAAACCCTGCTTGTGTTAGTTCTCATAGTAATATAGTGAACTGTCTTGCTTGGGTTGTTCTTGTCTGAATTTTGTCGAATGAGATAGGTTTGGATGTGATATGCTTATTTGGCTATTGAACAATGCCTATAAGTACTTTTATATTCTCGGTTAGCCGTTTGTCGTGACCGTATGATTGAGAGATAGTTAGGAGATGAAAATGACGTGTTGGGGGAAATTGAAGACATAGACTCACCTATCTTAATTGCTTTCTAGTTTAATTGATTAATTTGCGTTATGTCCATTTACATTTCCCTTTTTCTATTAAATCAACTATTTCAATTAAGATCGACTTGATGCAATCGATATTTGGAACTCGTTAGAACTAATTCCTCATGAAATCGACTTTTAATTTCGCTTTTATTACTTATTGACCATGTATACTTGCATGCTATTCATTCAAATGAATTCGAGATCAGAATTTAACTACTAAATAAATAGTTCCGATCGCGACCAACATTTCCCGAATATAATTCCATTATTTAGGGTTGTTCGTTTTCAATCTTACTATAAGAATCTGCATTAACCAATAGTTTGGATAAGCTTTTAAAAGTATTCAAGTTAATGAATTTATATACGCAGTGTTTAGCCGAAACAATTAGCTTAGACATTCTTAAATAATTCTTGAATTAAATGAACTATAAAGCTTCAAATGCACTATGTGTGAATATATAAATAATATGGATGTGGATTAATTTTAAACAATTAAATCACTTAAAGCTCTTGAAAAATAAATATAAGTTTAGGTATAGAAAACTTGTCTTGATTGTTGATTATAGCTAACCAATACAATTTAATATCCTTTGAACAGACCTAATAATTAATCAAGTTGATCTTTCAATTAGTATCATAACTAGGGTCATATAATAACCTTTGTACATCTTAATTTACTAACACTTAATCACATAATTAAATAATTAAGGGTATATTAAACACCTTGAAAATATTATTATCATTTGATAATATTTTAATCACATAAAACCTATATTAATCATTTAATATGGTTTGAACTTCTATATAATATTATATTAATCATTTAATAGTATTTTATTAATCACATAATATTATTAATTATTTAATAATATTTTATTTACTTATAATATTATTAATCATTTAATAATATTTTATTCAATTATTAATATTATTAATCATTTAATAATATTTTATTCATTTTCTAATATTATTATTCGTTTAATAATATTTTATAGATTTCTTAATATTATTAATCATTTAATAATATTTTATTCATTTTCTAATATTATTATTCGTTTAATAATATTTTATTAATTTTCTAATATTATTAATCATTTAATAATATTTTATTAATTTCTTAATATTATTAATTATTTAATAATATTTTATTCATTTTCTATTATTATTATTTATTTAATAATATTTTATTAAATTTATAATATTATTAAATATTTAATAATATTTTATTGATTTCTTAATATTATTAATCATTCATTAATATTTTATTTATTTTCTAATATTATTAATTATTTACTAATATTTTATTAATTTCTTTATATTATTAACAATTTAATAATATTTTGTTCATTATCTAATATAATATCATTTAATAATATTTTATTGAGTTTCTAATATTATTAATTATTTAATAATATTTTATTCAATTTCTAATATTATTATTCATTTAATAATATTTTATTAATTTCTTAATATTATTAATCATTTAATAATATTTTATTCAATTTCTAATATTATTATTCATTTAATAATATTTTTTTGAGTTTATAATATTATTAATCATTTAATAATATTATAATTATTTAAAACTTGTCAAATGTTAATATTATATAAAATTATATTTTTTGACCCATTTCATTTTCAAAAGATCCGACCTGACCCGTTTAAAATGGCTCGACCCGACTCGGTTAATAAAAAATTAATTTTTAAATATTCTGGACCACCGCTGTGGCGGTGAGGACCACCGCTGCGGCGGTGAGGACCACCGCGACAGTAGTGACCCGCATAGTGTTTCACTACTACGGCGGTGAGACCTACCGTTGCGACGGTAATTTTGTTTTTCAAACCTTAATTTTTTTAATTTTGATTTCTTTGGTTTAATCTTTTATAAACTGAAATATATACATCCAAAAGGCACAAAATTAGTTTTGTTATCTTTCTAACTTCTTATTTTTCAATATTTCATGGATCAATCTCATTTTCAAAAACGTTTTTAATATAGAATTTAAGATCGTTCAATCTAGGGTTTTAAAACGACATGTTTTACAATAAACTTCATAACTTCCTCATTTTTTCATATTTTTAAGTGATTTAAGTTGGGTTATCTTTATAACTCATAAATATAACTTTCTAACCATAAAAATCAAATAACTAACTTTTACATTTCAAACTACCACAATATATAGAACATAACTAGTTAGGGTTTACTAGTAAAGCTCTATATGTACTTATCTTTTTTCTATTTACATACCGAGCATATTAACAAACATGTTAAACATATTAAACCATGAATCTTCATATATATATATATATATATATATATATATATATATATATATATCCAAGATCTAGCATTATAGAGCATCAAAATAAGTTTTGAACCGTTAAAAATATATTTTGATCATTTAATATATATATTGACCATAGAAATAAAATGATGAACGTATAGAACACTTTAAACCTCCTAGACTTGGATGCTTTTCTTCTTCTTGAGATGAACTTGGCTAAAGACTTCACCTTGAATAATCTCTAGCAACCTCCTTGGTGAATTCTCAAGCTCACAAGAGTTCTCTCTATTTTCTCTCTAGGAAACTCTCTTTTCTCTTTTGGTGATTATAGCAAAATGACTAACAACATATCTATTTGGTGGAGCTTTCTATTTATAGAACCTTCTTAATCATTATCAACATCCACTAAACAACTAATATTGGTCAAATTAAGCTAATCTAGGTTTACTATTGAATTAAATGACATTTAGATTGACTAGGTGATTAACCCCAATCAAGCTAACTTGCAAGCCAATAGTTGAGTATCATTGAAGCAACATTGGAGCAACACTTCACCACAAATGGGGCCCCCCCCCCCCCCCCCCCAAATGGCTGGCTCCCTCTATTTCTATATTATTGATTTTTGATTTATTTTTATCATCTATATACATATATACGCCTATATATATATATATATATATATATATATATATATATATATATATTGACCAACTTTTGACTTTGATTTGGGCTCCACCTTGGGTCAATATACATAATCCTATTGGGCTCATTCATTTAATTTGTTTATGCTCAATTAATTCATTCCATTGGACTCTTATTAACTAACACATGCTACATTTAATTAAAATAAGCATTGGTCTAGTTTAATTATAACATAGACCAACAATTAATTATATCTATGGACTACCAGGTTATTTTCATTAGACCTAGTTTAATAATTCCTTTGGACTTAAAGTATAATCCAATTAGACTTACTTTAATTAATTCTACTACCTTGCTACATTATTAGATTCATAAATATACACATACATATGTATATTCATTCAATTATGTAATTGCAAAATTAATTCACACAAAAATTTTAATTTATTGATAATTTTTTAATAATCATCATTATAATGTAACTTAGAATTCATGGTCATTACATTCTCCCCCCTTATAAGAATTCTGTTCTCAGAATTACAAATTTAAAGCTACTCAAAAAGATTCGAATACATATTCCTCATCTTTTCTTCAAGTTCTCACGTAGTTTCCTTAGTGTTGTGGTTCCTCCAAAGCACTTTAACAGAATGTATAACATTATTTCGTAACATCTGTTCTTTTCTATCTAATATTTGGACAAGAATTTCTTCATATGATAAATCTTTCTCAACTTGAATCTGTAACGCCCCGAAAATCCCCGTACTTGCTACAGGCGCCCTCGTGCGTTAATGTACAACCTTGTTATTAACAACCACAATATTCAACAATAATAATTGCTAAAAACTCATCAAATTTAAACTTTTACAAATAATTCTTTAGTCATTTGTCTCAGAATCGTAATCTTTACATAAATCTTTGAACAACTCAAATCATATGTATAAATATAAATATATATATCATGACCTAATTTAATACAAAAGATATGCAGATTAATTGCCCTTAATCTTACAATTAACTTTTAAGTCTATTTATCAAGCAAGACTTATTTTCAACCTAATACGTTTACACATAGTTACAATGCACCTCACTTTGGTACACAACAGTCTTAAATATTAACCTAACATTTAATACAGTCTATACCTTTTGGGTAACACTGTTTACCCCCAAAATATTTAACAGAAAATATTTATATCTTCTGTGGTAATCCATAAGCATTCCCTGTCTTTGATCTTTACTGGAACCTCAGATGCCTCGCACTTAGCTGAAATGTTTATTTAAGCAAGAATGAGCAACTACGTTGCTCAGCAAGTCTAACAGTAATCACCTTTCATGCTTCACATAATTCACATCGCGTATATGGTTTATAGTTTGCATACTTAGCAATTCTATATACATGCTTCTAGTTTATTATGCATTGTATATAAATCACACGTCAGGCTTTATCAACATATCATTTTTCACATATCGCATATCACAAGTAAATTGAGTTTCCATAACCCAATTAAATTTAGTCATAATTTGACTTCAACAAATCAGATAGCATTATATTACAAATCACGTATTTCTACATACTCAGAACAACTTCATTATGATTCAACACTGATCGCACATAATCGATATCAAGTTTACAGATAGCAAATAGGACTGAAAAACTTGCCTTAACCGCTTTACCGCTTACGTTTTCATTTTGCGTTCCTTGCACAACCTATACGGTATGTGAGATCAACAACACAATATCAGTTAAACTTTATCTCCAGAATAAATCTTATTTTAAGATCCTAAGTTTACATAACGCTCTTAGTATCACCGTCATGTTTAATAGCGTCAGCATATTAGTTACTTAAATAACTTCGTTTTATTTTCTTTTTAATCATTTCATATACTGGGTTATAATACCAGACTTTTAACTTATCACCACATTTTCTTCCAAGTTTAATTTTACACCTTTTGGGCTGTCCGAAAAGTGTTAAGTAACGATTAGATATTTGGACTCTACACGAAAATCTGAACAACATATCAAAAAATTGTGTAACGCCCAAAAATCGACTCGGCGAACCAAAATGGCTTGGCGTACCAAAAACAGTCTATAAACTGCCCAGGACAGCCTGCACACTGCCCAGGCTCTTGGCAAAAAAGTAGAAATTCCGGATTTCGTGATTTTTGTACTAGTTTTACAAATTTTTATATCATTCGTTATACATCGGATTAAATCCATCTTCGGATATGTTATACTCCTAACTACGTAGTATTTTTAAAAAATATAACATATATGAAATCAGTTTGGTAAGACCTGAAAACAGTGGCCCGAAACAGCTTGTTCGCAACAGATTTCACACTTGGAATATTTTTCTGTTTTTGCAGAATTTCAATTTTCTGATTTTTCATACCCACGTTGAGTAATTTTAACTCATTCGTTATACATCGGATTAAATCCATCTTTGGATATGTTATACTCCTAACTACGCAGTATTTTTAAAAAATATAACATATATGAAATCAGTTTGGTAAGACCTGAAAAAAGTGGCCCGAAACAGCTTGTTCGCAACAGATTTCACACTTAGAATATTTTTCTGTTTTTGCAGAATTTCAATTTTCAAACTTTGACATCAACTAGTGATTTTTAGCCATACATGACTAGACTCTATTCCAACACTTGATTTAGCACCCATAACACATTTAAAACTTGTCTAGGCCTTCAAAAATCATTTACGTTCTCAAATTGGGTTATTTTTCCGAGAAATCATTTTTAATCGCCGACGAGCGTTATTGATCGCCTAAAATACATTTTCATATTCATTTTCACCAAATAACAACAAAATCAACGCGGACATGTGTAAAAACATTAAACCAAGTAATCTACCCTTGTTTCACTATTAAATTCTCAAAATGACCATTGAGTTGGATTTTCATCCAACTGAACTAGTTTTTCATAAAAAACCAACTTGAGCTCATTAGACTCCTTTCTCATATCCATTAGAAAAAGTCACCCATAACATTCCTAGATTCATATTAAACACACATGAATCCATACATACTTTATTAAAAATTATTTTGTTTAGTTTGAAGTATTTACCACCAAAACTAGTTTTATGACATCAAAACGTAGTTTTTACACCTCCTTTGAATCTAGCAGACTATATATTACTCAAAGCACATAACACCATTACTAAGACCCTTTAAATATCAATGTTTAGAAAATATTGTACTCTTAGGAATTTTAACAAGCACCTAGTGTACATAATATTAACTCATCACAATATTATCCACAATTACATACACATAAGTCATGTTCCATGACTTCTCCAATCTTATACAATTTGGATCCATCATGTTCCCCAACATGTCAAAATATATCATCAACCAAAATTTTAATTCAAATCGAGCTATAGAACTCGTTTTCACAAGTTTCACATTAACGAACACTATAGTTGTTTTTATTTTTTATCATAACTTCTTCGTTACATGTCCGTTTTTGTTCATCCTTACATCAAATTAAAGCTTATTCAGTGTACTTAAACCCCATCTAGGCCCTGAACTCAGCCCCATTCTCAATTTAAACAGATTTTTTTTTAGTTTTTACAACTAGTCCAGAAAATTTCATTTTCTGGACAGACTTACAAAATAATTTTTTTCAAAAATGCTCTGCTACATAAAATGGTTCAATCTCGCGAGTCTAGCTAGAAAACTTCCATATCTACAACTTTTCAGTTTACACCAGAATCAAATTCTAAACACACGATTTTCTATGATTTTTACAAAGTCATAAACCGTAACAGATTTTTAATTTTCTGGCAGCATGGTTATTCATCCTAACCAGTCTGCTACAATCAGTCACTACGAACAAACCGCAAGGAATTTTTGTGTGATTCTTTTTCCTGAGTCTAGCTTAATTCCATAGATTTCTTTTGATATATGACTCACTTTCTAACTCATTATACACAAGGAGTTATGGTCCAAATACAATCAGTTTACATTTTTCCCTTTCCTACGAATTTTGTTCTTTAACTTTTTCTTTCATTTTACTTCAAGTTCTTAGATCCATTTACTTGATTCTTGATAATCCATATTTAAACCATTACATATAAGTTTAAGTATGCTCTACTTCCATAAATTTCGTAAAATATAACATCTACACAAAATACCCAAAGTATTGAACAAGGGTTTAATGAATACCTTATCCTTTTGCTTTCTTCTTCTTTCTTATGGCTTGGTCCTTCACTTCTTCTTCCTCTTGAGCTTCAATGGCAGCCTCATATCCTTCTCTCCCTTCTCCTTTCCAGCCGTGAGTATGGGAGGTGTGTGGAAATGGAATGGTTAGCTTATATACTTGATATTAGATGGAGAAAGATGGATTGGAATCTTCCTCTCTCATTTCCCCTTTTCTTCCTCTTCTACCATGTTTCTCCTCTTCTTTCTCTCTTGGTTTCCATCCGTGAGCTATCAGCTCTCTCTACTCTCATTTTGCTGGAAAGTTCAGCCTTTATTTGGTCAATAATGAGAGAGAGTATTCCATATAAAATTAGTGGAGCAAAAGAAAGGAATTGGATAAGAAATGGGTGGTCTCCCTTTTTCTATTTAATTCTCACGCCTCTTCCCAAAATGCTGAGAATTCAGCTGCCACATGTCCAATATTATATAATTTAATTTCTCTTTTGGGTCTCACTTTTAATTATTTGACTCACTCATTGACTTTTTGACCCGAAAATCAGATTTTTAATATTACAGTCGTTTTCTACTAATTTTGAAATTCCCGTCGTCATGGTAACATCCGTTTCTTCAAATTCACTTCCGAACTTCAAGTTTGACATTTTATTCCAAAAAGTCATACGGTCAACTTTGACCAAAAAGTCAACCGGAACACCTATCGTGTTTACAGTCCATACCTACTAAATTTGACGTTCCCGTCGCAACGGTAAATTCCGTTTCCCAAAATTCTTCTTCAAACTCAAACTTTGACTCGTCATCTTTACGAGTCAAACAGTTGACTTTGGCCAAAAGTCAACCCCGACACCAAATTGTGTTTACTAACTCTCTTTGTTAAATTCGACGTTCTGAACTCAACGGTGCAGTCCGCGTCTCTAAATTCCATACCGAACTCCAATTTGAGTTTGACTTCCTTTAGTCAATTTTTGACTATTTGACCATTTTGCCCTCACTCCATTATTTAAAAATTTTGGGATGTCACAGAATCGGCTCATAGGAGATGACACGCTTGTAATCAGGCTTGTATGGCCGCAACACTGAGATATGAAACACATTATGAATATGCTCTAGTTCAGGAGGTAGAGCTATCTCGTACGTCACTTCACCCACTCTTTTCAATATTTTGAAAGGTCCTATGAACCGTAGACTCAGTTTTTCTTTCTTCCCAAATCTGATTTTCCCCTTCTAAGGACACACTTTCATAAACACAACTCTTCCTACTTTAAAATCTCACTTCTGTCGATGTATATCTGCATACTTTTTTTGTCGGTCCCGAGCTGCTACAAGCCGAGCTCTTATTACTCTGATAATTTTTACAGTCTGTTGAATCAATTACGGCCCCAACAGTCGACGTTCTCCTACTTCATCCTAACATAGAGGTGTTTTACATTTTCTCCTATACAATGCTTCATAAGGCGGCATGCCTATGCTCGCATGATAACTATTATTGTATACAAATTCTACTAAAGGTAGATGGTCCTCCCAACTGCCCTTAAAATCTATCACACAGGCTCTCAGTATGTCTTCCAATGTTTGAATTGTTCTCTCCCTTTTCCCATCAATTTGCGGATGATACGCTGTACTCATTCTTAATTGCATTCCTATTCTTTCTTGAAGACTCCTCCAAAATTTTAACATGAAGCCCAGATCTTTGTCTGACACTGACACTCCATGTCTTGAAACTATCTCTTTAATAAAACTTGGCCAACTGATCCAAATTGAACTTAATCTTGATCGGCAAAAAGTGCGCTGACTTTGTTAGTCGATCTACAATCACCCAAATGACGTCGTATCCTTTCTGTGTGGCTAGGAGTCCTACCAGAAAATTCATCAAGTTATACTCCTATTTCCATTCAGGAATCTCTAACAGTTATAATAATCCGTTTGGTCTCTGATGTTCTGCCTTTACCCTCTGACAAGTTAGGCATTGGTTGACACATTCTGCAACCTCTCTTTTTATATTTGGCCACCAAAAATACTGACGTAGATCTTAATACATCTTCGTACTCCCTAGATATATCGAGTATCTTGTACTATGAGCCTCATGCAAAATCTCATCTCGTAATTAAGGCATTAATGGTACCCAAACTCGATTTTCAAACCTTAGCAATCCTTTGCCATCCACTTTGAACTTAGCCTCTTCCTTATCAGTCATTCTGTTCCTTATTCTATCACATTCTTCTTCTTTATCTTAAGCCTCCTTAACCTTCTCCAATAAGTTTGGGCTTGCTTCTATCTCCATCAACTTTTCTTCCGATTCTTTCGGATTTTTCACCTCCAACTCCATTCGAGCCATTTCTTTTACCAGTTCTTCCTGGTCTGTCAATACGAATAACTTCTCCTTGCTCTTTCTGCTTATAGCATCTACTACTACATTGGCTTTGTCGGGATGATATAGAATTTCACAATCATAATCTTTGATTAATTCTAGCCATCTGTTATACCTCATGTTCAACTCCTTTTGTGTAAAGATATACTTTAGACTTTTATGGTCTGTGAATATCTCACATTTTTCTCCATATAAATAATGCCTCCAAATTTTAAGGGCAAACACTACCGCTGCTAACTCCAAGTCATGTGTAGGGTATCCATTCTCATAATCCTTTAATTTTCTTGCCGCATACGCAATGAACTTGCCGTTCTGCATAAGCACACAGCCTAGTCTCTTATGCAATGTATCACTATAGACCGTAAAATCTCCTTTGTCGTCTGGTAGAGTTAACACATATGCCTCACTAAGTCTTTTCTTCAATTCTTGAAAACTCTCATCGCACTTCTCCATCTATATATATTTCAATGTCTTCCTTGTCAAATTTGTTAACGGCGTTGCTATCTTCGAAAAATCCTTGATAAATCTTCGATAATAACCCGTTAAACCTAAGAAATTCCTAATCTTCATCGGCGTCTTTGGTTGTGCTCAATTAATTACTGCTTCCACTTTTTCAAGATCTATTGAAACTTCCTCCTTGTCATGACCTAGAAATTGAACTCTCTCCAACCAGAATTCACACTTCAAAAATTTGTCACACAATTGCTCCTTAATATCTCTAAAACCAATCTTAAATGTTCGGTATGCTCCTCTTCAGTTTTGGAATAAACCAAAAATATCGTCAATAAACACAACTATAAATTTATCCAAGTACTTTTTGAATATTCTGTTCATCATATCTATAAATACAGCTGGCGCATTCGTCAGTCCAAACGACATCACCAGAAACTCATAATTGCCGTAACAAGGTCTGAATGTCATCTTGGGTACGTCCTCCTTTCTTACTTTTAACTGATGATAACCAGTCCTTAAGTCAATCTCTGAAAAGTATTTCGCCCCTTTTAGTTGATCAAATAGATCGTAAATTATTGGCAATGGGTACTTGTTCTTAATCGTTACTTTGTTCAACTCTCTATAGTCTATACAAAGTCTCATCGATCCATCATTCTTTACAAACAGCACATGTGCTCCCTATGGAGAAACACTCGACTGAATGTACTTCATATCCAACAGCTCTTATAATTGCACCATTAACTCCCTCATTTTTACCGGAGTCATCCTATATGGTGCTTTTGATATTAACACTATCCCCAGTACTAAATCAACCACGAATTTTATCTCCTTATCTGACGAAAGACCTAGCAGTTCCTCTGGAAAACATCCACGAACTCCTTAACTACTGGTATTTGTTCTATCTCAGGATTCACTATTTGTGTATCCACTACATGTGCTAGATATCCTACACATCCTTTCTTCAACAGTTTCTTGGCTTGCATCATTGTTAGACAACAAGATTATCTTGAAGACTTGTTGTCATAAAATACGACCTTAGACTTCGTTGGTGTCTTAAGGTGTATACACTTCTTCTGACAATCAATTACCGCTCTGTGGTTAAACAACCAATCCATTCCAAGTATAACATTGAACTCTCCCAAATGTATCGAAATTAAGTTCACACCCAACTTCTGACCCCTAATTTTTACACAACAGTTTCTATGTATATACTCTACTTGAATCACTTCTTTATTTGTAACTTTTATGTTCATCGGGTTTTCTAGTTTTTCTTTAGGTATGTAACGCACCCAAAACCTAACATTCCTTATTTAATCCAATTATGTCTGGATAACGTAATCATTAATCTTAAAATCATATTTTATAATCATAAAACATATTAACGACGATCTCGTACGTTAAAACTTAACCTGTAACCTTTAAAAACCAAGTCTTTGACCATAATGCGGTCCATATATGATTTACATAACCTGTAAATAAAATTTCGCCATGAACAATTCATACATAGCCATGTTTACATATACCTGTATACATACATCTGCATCATACATGTACCTGTTTACATATCTCTGTACTGGATATACAAGTTTATCACATGCAGAACTTGGCTAACAATAATATCTCAATCTTATATCATTACAATCTTTTCCTAAATAATACATACTTACAACATCCATCCCTACGGTCTCACAAACGTTCATTGCTTGCACATAATATAGATACATTTAAGAAATTCTCTTCATGCTTAACAATGCATTCACATTCTTTTACCTTTAGCTGCACCGGAATCCTCCGGCCTTTTCGTACCTTATCTGAAATGTTAATTCATAGCAAGAGTGAGCATAAAGCTCAACAAGTCAATCATATAACACATTACATACTTACAGTTTATAATATGCATCATGTCTCTTTGCTTTATCATGCTATGCTTAATGTCACACATTTCACTTAACAGTTAGCACACGCAGTTGCACGGAGTGCACATTTCCACTACCACATAGTTCACGTAGAACAATTAGTGCATTCTAGTATGAAGAACTTGCTTGGTATGCTTTATATACTTAACATTTACCGTCTCGCTTGCTTTTTCTATCATTTCTTACCTCAGGCTGCTAGTCCGAACCTTATCTGTCAACATTGTACCTATATATCAGTATAGGATCATAAAACTTAATATAACTTGTCAAACTTATCTCATAATTACACGACCATTCGTCTCTAATCGTTTCACTTGTGATGTATTATACCTTATGTAGGTTAATAATGCATCCTAACTTGTTACCGACATTTTTCATAACTCATATCATGATTTGACTTTGCTTTAGGCATATTACATTATGCCATTTATCATTTCATTATACATTGACACCTTTTATATTGGCCATTCTTTATCTATCTAGGGTTTACATAGTTTATCTTTATCATTCTGTATCAAAACGTCGCATTTTGGACATTTAAAAAAAAAATTCTTTTTCTATGAACAGTACATCTCGCCCCGCGCGAGATGTTTAACACACAACATCTCGCTGGCCGCGAGATGTCCTCGGCCAAACTTGGCTTCGGCGTCCCCTGAACTCTGCCCGACCAACTCCTTCAGCAGTACTGCGCTCCGACGTAGTTTCTAGTTCAAATGACTGCGCCCCGACGCAGTCCTGCTGTCTCAGATTCTGTGATTTTTGTTGTTGCTTTGCTGATTTTTAACTCCTTCATCACACAACCAATTAACTCCAAATTTAGAACATAACTAGGTCTTATTACGTTGTATTTTATAAAAAATTTATTTGCCTCATTTGGCTTCCCAAAATCATAGAAACAATAGCCCGTAGGAGGGTGTTTCAAAACATTTTCAGACTTAGAATTTTTTTTTAACTTAAAAACCCATTTTTTTTCAACTTTGTGATTTTTGGCCATTTGCAACAAAACTTCATTCCAACGCTTGGAAAAGTTCATATAACTCATATATGACATGTCCAAACTTTTAAAGCCATAAAACTTCGCATGAGAAGATAATTGTCCATAAAAATTCATTTTGAATCAAAACGATCGATTTCAATCGTTTGAATCGCCTTTTCGTTAAAATTTCCATCCGTTGATTACCAAATCAACCTAAACATATGTAATAACATAAAACTAGGTCATTTGACTTTATTTCACTTTTAATATCTCAAAATTGCCAAAAATCACCTATAAGTTGGATTTTTATTAACTTTGCAAACTTTTCATGAAAACTTCATTTCAACTCTTATACTTCACTTGACCTCTTAAACTCTACACACCACATAGGCTACCACATACACATTTAACAATTTTATAAGTCCGTGTAACTTCTATATTCACATTCTAATGAACTTTACAGATTACGATTTGGTTTAATTACAAATCATAGCCTAATATTGAACTTTACCTTCACATATCATGCTTCTCAACCATTTGTTATTCTTTGAAGCTGTCTAGTATAAAATTCCTCATGCTTCAAACATGTTCAACCTTTTTAGCTAGGTTTTCATTAAAATTTCCAACATATTACATATGATCAACCAACAAATCATGGTTTTTAACTTGATTAAAGACATGATTCTCCATAAATCATGATTACTATACTTTTAAACATTATCATGCTATCTTTTACACACATAAAGTTCATATACATATGTTCAACCTTGTATATTAAGGTTTAACCATAAACTTCCAATTCTAGCCACATTTTCTTACATAAATCATATATTTAACCACAAATACATACTTTGACATACATAACTTAAATTTTCAAGCTTAGAAAACTTTTATACCTTCTTGGATGGCCAACTTCTTTGCATAGAAAGTTTTGTCTTGAGAAACTCTTTCTCTTTTCTTCTTGCTCCTTGACCATCCAACCATTATTTCTTGCTTGATCAAGGTTTCTCTCTCATTCATCCATGACTTTCTCTTTCTTTCTCTCACTTAGGGATCAATTTCCAGCAAAACAAAATGAAGAAGACTTGCTTACTTGGAAAATTATATGAGAGTTAACTCAATTTGAGTTAGCTAAGCTTAACTATGGTTAAATCAACTCAAGGGCATTTTGGTCATTTCACACTTTAAGTCAAGGGCACTTATGACATTTCTTCACTTGGAACACATAGGTCATTAACTAATTTGTCAAGGGTATTTTGGTCATTTTACCCTTTAGGACACAATAGTCATTATCTAGATTATTGAGGGCAACTTGGTCATTTTTCCTATTTGCTAGATTTTCAATTTTTAAGCTAATTTCCCTTTTAAGGCAATCTTTGTAATTCATTCTCATTAATTCATTTTATGCTTGTTTAACTTGATTCTTCTTCCAATCGACCGACTAGGTCATTTGTTTTTTCATCTTATTACGTTCACGTAATCTCATTTTATGGCTTAATTAGCCCTTTTTATCGCAAATCGACTATGTAACTTTCTTTTAACCATAACATACATTTCTTGTCCCTTACGAACCTTCTTGGTTCCACATTTCATAATTCCAAATATCGACATCTCAAATAATTAAATTACTCACTTTTTCCATAAACCGTTTTCTCAAAAAACGAACCTCGATTGGATTACCAAAATTCATTATCATTTAACCTTAGTCACTTATAATAACATAATTACGACTTTAACGTCCATTCACATATTTACTTACACACATAATGTCAACTTGCACCCTGCTTGCATATTACATTCTTTATACACATTCTCGGGATATTACATTCTGTATCTATACATTGTATACATGATTGTCTTATTTCAATCATTCAAGATCAATTTCTTAATAACTTCAAACGTTAAACGATCAATATCCTCATTATTCCTTTAATCCCAATAAATCAATTAAGTTAAACAGTTCTTTCCTTCTGCGTATATTATCTTGCCTCAACTTGCAATTCTCGTACCTTCGGCTCTCCACGCCAATTCATTAAGCTCGTTGTTAACATTCATAACTAAAGTATCAATTCATATATGCTTTCTTCATTTTCTTTACTCTCTGACTTAACGTTTCTTCTTTCCTTATCTGCTCAAATATATATCTACACATATTAAATCTATTACCTGTTGACACAGCATAGTGTCTTACCATAATTCTTTTCAAATTATCCTATTATGGACATTACAATCAATCAATCATCTTAAATCCATTATATTAACACATAACCATCAAAATTCATATTTATAATAATTTCATTAGCTGTTACGTCACTAATACAATTTAAATAGCTAACTGATCCATATACGATCTATAGACCCTCATTTACTCTAAGAGTGCTTCTGTACCATTTCAACCACACAGGTCATTTCTAGTACATTGATTAATAATAATTCATATTTGATCACCCTTAATATATTCTGTTATTCAAACTAGGTTTTATCTACTAACCTTTACTAAATTAATCAAAATTCTCATTTGGAAATCCTATAAATGTGACGACCCCAAATCCGGGTTACTTTAACCTTGGATCTGGTTCAACACTAGTACTACATTTTCATTATTCTTCATGAATAACAACAATATTATAATTGCTAAATGATCATTTATTTATAATTTTACAACATCTCTTTCTATTCCAGAATCGTAATCTTTATACATTCCTAGTATGTCTCAATATCATATATGATACGACATTCTTTTACAATCAATTTGAGTATTTAACACTCATATTACATACCAACCAATTCTTATACTACACAATCATTTTACCTGTCCAATTCGGACTGATATCTACAATAGTCGTGCTAGACCTTCAGTGAATGTAATATGCATTCCTGCTTCTTGATCTTTAACAAAACTTCGAATAACTTGCACTATCTGAAAATTTTGGTTTTAAGCAAGAGTGAGCACGATAGCTCAACAAGTTTAGCAGTTACACATAACACATTACATGCTTCACATAATATACATGCTTTGCATCTTATTCTTACATCAGGCTTTTCATATTAATAGTACTTCATACCTCTTATGCATCACATACAATAATCAACTAGCATTTAGCATATCATGTTTCATTCTTGTTCATAGTTTTTATGTAGTCATATCACATGTTGCTCATCTACCACAAACATCATCAATATATCTTCATATTATTAATTTAAATCACATTATAGTATATTAATGTACATAGAAGCAAGTTTTGAAAAACTTGTCTGGTTCGCTTCTACCATTTACGCTTATTTGTGTCTTTCGTTCAACCTACAATTTATATAGGAAATTGACATAATCATTAGTTATAATGACTATAAATTAGTCTTAACTTAAGACCTTAACTTCAAATCATTAACTCTAAATATGTTTGACACACGAACCCTTGTGTTCCGGACAAAAACCCTAGCCCAAATACAGTTCGGACATATCGGGTACGCTTAACCAACTTACGCATTCACTACACGTTCTTCGTACGACTTACTTTTAATAAGCTGTTTAATTTAGTCATAAGGTGACTATCTACATTTGTTTAATCCAATTAAACTTTTTTCTATTACATAACTTAATGATTTGAACATTTAATAACGTACCAAATATCTTAAAATATTATCTACCTTTGATAATATATAACTACATTCACATATTATTAATCATTTAATAATATTTTAATCACTTATTAATATTATTAACCATTTAATAATATTTTAAACTCTTACTAATATTATTAATCATTTAATAATATTTTAATCATTTATTAATATTATTAACAATTTAATAATATTTTAATCTCTTACTAATATTATTAACCATTTAATAATATTTGAATCACTTATAAATATTATTAATCATTTAATAATATTTTAATCACTTATTAATATTATTAACTATTTAATAATATTATAATCTCTTACTAATATTATTTATCATTTAATAACTTTTTAATCATATACTAATATTATTGATCATTTATTAATATTTTAATACACATCAAATAATACCAATAGTTAACTTTTTAATTGTCTTAACTTTAGTATTTATTTTAAACATCTAGCTACCCATTAACTATTAATAAACTTCATATATTGGTTTATTATTCAAACCCATTCATTTTATACTTATTTCAACTTAAATTTTCATAAAAAACTCGATCCGGATCGACCCGATTCAACCCGGAGCCAGAAAAATATGCTAGGCAGATTGTTCTGGCGCAGCTGCGCCAGATCCTGACGCAGGTGCGTCAGACCCCTTTTTTCAGAAAGTTAACTTTTTGACTGTTCGATCCTCCGACGCTCTGACAGTCATAACTTCTTCATTTTAAAATATTTTGGGGTGATTCTTGAGTCCATTATCATAAGAATTTCCCCCTCTACAATTTCTCTTTATATTACAAATCCAAATTCCGAACAGAACTAGACTAAAAACTGCTCACAAGGACGAAGTGAAAACTAAAATCACAAATCCTTAGTTTTAATGGTTCAAACTTAAATAAAATAAACTCTACACATCCAAATGACACCAACTTAGTGTTGTTGTCTTCTTAAATTCTTGTTCTACAATATTTTATGGTTCAATCACATTTTTGAAAACGTTTTGACAATAAATTTAAGATCGAACCATCTAGGGTTTTACCGGTAAATCGTTATATGAACTTTCCTTCTAATTCTTTGCGTACCACCCATACAAAAACATGTATTAACTATATCAAACCATGAATATACCTATATATCATAGTTTTAGACTTCTAGATCATCAAAATAACTTTTGATAGGTTAAAAATACTTTTTGACCGATTAAAACATATCTAGACTATAAAAATAACTAAAGAAAGTTTAGAACACTTTTTAACCTCTTGGACACGGATGCTCTTCTTATTCTCCTTCCAAAGTAAGCTATGAAGCTATGTGCCATCCACCAAGCTCCTCCTCTAGCAATACCCTTCAACTCACAAGTGTTTACTTGTTTTTCTCTAAAATACTCTCTATTTTCTCTAGAGCTTCTTTTTCTATAATATTTGATCGACTAACAAATGAGCCAACTCTAGCTTTCTCTTACTAATCTTCTATTTATAGACTACCAAAATTGATACTTACAATTACTGTAAGTCTACAATATCACCAATACTTGCAAAATATTAAATCAAGTTTAATTATTAAATGAATGACCTTTGCTTGGATTGATTTATGGAAGTTGAGTGAAACAACTAGGTGGAGTAAATTTGAAGCAATCATTCTCCAACACTTGACTCATGTATGGTTAAAGCTCTTACTCTTGTAATCTATGTTGACCTAACTATCAACCATGGTCCAAGCTCATCAATTGATCATAGACACATCTTTTAACAATTAAACACAATATGGTTAACTTACTAACACATCAAGTAACCTAGGGTTGATCTACCAAATCTAACCTTAGTTAAAGCTTCTCGTCCTCCACCAATTAACCAATATTTGGTTAACTCTCACCAAATATGTATACATATTTTATATGTCTACACATTCTACACAACTTAACCCAAAGAGGGTTAATTCACACATTCAATACCACTTTGGGTCTATTCACTAATTCCCATGTAGTTAACTCTCTACATATATATTCAATATATTTATATATTTACTAACCATTAACTCTAGCATTGGTTAATGTTTTTTTTATTACCGCTTAGGGTTAACAACTCACCCAACAATGGTTACTTCTCTACAAATTCAAATTCATAAATTTAAGGAAATGACCATCTTCATTGACTAGGGTTGGTGATAGACAAGCTTTTTTATTACTCATGGTTAATTCATTTAACCAACATTGGTTAACTCTCTACCAATTCATATACTTACAACATATATATCTTTACATATTCACCAATAACCTTTTATTTAAATCACATCATAGCTTGAATTGACCAATTTAAATTGAATACAAGCAACGTGCATCTTTTCTCAATCTCCAAGTGTGACCCCATGTTTGGTTAACACTCCACCATTTTTTCTTTATTTTTATTATATATATATATATATATATATATATATATATATATATATATATATATATAATACGTGCAATTTTTTCTAACCATTAACTAATGTATGGTTAATTCTCTATAACATGCAACCCATGGTTACCTACCAATTCTGCCTTAGTGAATTATATACATACATAATTGTATCTATAATATTTTTCCTACAACTAACCCATGCATAGTTAAATCTTTAATTTATTTACTACCTAGGTTTACTCAATTAACTCATCCATAGTTAATTTTTATCATCAAATTCACTCACCTAGCATTTAACCATTGTTTGGTTAATGCTCTCTCTTGTCTACCAATTAGGGTTATTCAATTAACCCTACATTAGTTAATTCTCTACACTCAACCAAATTTTCCAACACTTTGACCATCAATTGACTTTTTAAATGTTTGGGTTACATAGTTTACTTTGCATTGGGCTCTCTTATTTAATTACTTGGGCTACCCAACAAAACTCACACATCTTCCATAACTTGGGCTAGGTAATTTATTTAATTGGACTACCACCCCATTATATACAATACTTGCCAACATTAATTAATTGGACTTATATTAATTACCTCTTGGGCTATTAATCAACATAACATTTGGATTTATTATTTAATTACCCACATTCAAGCAAATATTCCCATATTGGGCTTGTTTTAAATCCGTTAATGGATTCTATACGACAACTTAATAATTAAGTTAATTACTTAATTAATTACTTCACATTATTTCCATCCAAGACAATCATCCTAAATTTTTCACAACTTAACTCATACTAATATAATTAACCTAATTAATTATATTTCACGACTTCATATTTAAACTAATTAATTTATTAGTTTAATTGAGTATTTAATTTACCCATCTATTTGTTTGGCTAACAAGCACACTTTAGGTATATATGTATATCAATATAACCACCTTCACTTCTCAATTGAATTTATTTTCTTAATAAATTCTCTACATGCATTATTACAATATTCCCACATTTAATTTCTAACAAATAAATTATGTTAAAAAAAAATATTCACCCATTTTATACACATCTCACTTCGACAACTCTAGGTTTTAAACCATAACCTTTAATTAATTATTTCAAATCTTATTTACAATTCTTGTAAATATTTGGGATATTACATTCACCCCTTCTTATAAGAATTTCCTCCCCGAAATTTCATCATACTCATTTCTACCAATTTTCATCTCTGAGAATATCTCTTTACTCATTAAATTATATGACCACCCTTTTCTAGGAAGTTCATACTTCTAAACTCACAATTCCAGAACAATGGAATATCTTGCAGAAGAATAAATTGAAAATCAAAATATTCATTAAAACATTCTTACTATGCTGAGGGGTCATAAAGACCGTGCCTATACGAAAGAAATTATCAGTCATTCAATTGAATTCCAAATAAACAATATTTATCCCTGTAAATACTTATAAACAGAATGTTTATCAATCACAAAGACTGAAAATATTTCATAGGTGTACGCTAGGTGATTAGTCTATTGTACCATACGTCATGCATAACGTCTTAGTTATTAGGCGTCAGTCGGAGCTATATGCCGACGAAAATATATCTGCTTTAGCCGACATAATATATTTATTTTTGCACTTGTTCACCTCATACTTACTACAAAATTATGCACCAGAATAATTTGGATTGGAAATACAACTTGAACCATTTTTGACCAAAAGTGTTCAGTCAAAATAAATGACATAGACTCACATAATTGAACTGTTCGTATATTATGAACTAAAATTCATTTTAGATTAGTTAAAATCACATAAATTCATTTTTAAGACTTCATGATACCGCATCATCTTGACAGTACGTTGAGGATTCTTTCATTAATTTATGACTTCATGATACCGCATATCTTGACAGTACGTTGAGGATTCCGTTATTTTCATCCCCACACTATGGCTTTAATGGCGTGTGATGATTTCATAAATACATTTTGATATTTTCAAATCAATTTGTCTAGCCGAATCAATTAGCATAAATTCTCCTTTAAACGTTTCAAAATACTGAAAATCATTTTATGATTTTGTCATACTATATCATACCATAGTAGGCTTAAAAATACATCCAACACAAGGTTACTCTGCATTGATGACTCTATCGTTTATCATCTCTGAACTAAATGCATTAATGATTACTAAAACACATTTTGACATTTTCAAAAAGTACAAAAATGCGAATTTAGCACGATTTTAAGAATTTCAAAGTCTAGCATAGCTAGAAGATTTGGAATATCCTAAACCTCAAACACATCAAAATTTTCCTCCTCATTCTTTTCCAGCTTAATAACTATATCTAGTATAACTTTAATCTTGCTACTTAATTCTACCCATACTCACTGTTCGTCAAACTTAACACACTTTAGGAGTTCAAAAACTTGCCACAATCATATGGGTTGAGGAACTTATCCTAGTCAGACCAAAATCGTCCATTCGCTGAGGGGTTCCACCATACGATTATGAGTCACAAACTTACCATAAGTATGAATTTTAAGAACACGCACCTACCTTAACATCCTCTACCTATCCATTATACACATGAGAAAAGAATCACCTTCTCAACATACATATATATAACGAATAACGCGACACCAGGTTTAAATCGATTATCAGTATAGGAAGCTAAGTGGTTGTCAAACCAAACACAATCTCCTGCCCAGACAAGAAATTGGTCATCTCAGCCACTAATCAATATAAGAAGTTAAGCGGTCGTTAAACCAAGAACAAATCCCATGCCCATACAAAGAACTGTTCAACTCAACTACTATATTAATATAGGAAGCTAAGTGGCTCTAAAATCAAGCACAAATTCCCCTCCTATACAAGGAATCGTACAACTCAGCCACTACTATGAGTCCTCAATTAAAAACCCATAACCCTCTAATTTTCTTAACTGAATATGAATTTTCTCCATTCATATTTTAGCGCATCTGACTCATTACGAGTTTATCTCTCTAGAACATTTCATGACCTTATTAGCATTACAACATGATCCTTTTCATTTCTCTTATATCTTCTCAAATCCATCTTTCGATAATCTTATGAATTTCCAAATTCATCTTTTATTACTTAAACTCTTCCTGAGTTTATTCATTTACCATTTTACTTATCTTCTACACGGTTATAGCCTAAGATACTCTTATCTAAGGTTTTTAACCTATCAACTCTGATACCAACTTGTGACGACCCCAAATCCGGGTTACTTTAACCTCAGATCCAGTTCAACACTAGTACTACATTTTCCTTATTGTTCATGAATAACAACAATATTATAATTGCTAAATAATCATTTATTTATAATTTTATAACATCTCTTTCTATTCCAGAATCACAATCATTAAAACATTCCTAGTATGTCTCAATATCATATATGATACAACATTCTTTTACAATCAATTTGAGTATTTAACATTGATATTACATACCAACCAATTCTTATACTACACAATTATTTTACCTGTCCAATTCGGACTGATATCTATAATGGTCGTGCTAGACCGTCATTGAATGTAATATGCATTCCTGTTTCTTGATCTTTAACAAAATTTCGAATTACTTGCACTATCTGAAAATGTTTGTTTTAAGTAAGAGTGAGCACGACCGCTCAACAAGTTTAACAGTTACACATAACACATTACATGATTCACATAATATACATGCTTTGCATCTTATTCTTACATCAGGCTTTTCATATTAATAGTACTTCATACCTCTTATGCATAACATACAATAATCAACTAGCACTTAGTAAATCATGCTTCATTCTTGTTCATAGTTTTCATGTAGTCATACCACATGCTGTTCATCTACCACAAACATCATTAATATATCTTCATATTATCAATTTAAATCACATTATAGCATATTAATGCATATAGGGGCAAGTTCTGAAAAACTTGCCTGGTTCGCTTATACCATTTACGCTTATTTGTGTCTTTCGTTCAACCTACAATTTATATAGAAAATTGACATAATCATTAGTTATAATGCCTATAAATTAGTCTTAACTTAAGACCTTACCTTCAAATCATTAACTCTAAATATGTTTGATACATGAACCCTTGTGTTCCAGCCAAAAACCCTAGCCCAAATACAGTTCGGACATATCGGGTACGCTTAACCAACTTATGCATTCACTACACGTTTTTCGTACGACTTACTTTTAATAAGCTGTTTAATTTAGTCATAAGGTGACTATCTAGATTTGTTTAATTCAATTAAACTTTCTTCTATTACATAACTTAATGAATTGGACATTTAATAACGTACCAAATATCTTAAAATATTATCTACCTTTGATAATATATAACTACATTCAAATATTATTAATCATTTAATAATATTTTAATCACTTATTAATATTATTAACCATTTAATAATATTTTAATCTCTTACTAATATTATTAATCATTTAATAAAAATTTTATCATTTATTAATATTATTAACCACTTAATAATATTTTAATCATTTATTATTTTAATCACTTATTAATATTATTAACCATTTAATAATATTTTAATTACTTATTAATATTATTAATCATTTAATTATATTTTAATCACATATTAATATTATTAACCATTTAAGAATATTATAATCTCTTACTAATATTATTTATCATTTTATAACTTTTTAGTCATATACTAATATTATTGATCATTTATTAATATT
Source organism: Hedera helix (assembly GCA_947179155.2). Taxonomy (NCBI): domain Eukaryota; kingdom Viridiplantae; phylum Streptophyta; class Magnoliopsida; order Apiales; family Araliaceae; genus Hedera; species Hedera helix. The sequence continues at coordinate 9,584,494 of OX359283.1, forward strand.
TTAATACATATCAAATAATATCAATAGTTAACTTTTTAATTGTGTTAACTTTAGTCTTTATTTTAAACATCTAGCTATCCATTAGCTATTAATAAACTTTATATATTGGTTTATTATTCAAACCCATTCATTTTATACTTATTTCAACTTAGATTTTCATAAAAAACTTGACCCGGACCGAACCGACCCGACTCGGAGCCAGAAAAATCTGCTAGGCAGATTGTTCTAGCGCAGCTGCGCCAGATCCTGACGCAGGTGCGTCAGACCCCTTTTTTCAGAAAGTCAACTTTTTGACTGTTCGATCCTTCGACGCTCTGACAGTCATAACTTCTTCATTTTAAAATATTTTGGGGTGATTCTTGAGTCCATTATCATCAGAATTTCTCCCTCTACAATTTCTCTTTATATTAGAAATCCAAATTCCGAAAAGAACTAGACTAAAAACCGCTCACAAGGACGAAGTGAAAACTAAAATCACAAATCCTTGGTTTTAATGGTTCAAACTTAAATAAAATAAACTCTACACATCCAAATGACACCAACTTAGTGTTGTTGTCTTCTTAAATTCTTGTTTTACAATATTTCATGGTTCAATCACATTTTTGAAAACGTTTTAACAATAAATTTAAGATCGAACCATCTAGGGTTTTACCGGTAAATTGTTATATGAACTTTCCTTCTAATTCTTTGCGTACCACCCATACAAAAATATGTATTAACTATATCAAACCATAAATATACCTATATATCATAGTTTTAGACTTCTAGATCATCAAAATAACTTTTGATCGATTAAAAATACTTTTTGACCTATTAAAACATATCTAGACTATGCCATCCACCAAGCTCCTCCTCTAGCAATTTCCTTCAACTCACAAGTGCTTGTCTGCTTTTCTCTAAAATGCTCTCTATTTTCTCTAGAGCTTCTCTTTCTATAATATTTGATTGACTAACAAATGTGCCAACTCTAGCTTTCTCTTACTAATCTTCTATTTATAGACTACCAAAATTGATACTTACAATTATTGTAAGTCTACAATATCACCAATACTTGCAAAATATTAAATCAAGTTTAATTATTAAATGAATGACCTTTGCTTGGATTGATTTATGGAAGTTGAGTGAAACAACTAGGTGGAGTAAATTTGAAGCAATCATTCTCCAACACTTGACTCATGTATGGTTAAAGCTCTTACTCTTGTAATCTATGTTGACCTAACTATCAATCATGGTCCAAGCTCATCAATTGATCATAGACACATCTTTCAACAATTAAACACAATGTGGTTAACTTACTAACACATCAAGTAACCTAGGGTTGATCTACCAAATCTAACTTTAGTTAAAGCTTCTCGTCCTCCACCAATTAACCAATATTTGGTTAACTCTCACCAAATATGTATACATATTTTATATGTCTACACATTCTACACAACTTAATCCAAAGAGGGTTAATTCACACATTCAATACCACTTTGGGTCTATTCACTAACTCCCATGTAGTTAACTCTCTACATATATATTCAATATATTTATATATTTACTAACCATTAACTCTAGCATTGGTTAATATTTTTTTTATTACCACTTAGGGTTAACAACTCACCCAACAATGGTTACTTATCTACAAATTCAAATTCATAAATTTAAGGAAATGACCATCTTCGTTGACTAGGGTTGATGATAGACAAGCTTTTTTATTACTCATGGTTAATTCATTTAACCAACATTGGTTAACTCTCTACCAATTCATATACTTACAACATATATATCTTTACATATTCACCAATAACCTTTTATTTAAATCACATCATAGCTTGAATTGACCAATTTAAATTGAATACAAGCAATGTGCATCTTTACACAATCTACAAGTGTGACCCCATATTTGGTCAACACTCCACCATTTTTTCTTTATTTTTGTTATATATATATATATATATATATATATATATATATATATATATATATATATATAATACTTGCAATTTTTTCTAACCATTAACCAATGTATAGTTAATGTGAGGACCCGAATTTCAAGATTTCTTTAATAATATTAAATGAGAAATTAATTGAAAAAATTATCAAGATTGTTTAAATTAATTATTATTTTATATGATTTAAGGTATGTGATAAGATTTAATTAGTAAATTAAAATAATTGAAAAGTAAATAAATTGTTTAAAAACAATTTATGAAAAAATAAAAGAAATTTCAGGCAAATGTACAATAAAGTGTACAATTAAATTGTAGTGGAAGTACAGAAATTATGACTTAAAGGAGATGATACGGTAATGTGAGAAGTAAGATTTAAATATGTATATTTATATATGTGAATGTTTAATTAATAATCTTAAATTTTATTAATTATGGAAATAAAGGGATTAATAATTAAATTAATCCAAATTTAAATAAAAACTGAATGAGGGAGTTGGTAAAATTGTATGTGTTGATTTTAGATTTTATCAAAATTTTTGGAGGAGGTTTAGAAATTAATTGAGAAAGAAAAGTAATTATATAAATTATATAATTTATATAATGAAATTAAAATAAGGTATGAAGAAAATAATAATTATATAAATTATATAAGAATAATTATGTAATTTATATAAGGTGATTAAATGGAATAAAGTTGGAGGAAATTAAGAAATAATTTAAAAGGAGAAAGTAATTATATAAATTATATAATATTAAATTATATAATTTATATATAAAGAAATTAATATGAATATTAAAGAAATTGAATAATAAATAAGAAAAAAGAATGTTTTAATTTAATAAAAATTATGGTTATGTATAATAGAATTATTACGACTTTTATGAAGAATAATATTTCAGAAATGTGAACATGTTAATGTAACATGTTGTCCAAGTAATGAAGTGAAAAATTATGAAAAATAATTTTTATATGTCCTATGAATTAATTTATGATTTTTGGAGGTATAAATTAGCTCATATAATTACACGCATGTCATTATGCGTGTACAAAATTTGTCTAGTAAAGTACCAAAAAAGGGTCTAAATATTATTCATAAATCATATTATGAATTTTGGTAAATAAAAATAAATATTTTGTATTTATTATATAAAATATTTATTACACGAAATAATTACGTAATTCTTTAAAATTTTAAATTTGCATGAAATTTCCGGAAACTTCTAAGTTGGCTGCGTGACTAAGGCGGTGGAAATTATTTATTGCAAAAAGGGTTTACTTTGTTGGCTATAAAAAGGCAAGAAAAGGAATAAGAAAGAAAAAGAAAAAAAAAATAAAACACAAACAAGCAACAACTCTCTCTCTTCTCCCACCACCACGCCACCGAGCACCACCATCACAAGAGAGAAATATTTGATGCTACCGAGTGAAGGAAAAAGCTTCAATGGAAAGAAAGCTTAAGTGTTGGAAGGTATAAATTCTTGTTTTTAATTTATTTTGTGTAATTATGGTGATAAAATAATTATGTGAAAAATTAGTAACTAATTAGAATAATGGTTCTACATAATTTTTGGATGAATATGTATGGATTTTATGATTTTTGGAGTTGTTATGTTGAAAAAATAATGAGCAAAAATGGATAATTTTGGGAAAATTGGTGCACTGTTGTCGACAGGAAGAAGAAGAAATTTCGCAGGGTCGACCGCGCATGGCGTGCCCAATTTTTTTTCCCGCCTCAGATAAAACGGTGTCGTTTAGACGCGTGACTGGGGGGAGCCGCGCATGGCGCGGCGGCCAAAACCTGCAGACCAAAACGACGTCGTTGAACGTCGGTAGAAACAGTCGCCGCGCATTGCGCGGGCGACCGGCAGGGCTGGAAATTACTAGCGTGCCCTTGGTCTTTTGCGATAATACCCGTCGTGTCCTTGGACCACCGAAACTAAGAAAATGCCCCTGGACTTTCCGGTAAATTTCGGTTATGTCCCTAACATTGCTAAAGTTACGGAAATGCCCCTGGGCTTTCCAGGAAATACCGAATATGTCCCTAAGGGCGCGGAAATTATCAAATTGCCCCCAAAATTAGTTTTTAATGAAATAAATGTTTAAAAATTGTTTTAAAATTCCAAAAAATTATAGAAAAATACTAAAAATATATAAATGATGTTTGGGCATTAAATTTAATATTTTTGTAAAAATATTAAATATTGGGGATTAATATTTAAATATTTTAAATATTAATCTAATGAGTTTAAAGGTTAGAAAATGAATAAATAAAAATTCGGACAACCAATTATGTTAAATTTTATCCGATAAGCCGGGTTATCCGTAGTGAAGGCATTGATATTAAGTTAAATTAATTTATTAAGGAACGAGGTTAATATAATTAACCATATTATTAAATAATTAGTCCAGAAATGGTATAAATTAATTAAATTGATATCATAAGAGGATAAATAATTATTATTTGATTATTTTATGATCATAGGTTGATCGAGTAAAGGGTATGAGCTATCAATTTAGTAATTGGAAGTTCAGGCAAGTTCTTCAGTCCCTTTTATGTTAAATGTTGGACTGTTATGATATGTAATTCTTGTTTTAAATGCATAAAAATTATGTGCTATGTGATAAGTGATTAATATGACCACAATGTGTACTTTGTGCAACGATATGAATATATATGAGATATATTGTTACGATAGAAGCACAAGCACATGATGTATGACACACACTGAGCATGTTAAGGTATGTGCTATGTGAAGCATAAACTGTTGAACTTGCTGAGCCGTTGTGCTCATTACTTGCTTAATAAACGTTTTTGCAGGAAATAAATAAATTTCAAGAATTTTAGATTATATAAAGACGGTTTACCAAGGAAGGTTGTGACTGTTATTATATTTTAATATTATAATTCAATGTGAGAAATTTGTTAATTTACTGTGATAAATTGTATGTATATATAAGTTGAATCTGAAAATGATAGAAGTTCAATTATGAACTGTGATGTATCAAGATAATTATTACGATAGAAATTATTAAATGTTTGATTACGAATGACGCAACAAGGAATATTTGTATGAAAATAAATAATAGTAAATTTTAAATGATGAGCTTTATAATATGTATAAAAGAAAGAAAAAGTAAAGGTTGGGATCTAGGGACTAGGATCCAGATGTAAGAATTTATAATATCCAAATATTTTAATACAACGATTGAATTGGAAAAAAAAATTTATACAAAAAAATTGGTAGTTGATGATTTTGAAATCAGTTAAGGTGGTTAAAGATATATTAACGAACCGAAATTTGGACGTTAGGTAAATAATGGCTAATAATTATGAAAATTAAGTAATAAAGAGGGTCGAATTTCGGGGCCGTTACAGTTGGTATCAGAGCTAGAGGTTATAACCCTTAGGAAAATGATGCCTTAGGCTATAACCTAAAGTAAGACAGAGTACGATTAGTTGAGTGTTTTGAAAACTCAAGCGTATGGTAAACTCGTGACTCATGGTTATATGGTGGAGCCCCTTTAGCGAATGGACGACTATGGCCTGACTAGGACAAGCTCTTCAACTATATAATTATGGTAAGTTCCTGAGTCCAAATACGTGATAAGTTTGATGAACATATGGGAATTAAAATAGAAAGATATAAGTTAAGAGATACAGTTCTTTAATATGGGTTAAAGTGAAGGAAATATGAAATGTATAAGATTATAAGAAAGAGATAAAGATGTTAAGAAAGATTCGAATGGAGGTAACGAATTGAGAAAATTTATAAGTTCAATTAAGAACATATCTGAACGAATATTTGAAACGATTCAAAGATGAATCTCAAAGAAAATCAGGGGGCACCTGATTTAAGCAATAAAGATGACAAGGTAATCCAAAACGTATAAGAAGAGATCATAATAATATGATCAGGAACAGTGAGAGGATCGTACTACGATACGATCACGAGATAAGAGAAGCGAGTAAGAAGTAGGTTGTGAAGCAAGATCATGATGGGATCAAGTGAAAATGTGAAATAACAGAGAGACCTGTTAATGGTCCAAAAGGTATATGGTACTATGAAATAGTACAAGAAGAATTCAGAGAATGATGATACATGAATGACAGAAAGGTTATGATAAGGGGGTAGAAAACTTGGGTACGAAATTTTATTTAAGGATTCATGTGGTGACTGAGTTGCACAATCCTTTGTATGGGCGGGGGATTTGTGTTTACTTAGTTACTATGTGATAATCATTGAAATGTTAGAGTCGCGCTAGCAGTTTTAATAAATAAATAATATTAAGTTTAGGCACGAGTTCTTAAAACTCATGCATATGGTAAGTCCATGACTCATAATTGTATGGTATGTTTTGAGCCCATCAGCATATGGATAGTCTTTGATTTGTTCTTAGACTATATATTGCTAGGACAAGCTTTTAAACTCATATTATTGTGGTAAGTTCTTGGACTCATAATGTGTGGCAAGTTTGATGAACTATACGGGGGTATAGAAAAGTTGGAGTAGATAGAAAATTCTAATATGATAAATGACAATAGTCCTAGCAATGAATAATATAATTAAGTGAAAGAACCGAAGGTGGCAGATGTGTTAAAATGTTAGGGAATTTAGGATATTCCCACTCTTCTAGCTTTACTAGACTTCAAAATTTTTGGCCTCAAGTTAATTTCGCACGAATATGCTTTGAAAACTAAAAATGAATTTTAAGCGATTTAAAAAGTGTCTATGCTACTTGTTTCGGCTAGACGAAAATATTTTTAACATCAAAATGTATTTCGAAAGAATCATCCATGCACCTTTAAGCCCGGTGTAGTTGTGATGAATGACAAAATGCTCAACGTATTGTTGAGACGGTGCGTTACTAATTCGTCATAAGATGATTCAACACCATAAAGTATGGTTTATGGTGTAGGAATTATTAACGACGGGATTCTCAACGTACTGTCAAAATGATGCGGTAACATGAAGTCATAAATGATTTTGATTTATGAAGGTATGTCAGAACTATAAGTCAATGCCATTTGACTCGGCTAGACGTTTTGAAAAGTTTTGACATGATAAATGTCTTAAAATTTCTGCGGATTATAAATTGTTAAAAGAAAGTCTATGCTAATTGATCTGGCTAGACAAGCGTTGAAGAAATATAAGTCTGAGCTATTGATTCAGCTAGAAAAATTTTGAAATAAATGCATTGGATTCTTATTCTTTGAAAGTTAGACCAAATCAAATTACTTTTGAATGAATTCTAAGGCTGAGATAAACAAAAAGATTAAGAATATTGCAGGTTGATCGAATGGTCACCTAGCATAGAAAGACACAGGCATTGCAGACTGATCATCTGGCGTGCCACTGTATGGTAAAACATCCATCACTTTAATGACAGATTGATCCACTGTCAGGGTTTGCAGTATGAAGTACTCGGGGAGCGAAGTACTGTAAACCGGGATAAATGTTCATTCAGCATATTATGAAAGTTTATCCAAAATAAAAAGCTTTGTTTAAATTTTTCTTAAAATTCATCTACTCTTATGAAGATTGGATGGTAGGATGGGATAGTATTTTCTAAATGTGAGCATTAAGGAAAGTAATAATTGTGAAGTAAAGAAATTATGAAATGTGATGGATTAGAAAATTGCAGGGTACAATAACTACGAGAAATGAAGGAAATAAAGATAGGTGGAATAAATGTAAAGAAATTATGAAGTATGAGTACATAGAAATTTCGAGGACGAAATTTTATGAAGAAGGGGTGAATGTGACACCCAGGATTTTAGAATAATTCTAAATAAGGATTATGATGAATTAAGTAAATGTTTGTGTTTAAAACTTAATGTTGAATGATAGAAGTATTAAGGAATGATTTATGGAATGTGAAGAAGGTTTATATGAATTAAGAAAAGAATGATGAATCTGTAAAGTATCAATAAGGTGGAATAATGAATATGAAATAAGCGGATTGAGTAAGGGTAACTATGATAAAGAAAGAAAATTTTTAGAGAATGAGAAATCAAAGAAATTGTGAATTGAGTTAAGAATTGAATACTTGGACAGTTATGATTATTATGAGGTAAACCATGTAAGTTATGGATATTAAAGACGTAAGATATGATTATTATAGATTTAGTTATGATTTATCAAGATAAAGATATAACAAGGTGCTATAAATAAAAGACGTATAATTATTACGGTAATTGTGATTCCGATGACAGAATCCTGTTAAGGGGGAGAAGAATGTGAGGACCCGAATTTCAAGATTTCTTTAATAATATTAAATGAGAAATTAATTGATAAAATTATCAAGATTGTTTAAATTAATTATTATTTTATATGATTTAAGGTATGTGATAAGATTTAATTAGTAAATTAAAATAATTGAAAAGTAAATAAATTGTTTAAAAACAATTTATGAAAAATAAAAGAAATTTCAGGCAAAGTTACAATAAAGTATACAATTAAATTGTAGTGGAAGTACAGAAATTATGACTTAAAGGAGATGATACGGTAATGTGAGAAGTAGGATTTAAATATGTATATTGATATATGTGAATGTTTAATTGATAATCTTAAATTTTATTAATTATGGAAATAAAGGGATTAATAATTAAATTAATCCAAATTTAAATAAAAACTGAATGAGGGAGTTGGTAAAATTGTATGTGTTGATTTTAGATTTTATCAAAAATTTTGGAGGAGGTTTAGAAATTAATTGAGAAAGAAAAGTAATTATATAAATTATATAATTTATATAAGGAAATTAAAATAAGGTATGAAGAAAATAATAATTATATAAATTATATAAGAATAATTATGTAATTTATATAAGGTGATTAAATGGAATAAAGTTGGAGGAAATTAAGAAATAATTTAAAAGGAGAAAGTAATTATATAAATTATATAATATTAAATTATATAATTTATATATAAAGAAATTAATATGAATATTAAAGAAATTGAATAATAAAAAAGAAAAAAGAATGTTTTAATTTAAAAAAAATTATGGTTATGTATAATAGAATTATTACGACTTTTATGAAGAATAATATTTCAGAAATGTGAACATGTTAATGTAACGTGTTGTCCAAGTAATGAAGTGAAAAATTATGAAAAATAATTTTTATATGTCCTATGAATTAATTTATGATTTTTGGAGATATAAATTACCTCATATAATTACACGCATGTCATTATGCGTGTACAAAATTTGTCAAGTAAAGTACCCAAAAATGGTCTAAATATTATTCATAAATCATATTATGAATTTTGGTAAATTAAAATAAATATTTTGTATTTTATATATAAAATATTTATTACACGAAATAATTACGTAATGCTTTAAAATTTTAAATTTACATGAAATTTCCGGAAACTTCTAAGTTGGCTGCGTGGCTAAGGCGGTGGAAATTATTTATTGCAAAAAGGGTTTACCTTGTTGGCTATAAAAAGGCAAGAAAAAGAATAAGAAAGAAAAAGAAAAAAAAAACAAAACACAAACACAAACAAGCAACAACTCTCTCTCTTCTCCCACCACCACGCCACCAAACACCACCATCACAAAAGAGAAATATTTGATGCTCCCAAGTGAAGGAAAAAGCTTTAATGGAAAGAAAGCTTAAGTGTTGGAAGGTATAAATTCTTGTTTTTAATTTATTATGTGTAATTATGGTGATAAAATAATTGTGTGAAAAATTAGTAAATAATTAGAATAATGGTTCTACATAATTTTTGGATGAATATGTATGGATTTTATGATTTTTGGAGTTGTTATGTTGAAAAAATAATGAGCAAAAATGGATAATTTTGGGAAAGTTGGTGCACTGTTGTCGGTAGGAAGAAGAAGAAATTTCACAGTGTCGGCCGCGCATGGCGCGACCAATTTTTTTTCCCGCCTCAGATAAAACGGCGTCGTTTAGACGCGTGACTAGGGGGGAGCCGCGCATGGCGCGGCGATTAAAGCCTACAGACCAAAACGACGTCGTTGAACGTCGGTAGAAACAGTCGCCGCGCATTGCGCGGGCGACCGGCACGGCTGGAAATTACCAGTGTGCCCTTGGTCTTTTGCGATAATACCCGTCATGTCCTTGGACCACCGAAACTACGAAAATGCCCCTGGACTTTCCGGTAAATTCTGGTTATGTCCCTAACTTTGCTAAAGTTACGGAAATGCCCCTGGGCTTTCCGAGAAATACCGAATATGTCCCTAAGGGCGCGGAAATTACCAAATTGCCCCCAGAATTAGTTTTTAATGAAATAAATGTTTAAAAATTGTTTAAAAATTCCAAAAAATTATAGAAAAATTCTAAAAATATAGAAATGATGTTTGGGCATTAAATTTAATATTTTTGTAAAAATATTAAATATTGGGGATTAATATTTAAATATTTTAAATATTAATCTAATGAGTTTAAAGGTTAGAAAATGAATAAATAAAAATCCGGACAACCAATTATGTTAAATTTTATCCGATAAGCCGGGTTGTCCGTAGTGAAGGCATTGATATTAAGTTAAATTAATTTATTAAGGAACGAGGTTAATATAATTAACCATATTATTAAATAATTAGTCCAGAAATGGTATAAATTAATTAAATTGATATCATAAGAGGATAAATAATTATTATTTGATTATTTTATGATCATAGGTTGATCGAGTAAAGGGTATGAGCTATCAATTTAGTAATTGGACGTTCAGGCAAGTTCTTCAGTCCCTTTTATGTTAAATGTTGGACTGTTATGATATGTAATTCTTGTTTTAAATGCATAAAAATTATGTGCTATGTGATAAGTGATTAATATGACCACAATGTGTACTTTGTGCAACGATATGAATATATATGAGATATATTGTTACGATAGAAGCACAAGCACATGATGTATGACACACACTGAACATGTTAAGGTATGTGATATGTGAAGCATAAACTGTTGAACTTGTTGAGCCGTTGTGCTCATTACTTGCTTAATAAACGTTTTTGCAGGAAAGAAATAAATTTTAAGAATTTCAGATTATATAAAGATGGTTTACCAAGGAAGGTTGTGACTGTTATTATATTTTAATATTATAATTCAATGTGAGAAATTTGTTAATTTACTGTGTAAATTGTATGTATATATAAGTTGAATCTGGAAATGATAGAAGTTCAATTATGAACTGTGATGTATCAGGATAATTGTTACGATAAAAATTAGTATATGCTTGATTACGAATAACGCAATAAGGAATATTTGTATGAAAATAAATAATAGTAAATTTTAAATGATGAGCTTTATAATATGTATAAAAGAAAGAAAAAGTAAAGATTGCGATCCAGGGACTAGGATCCAGATGTAAGGATTTTGAATATCCAAATATTTTAAAACAACGATTGAATTGAAAAAAAATAATTTATACCAAAAATTTGGTAATTGATGATTTTGAAATCAGTTAAGGGGTCACTTAAGGTGGTTAAAGATATATTAACGAACCGAAATTTGGACGTTAGGTAAATAATGGCTAATAATTATGAAAATTAAGGAATAAAGAGGGTCGAATTTCGGGGTCGTTACAGTTAATTCTCTATAACATGCAACTCTTGGTTACCTACCAATTCTGCCTTGGTGAATTATATACATACATAATTGTGTCTATAATATTTTTCCTACAACTAACGTATACATAGTTAAATCTTTAATTTATTTACTACCTAGGGTTACTCAATTAACTCATCCATAGTTAAATCTTATCATCAAATTCACTCACCTAGTATTTAACCAATGTTTGGTTAATGCTCTCTCTTGTTTACCAATTAGGGCTATTCAATTAACCCTACATTAGTTAATTCTCTACACTCAACCAAATTTTCCAACACTTTGACCATCAATTGACTTTTTAAATGTTTGGGCTACATAGTTTACTTTGCAATTGGCTCTCTTATTTAATTACTTGGGCTACCCAACACAACTCACACATCTTCCATAACTTGGGCTAGGTAATTTATTTAATTGGACTACCACCCCATTATATACAATATTTGCCAACATTAATTAATTGGACTTATATTAATTACCTCTTGGGCTATTAATCAACATAACATTTGGATTTATTATTTAATTACCCACATTCAAGCAAATATTCCCATATTGGGCTTGTTTTAAATCCGTTAATGGACTCTATACGACGACTTAATAATTAAGTTAATTACTTCACATTATTGTCATCCAAGACAATCATCCTAAATTTTCCACAACTTAACTCATACTAATATAATTAACCTAATTAATTATATTTTATGACTTTATATTTAAACTAATTAATTTATTAGTTTAATTGAGTATTTAATTTACTCATCTATTTGTTTGGCTAACAAGCACACTTTAGGTATATATGTATATCAATATAACCACATTCACTTCTCAATTGAATTTATTTCCTTAATAAATTCTCTACATGCATCATTACAATATTCCCACATTTAATTTCTAACAAATAAATTATGTTAAAAAAAAATGTTCACCCATTTTCTACACATCTCACTTCGACAACTCTAGGTTTTAAACCATAACCTTTAATTAATTATTTCAAATCTTATTTACAATTCTTGTAAATATCCGGGATATTACATTCACCCATTCTTATAAGAATTTCGTCCCCGAAATTTCATCATACTCATTTCTACCAATTTTCATCTCTGAGAATATCTCTTTACTCATCAAATTATATGACCACCCTTTTCTAGGAAGTTCATACTTCTAAACTCACAATTCCAGAACAATGGAATATCTTGCAGAAGAATAAATTGAAAATCAATATCTTACAAAAGAATAAATTGAAAATCAAAATCACTTAAATTCATTTTTAAGACTTCATGATACCGCATCATCTTGATAGTACGTTGAGGATTCTGTCATTAATTTATGACTTCATGATACCGCACATCTTGACAGTACGTTGATGATTCCGTCATTTTCATCCCCACACTATGGCTTTAATTGCGTGTGATGATTTCATAAATACATTTTGATATTTTCAAATCAATTTGTCTAGCCGAATCAATTAGCATAAATTCTCCTTTAAACGTTTCAAAATACTGAAAATCATTTTATGATTTTGTCATACTATATCATACCATGGTAGGCTTAAAAATACATCCAACACAAGGTTACTCTGCATTGATGACTCTATCGTTTATCATCTCTGAACTAAATGCATTAATGATTACTAAAACACATTTTGACATTTTCAAAAAGTACAAAAGCGCGAATTTAACACGATTTTAAGAATTTTAAAGTCTAGCATAGCTAGAAGATTTGGAATATCCTAAACCTCAAACACCTCAAAATTTTCCTCCTCATTCTTTTCCAGCTTAATAACTATATCTAGTATAACTTTAATCTTGCTACTTAACTCTACCCATACTCACTGTTCGTCAAACTTACCACACTTTAGGAGTTCAAAAACTTGCCACAATCATATGGGTTGTGTGACGACCCCAAATCCGGGTTCTATAACCTCGAGTTTGGTTCTCACTATTCAACACATTACTAACAATTAAATACATACATTGCATTTAAATATCGCGGAATAATACATATTGGTTCCCTTCAAAAGGTTACAATACCAGGGTCTATCAACCTTAACATAAAACAGTTCCTATCATAAGGAATTACAAAAGGTTTATCAATAGTAAACACATATTTAAATATCTGATTAGCATGCAGAAGCTACTTAAGCTTTGGCATTTCCTTTTCCCTTATCCTTCTTGGAGCAATCGGGTCTATCTGAAAAATGGTTTATGATATAGCAAGAATGAGCAACTAGTTTGCTCAGCAAGTTTAGAACAATCATAGAGATTTAATATATCATGAATGAATGGGAAATGTCATCAATGGTTCAACAATAGATATAACAATTGTGAATGAAATAGGATTCAAATTTTAATAAACAGAATATTTGAATCTTAAAATGCTGAGTGGTCACTAAGGACCCTGAACTAACGAGGGTGTAATAGAGTTTCATCTGACCCTTTGAGTTGTTTGGTTTTCAAGGGGATCAGCCTATTCAACCCGCTGTATATGCATTACATTTAGTCACTGGCGCCAAAGTCGGTTTCCCGACACAAAATCCCCTAATTTAGGGTTGTTCAATTCTCAGACTTAATATAAGAAATCGGCACCTAACAATGGTTTGGATAAGCTTTTAAAAGTATTCATGTTATTGAATTTATAAATGCAATGTCTAGCTGAACTATTAGCTTTAGACATTTTTAATACAGTTCATGAATCAAGAACTAATAAGCTTCAAATGCACCAAGTGCGATTTTATAAACAATAAGGATGTGAGATAATTTTAAATAATTAAACCACTTCAAGCTCTGACAATAAATACAAGTATAGAAACTTGTTCAATAATAATTGAGTAGGGTTAGAGAACTTGCATGTCTGCTCAGCTACAATAAATGTCTAGCTTTAACTAACTTGCTTTGAAAAACCTAACATTAATAAAGTCGGTCTAATAATTAGTACGGCGTATTTGTATAACTATACGCTTAATAATGAACTTATTTACCACACATAAGTACTAACACATAATTTACACTAGTCAAAACAATATTATTAACCGTATAGACCCTTAATCATTTTAGGTTAATAATTTAATAAGTTAGAAAATATTTTTCTTAAGTGTTGGACACTTATTAAACCCTTAAACAACTTATTACAATTGTTTAATTAAATCATAATTAAATTCAATTTATTTTATTAACTCAATCTCTATTTAATTACTATTTAATCTTGATTAAATATAAATTAATTAATTAACTCTAGTTATTATTTAAAAAAAATAATAACTAATTGTACTTACTTATTATTTAATAATAATTAAAAAATAAATAATTATTGACTTAATTTTAACCTTCTTTAATTTAATATTAATCAACCAATAATTAACTAAGTAATTAACCTTACTTATTATTTAATTTAAGAAAATTAAATAATATTTTACTAATTTTAATCCTCTTTAATTATTATTTAATGTCAATTAAATAATAATTAATTATTTAATTAATTTTAATTATTATTTAAGGTTAAATAATAATCAATTCATTCTTATTTATTATTTAAATTAAATAATAAATTATTAAATCTAATAACTTAATTTCCATTAATCGTTATTTAATGCAAATTAAATAATAATTAATTACTTAATTATCCTTATTTATTATTTAATAATATTTAAATAATAAATAATTAATTTATAAATTTTATCTCTCTTTAATTATTATTTAATAGGAATTAAATAATAATTGCTAATTTATCACCTTTATTTATTATTAACATTTAAAATAATAAATAAATAATAAATTTATTTAACTTAACCATGATTTAGCTAACTAGATTAATATTTAAAATATTTAAATATTAAACTTAATGAAAAATATCCTCCCCAATATTATTTTTGTATTATTATTATTTTTGTTATAATTTTAAATTAATTTTCAAATATTTAAATTAATTAAAATTAACCCGAATGGCATTTCCGTAAATAAGTTGAAAACTGATCCGAGGGCAGAAAAGTAATTTCACCAAGAAAAAAACACGGAGGGGCAGTTTGGTAATTTTGCGGAAACTGGTGCTCGCGCATTGCGCGCGGTAAGCTAAAGCGGGACCAAAACGGTGCCGTTTTGGAGACACTGCGGATGGCTTCCGCGCGTACGCGCGGATTGACTTTTTCTTTATACGAAACGACGCCGTTTTGTCTCCACGTTTCCGGTGAACAGTGCTGCGCGCATTGCGCGGAAACCTTTTAATTTTTTTCCCTTTGCAGAATGTGAACAGTGTTCCGGCATTACCCATTTTAAATAAAAATATACCATCAAGTAAGCTTTAAATCCTCAATAAAAATCCAAAAAAATTTCCAATCACTTAATATCAATTTATAACATGAAAATTTAATTTTTCATGATTTAATATCATTCTTTTTTTATAAAATTTTTTACATCACATAAACTAGCATAAATCATAACTTTTTGTATATAACTCCATTTTTAGTAATTCAAACTTTGTTTTTCTCATGATTTAATGTTCTATAATATTAGAACATCAAACCTAAGTTTTATAAAAATATTTTTGGACAAAAATTCCAAAACTTGTTTACACACTATTAAACACATGTTTTTAACATATAAATGATACCAAAATACAAACCAAGCATATTAACTCAAGCATGACATAAATATTACCACTACACATTATTAACTATATTAACATATTTATACACACATGTTAGTTTATTTAATTTAAAACAAAAATTAGATTTAGAATAACCATTACCTTGATTTAATGGCTATCTTCCTTTTTCTTCCAAAATAGGTGGTGAAAGAAGATGACATGAACCAAGAACTCCTTATCTTGATAATTTTGCTCTCAAAATATTTTTCTACACTCTGAAATGCTCTCTATTTTTCTTTCTAGCAAACTTCAAATGAACTAACAAACATAGAACAAGTGTGGAGTGTTCCTTTTATAGCCATCTACTAACACACCATTAAGCTTCCTAATTCACCAATGTTGGTGAAATTAAAGGTTAATCAAGCTTACTATTTGATGGATTGACATGGTGATTGACTAGTTGATTGACTAGAGTTGTTGGCCAACTTTGATCTAGTGTGTAAGAGAAGCAATCTCGCAAATCAAGCAATCCAAGTGAGACCCTCATAAAAATCAGCAAAAATGAGATTTTCCTAGCCATTTTTCCTTTAATTTTTCTACTTTAATTATACATACATATATATATATATATATATATATATATATATATATATATGTATATTCATATATGTAACAATTTTGACCAATTTTGACTTCCTATTGGGCTCCACTTTGGACTCTTGGATTAAATATATTGGGCTCATCCACCGAATTGGTTTGGGCTCAATTTAATTATCACCTTGGGCTAGCATTTAAATAACTATGCTACCTTTAATTAAAATAAGCATTGAGCTTGTTTAATTAATTATATGGGCTAGTAATTAAATTAATTACATGGGCTACTAGGTTAATATCTTGGACCTAGTTTATCAACTTATTTGGATTAAAAATATAATCCAATTAGATTTGTTTTAATTAATTATACCCTTGCTTTAATTCTTTAATTAAATATACGCACATACAAGTACATCTATTTAATTATCTAATGCACAATTTATTAATACAAGATTTTTTAAATTCATTGCTAATTATATATTAATTATAATTACAATGTATAATGAAATTCGTGGTCATTACAGGTTGAGGAACTTATCCTAGTCAGACCAAAATCGTCCATTCGCTGAGGGGTTCCACCATACGATTATGAGTCACAAACTTACCATAAGTATGAATTTTAAGAACACACACCTACCTTAACATCCTCTACCTATCCATTATACACATGAGAAAAGAATCACCTTCTCAACATACATATATATAACGAATAACGCGACACCAGGTTTAAATCGATTATCACTATAGGAAGCTAGGTGGTTGTCAAACCAAACACAATCTCCTGCCCAGACAAGAAATTGGTCATCTCAGCCACTAATCAATATAGGAAGTTAAGCGGTCGTTAAACCAAGAACAAATCCCATGCCCATACAAAGAACTGTTCAACTCAACTACTATATTAATATAGGAAGCTAAGTGGCTCTAAAATTAAGCACAAATTCCCCTCCCATACAAGGAATTGTACAACTCAGCCACTACTATGAGTCCTCAATTAAAAACCCATAACCCTATAATTTTCTTAACTGAATATGAATTCTCTCCATTCATATTTTAGCACATCTGACTCATTACGAGTTTATCTCTTTAGATCATTTCATGACCTTATTAGCATTACAACATGACCCTTTTCATTTCTCTTATATCTTTTCAAATCCATCTTTCGATAATCTTATGAATTTCCAAATTCATCTTTTATTACTTAAACTCTTCCTGAGTTTATTCATTTACCATTTTACTTATCTTCTACACGGTTATAGCCTAAGATACTCTTACCTAAGGTTTTTAACCTATCAGCTCTGATACCAACTTGTGACGACCCCAAATCCGGGTTACTTTAACCTCAGATCCAGTTCAACACTAGTACTACATTTTCCTTATTGTTCATGAATAACAACAATATTATAATTGCTAAATAATCATTTATTTATAATTTTACAACATCTCTTTCTATTCCAGAATCACAATCTTTTATACATTCCTAGTATGTCTCAATATCATATATGATACAACATTCTTTTACAATCAATTTGAGTATTTAACACTGATATTACATACCAACCAATTCTTATACTACACAATTATTTTACCTGTCCAATTCGGACTGATATCTATAATGGTCGTGCTAGACCGTCATTGAATGTAATATGCATTCCTGTTTCTTGATCTTTAACAAAACTTCGAATAACTTGCACTATCTGAAAATGTTGGTTTTAAGCAAAAGTGAGCACGACCGCTCAACAAGTTTAACAGTTACATATAACACATTACATGCTTCACATAATATATATGTTTTGCATCTTATTCTTACATCAGGCTTTTCATATTAATAGTACTTCATACCTCTTATGCATAACATACAATAATCAACTAGCACTTAGTAAATCATGCTTCATTCTTGTTCATAGTTTTCATGTAGTCATACCACATGCTGCTCATCTACCACAAACATCATTAATATATCTTCATATTATCAATTTAAATCACATTATAGCATATTAATGCATATAGGAGCAAGTTCTGAAAAACTTGCCTGGTTCGCTTATACCATTTACGCTTATTTGTGTCTTTCGTTCAACCTACAATTTATATAGAAAATTGACATAATCATTAGTTATAATGCCTATAAATTAGTCTTAACTTAAGACCTTACCTTCAAATCATTAACTCTAAATATGTTTGATACATGAACCCTTGTGTTCCAGACAAAAACCCTAGCCCAAATACAGTTCGGACATATCGGGTACGCTTAACCAACTTATGCATTCACTACACGTTTTTCGTACGACTTACTTTTAATAAGCTGTTTAATTTAGTCATAAGGTGACTATCTAGATTTGTTTAATTCAATTAAACTTTCTTCTATTACATAACTTAATGATTTGGACATTTAATAACGTACCAAATATCTTAAAATATTATCTACCTTTGATAATATATAACTACATTCAAATATTATTAATCATTTAATAATATTTTAATCACTTATTAATATTATTAACCATTTAATAATATTTTAATCTCTTACTAATATTATTAATTATTTAATAATATTTTAATCATTTATTAATATTATTAACCATTTAATAATATTTTAATCACTTATTAATATTATTAACCATTTAATAATATTTTAATTACTTATTAATATTATTAATCATTTAATTATATTTTAATCACATATTACTCTTTATATTACAAATCCAAATTCCAAATTCCCCTTCTACAATTTCTCTTAATATTACAAATCCAAATTCCAAACAGAACTACACTAAAAACTGCTCACAAGGACGAAGTAAAAACTAAAATCACAAATTCTTGGTTTTAATGGTTCAAACTTAAATAAAATAAACTCTACACATCCAAATGACACCAACTTAGTGTTGTTGTCTTCTTAAATTCTTGTTTTACAATATTTCATGGTTCAATCACATTTTTGAAAACGTTTTAACAATAAATTTAAGATCGAACCATCTAGGGTTTTACCGGTAAATCGTTATATGGACTTTCCTTCTAATTCTTTGCGTACCACCCATACAAAAACATGTATTAACTATATCAAACCATAAATATACCTATATATCATAGTTTTAGACTTCTAGATCATCAAAATAACTTTTGATTGGTTAAAAATACTTTTTGACCGATTAAAACATATCTAGACTATAAAAATAACTAAAGAAAGTTTAGAACATTTTTTAACCTCTTCGACACGGATGCTCTTCTTCTTTTCCTTCCAAAGTATGCTATGAAACTATGTGTCATCCACCAAGCTCCTCCTCTAGCAATTTCCTTCAACTCACAAGTGTTTGCTTGCTTTTCTCTAAAATGCTCTGTATTTTCTCTAGAGCTTCTCTTTCTATAATATTTGATTGACTAACAAATGTGCCAACTCTAGCTTTCTCTTACTAATCTTCTATTTATAGACTATCAAAATTGATACTTACAATTATTGTAAGTCTACAATATCACCAATACTTGCAAAATATTAAATCAAGTTTAATTATTAAATGAATGACCTTTGCTTGGATTGATTTATGGAAGTTGAGTGAAACAACTAGGTGGAGTAAATTTGAAGCAATCATTCTCCAACACTTGACTCATGTATGGTTAAAGCTCTTACTCTTGTAATCTATGTTGACCTAACTATCAACCATGGTCCAAGCTCATCAATTGATCATAGACACATCTTTCAACAATTAAACACAATGTGGTTAACTTACTAACACATCAAGTAACGTAGGGTCGATCTACCAAATCTAACCTTAGTTAAAGCTTCTCGTCCTCCACCAATTAACCAATATTTGGTTAACTCTCACCAAATATGTATACATATTTTATATGTCTACACATTCTACATAACTTAACCCAAAGAGGGTTAATTCACACATTCAATACCACTTTGGGTCTATTCACTAACTCCCATGTAGTTAACTCTCTACATATATATTCAATATATTTATATATTTACTAACCATTAACTCTAGCGTTGGTTAATGTTTTTTTTATTACCACAAAGGGTTAACAACTAACCCAACAATGGTTACTTCTCTACAAATTCAAATTCATAAATTTAAGGAATTGACCATCTTCATTGACTAGGGTTGGTGATAGACAAGCTTTCTTATTACTCATGGTTAATTCATTTAACCAACATTAGTTAACTCTCTACCAATTCATATACTTACAACATATATATCTCTACATATTCACCAATAACCTTTTATTTAAATCACATCATAGCTTGAATTGACCAATTTAAATTGAATACAAGCAACGTGCATCATTACTCAATCTCCAAGTGTGACCCCATGTTTGGTCAACACTCCACCATTTTTCCTTTATTTTTATTATATATACATATATATAATACTCGCAATTTTTACTAACCATTAACCAGTGTATGGTTAATTCTCTACAACAAGCAACCCATGGTTACCTACCAATTCTACGTTGGTGAATTATATACATACATAATTATATCTATAATATTCTTCCTACAACTAACACATACATAGTTAAATCTTTAATTTATTTACTACGTAGGGTTACTCAATTTACTCATCCATAGTTAATTCTTATCATCAAATTCACTCACCTAGTATTTAACCAATGTTTGGTTAATGCTCTCTCTTGTTTACCAATTAGGGCTATTCAATTAACCCTACATTAGTTAATTCTCTACACTCAACCAAATTTTCCAACACTTTGACCATCAATTGACTTTTTAAATGTTTGGGCTACATAGTTTACTTTGCATTTGGCTCTCTTATTTAATTACTTGGGCTACCCAACACAACTCACACATCTTCCATAATTTGGGCTAGGTAATTTATTTAATTGGACTACCACCCCATTATATACAATATTTGCCAACATGAATTAATTGGACTTATATTAATTACCTCTTGGGCTATTAATCAACATAACATTTGGATTTATTATTTAATTACCCATATTCAAGCAAATATTCCCATATTGGGCTTGTTATAAATCCGTTAATGGACTCTATACGACAACTTAATAATTAAGTTAATTACTTAATTAATTACTTCACATTATTGCCATCCAAGACAATCATCCTAAATTTTTCACAACTTAACTCATACTAATATAATTAACCTAATTAATTATATTTTATGACTTCATATTTAAACTAATTAATTTATTAGTTTAATTGAGTATTTAATTTACTCATATACTTTTTTGGCTAACAAGCACACTTTAAGTATATATGTATATCAATATAACCACCTTCACTTCTCAATTGAATTTATTTTCTTAACAAATTCTCTACACGCATCATTGCAATATTTCCACATTTAATTTCTAACAAATAAATTATGTTAAAAAATATGTTCACCCATTTTCTACAAATCTCATTTTGACAACTCTAGGTTTTAAACCATAACCTTTAATTAATTATTTCAAATCTTATTTACAATTCTTGTAAATATCTGGGATATTATAGTAAAAATCCAGGACGTCACAAGGTAATTCTAACCGTCTAGCAAAATCATCAGACATAAATGAATAGGTAGCACCCGAATCAAAAAATACATAAGCATTTATATTATTGATCGGAATAATACCTGACACCACGTCTTTAGATTCCATGACGTCTTGCGCCATTATGTTAAAAGTTCGTGCTGTCGGCTTATTTTGTTGCACCAGTCCCCTAACTGTAAGTCTGTTGTTATTGCCCTTATTTCCACTTCCTCTGTCATTCTTCCTCTTGGGACAATCCTTGATTTGGTGGTCCACAACTCCACACAAGAAACATCATCCCTTCTTTGGTTTGGGATAATTAGGAGCGATATACCATTTTTGCCCACAATTGTAGCAAATGTTCTTGCCCTTCATGTATTCTCCCGACTGATTCTTCCTGCACTTGCTGCATTTGTTCCCATTTTTTTGTTCGCTTCCCTAGGATGTCTCTGAACTGTCGTTGTTCCACTTACGTTTGTTCGAGTTGCTGCCCCATTGTTTCCTTCTTTGTTCCCTCCATCACCTTTCTTCTTGTTTTGCTCCTGATTGAATTTTGTTAGAGCTTCACTTCCACCCTGTGAAGACCCCGAAGCCCCATCATTTGCTAATGGCAATCTCGTGTGTTAAAACATAATCTTTATTCTTATAATAATTCCATACATTCATAATACTTCCATACATTCATAATACAGTTCATAAACTTGTTTATTAACACTTACATTCATCAACTGTCTCAGAATCATAACCTTCACATTCTATACATTAGAATTCAGGTCATACAAACATAAATTGTGACCTAGTCTATTACATTTCAAAATCATATATGTTATGATTTAACTTAACTTACCCTGCGAATACAATTACCATTCATATCTATCCATACATAACACTGTTTACTTATACATATTTCACACGTGCGAGTTTATTATATATATCGACTTATAATAATATATTAATCTTATCTCTGCACAAGCTTTTTTGAATAAATCTTACATACATCACATTCTTAATAGGTTTACAATTCATACATTTCCTTAGTAAAACTAAATCATTAATTTACATATGACTTTGCAAATTTACATTGGCCATTTTACACAAAGTAAAAATAAGGTATTCCTTACTCTTTAGCTTAATCGGAACCTCAGGCATTCTCATACGTTGCCTGAAAATGTCAGTTTATAGCAAGAGTGAGCACAAAGGCTTAACAAGTTTAACAGATAACACCTTTCATGCTTGCAGTTCATATACATACGTCATACATTCCTCATTTTACCACGATGTGCATTTTTAAGAGATAAATTTCACATATTACATTTAATAATTAAACAAGAAATACACATTTAAAAATATTTAATGTCACATAAACTATCAAATAGTTCACATAAAATAATTATTATATTTCAACAAGTTCTGAAAAACTTGCCTGTTAACCATCACTAAAGCTAACCTTCACGCCCCTTGAACGGATTTCATATCCTTCATCACGCCGATTTGCTAGTCCGCACTCTATCTGTTAACAGACAACCTATTTATCATTATAAGGTAATAATACGGTCTATAAATTTTTTAAACTTAAATTATAATCACTAGACCACTAGTCTTTATTTATTTCACATTTGATGTACTCCACCTTACATAGGTTAATAACACATCTTAACTTGTTACCGATCTTTTACACAAGCATTATCATGCTTTTACTTAACTTTTGGGTATGTTAAATTATACCATTTCTTATTTCATTATGCCTTAATACCCTTTACATTGACCATTTTTATCAATCTAGAATTTACACAATCTATCTCTATCATCTTACATCAAAACATAGCTTTTTGGACACAAAAAATAAATAAATTTATGAACAGTAACTTTGCCCCGACGGTGACTGAATTCACTGCCAGCGAATTCCTCTCAGGTGGCCTCACCCCAACAAGATGTTTAGTGCAAAACATCTCGCCTAGGCGCAGTTCTACAGAATCTAAAATCTGATTTTTGCACTACCTTTGCTGATTTTTAACTTCTTCATCTTACATCCAATTAAGCTCAAATTTAGACCATAACTAGGTCTTACTACATAGTATTTTACAAAATACTACTTAGCTCATTTGAATTCTTGAATTTATTGAAGCTATATCCCGTAAGAGGGCGTTTCAACTCATTTTCACACTTAGACACATTTTGACATTTTTCGTCAACTTTTTGATTTTTGGCCATTCAACTCTAAAGTTCATTCTAACACTTGATATAGTCTTTATATATCATATAAGACATGTCTAAACCTTTAAAGTAACTTAGCTTTGCACGAGGCGAGATTTATTCGTAAAAGCCCGTTTTGGGTCGAAACGATCAATTTCGATTGCTCGAAACACATTTTTGTTCTAACTTTCATCTGTTGACTACCTAATCAACGAAGACACATGTAATAACATAAAAATAACTCATTTGACTTTATCTCACCATTAATTACTCAAAATTGTCATAAATCACAATTTAGTTGGATTTTCATTCACTTTGTAAACTTTTCGAAACATTTCTTTTCTAACTCTTAGTCTTCACTTTTCATATACTCATGAGTTCATTTTCAACAATTATAGTCTTATACTACTCATATATGAATTGTTCCAAATTCCTTTACTTTTAAAATATGTTTATATTAACATATTATTACTATAACTAGTTTTAGCCTCCAAAATCAAACTTTCTATACTTTTAAGTATTTAACATGCTATCTTTCATGCAATTAACCCTCATACCATCATACTCAACCTTATAGCTTAAAGTTTCACTAAAATCTTCCAACTCTAGATACACATTCTTCCATAAATTATGATATTAACCATACATACATACATAGACTAACATAAATCAAAGTTTTAAGTGTAGAAAACTTTTAAATTGTCATGGATGCTCGATCTTCTTACATAGGAAGCTTCACCGTGATGAGGCCGTCAACTTGTCTTCTTGGTCCATGACCATTCAAGCCTTCTAGCTTATGAATCTCAAGCTTTCCTTCCTAGCTTTCATGACTTCCTTTTTCTTTCTCCTAGGGCTCTCTAATTTTCAGCAATAAGAAATAAAGAAGAGCCCTTGCTTTATTTGGTTATATGAGAAGAAACTCAAGCTAATTACATTAACATAATCATGGTTAACCCAACCAAGGGTATTTTGGTCATTTCACATAATTAGTCGAAGGCATTTTTGTTATTTCACCCCTTGGGACACAATGGTCATTACTAAATTTGTCAAGGGTATTTTGGTCATTTTTTCCCAAAGGACACAATGGTCATTAACTTAATTATCGAGGGCATTTTGGTCAATTGCCTTTTTTGCTAGATTTTTCTTTTTTGGGAAGTTTCCATTTAAGGAAACTTCCTTTTTTCGGCAACTTTCCTTTTTAGGAAGTTTTCTAACTCTTTTTTCATTAATTTATTTCATGCTCATTTAAATTGATTTTTATTTCAATCGACCGACTAGGTCATTCCTTTTCCACTGCGATACCTTCACGTAGTCTCATTTTATAGCTTAATTAGTCATTTAATCATAGACCGACTAAATAACTTTTCATGACTAAAATTATATTTTTAGTTCTCTATAAACCTTCTCGATTTCACATTTAATTAATTTCAATTTTCATCATTCCAAATAATGGAAATGCTCACTTTCTCTATAAAATCGCTATCTCAAAAAGCGAACCCTGACCGGATTATCAAAATTCATCCTCTTTTATCCCTCTACACTCATATTATCTGTTTGTTCCAAGAGGCACACAAGTGATCTAGAAGGGGGGTTGAATAGATCTCTTAAAAACTTTTGTCTTAAATTAAATAATATTACCAAATAGTTCATTTAATCTAGATTAGTTTGCACAACGGAATATTAGTTTGAAAACTCCCCTTAAAGATTTATAAAACTTCTTAGTTAAGTTTAGACTGTATTGAAGATAGTCATTTGTCAAGTAAACCAATCATAGTAGTTATATCTATATATGACATAATGTAAATGACTGAATGTAAATGACACCAGAGAGTTTAAGTGGTTTGGAGACTGAATAACTCCACTCTTCTACTTCGACGAGTAGGAAATCCACTAAGGATGACTCATACAGAACCCTTCAAGTTCAGCAGGCCTGGAATCTCTGGTTCACTAAGAACCCTTCAAATCCAGCAGGTTTGGCTAGTTTAGTCACTAAGACAAGGACACAAATGCCCTCTTCAAGTCCAGTAGACTTGGCTCCTTTAGTCACTAAGACAAGGACACAACTGCCCTCTTCAAGTCCAGCAGACTTGGCTCCTTGTTTGTTGATAGATGTTGGAGTTGCTACTGAGTTGTACTTTAAGTTCCATTGTCTTTAAATACTCAATAGCAGGATGTGATCATGCTTGAAATGATATTGAGTTCGGCAATGATACTTGGCTTCTTTATATGCTCAATATCTTCTTGTGATCACCCATTGTATTTCAAAGCTTTGGCAATTCAGCTTCTTTGGTACTTGATAACTTCTCGAGATGAACTTCTGAGATAACTGTGAAGTTCCTTCCTTTTGGTACTTAGATGTTCCTTCTTATCATTGACAGTTTATAGCTTCTCGAGATGAGCTTCTGAGATGACTGTAAAGCTTCTTCCTTTTTGTACTCAGTTGCTAATATATCTGTATCAAGTTGGCTTTTAGGCTTCTCTTTATCACTTGCTTAGCAGCTTTGAACACTTATCTTGCAATAGAGTCATTTCTCTCTATGTCTCTCTCAATTCAGTGTTAGTGTTCTGTTGGATCGTAGAGTGTTCTTCAGCATATTCATTTTTGTTTCGCTCTACGATCTGTTGTTGTCCACCATTCTCTCTTGTATATTCAACAACATCTTTTCTATGTGAGCATTTATCTTTATATATTTGTGCATATTTTACCGTTTAAAAAGATCCGTTGGGTTCCTTTGGCTTTGTGCAGATCCTTGATATCTTTGATGTTGACTTTATGTTGCTAGTGTTAGTGCTTTTTCCCTTTTCTGACATATGTACTGTCACATCAACCTGTAGCTTTGTTTTCTGCATTTTTAGCCGTTGCACTTTCAGACTTGTTTATCAAAGATTATTATATCCTTTGAAATATTTTTCTGATCCATCATTAAATATCTTCCTTGACTTTAATAATCAGCTGCTCTATTGCTTTCAGAGATGTCCCATTAGCCAAACTATTTTCACCATTCTTTTAAGCAGTAGGTCCTGTCTTATAGTCGTTTAGACACAAAGTCTTCTGTGACTCTGACATGCATCTGATCTTTAACAACACTTAATCTTTCTTTAATCTAGTCAAGGAGTTTTCTCTTTTCTCTCACACCATATTGCAATTCTGTTAGTTTACTAGTTCTGAACTGCATAGTGAATTCGTTGAGTGACTTACTGATCATTCTGACTTTACGAATTCGGCTCCATGATTGTTACATAAAGTAGGTCAAGTAAAACGTTGAGTTGGAGCGATCTTCTCTCTCACTCTACGATCTTGCTATTTTGTTCAGATCGTAGAGTTACTGACTGCAGTGCTTTGCTTTACGATTTCATTCTACGATCTTGTCCTTCTGTGCAAATCGTAGAGTTCTTGTATGAGCTTGCTCTTTGAATCCTCTCTACGATCTTGCCAGCTTGTGCATATCGTAGAGTACATTTCTTCTCTGGTTCTACGTTTCCTGAAGGCTTGCTTAGCTGTTTGTTCGACGATCGTAGAGTTCTGCTTTACGTTTTGTACTTGATCAATTCATCAATTCAACTTGTATATTCTGTAGAACTCTTGCACAGCTGTCTCTCCTTGATGATCGTAGAGTTATCCTGGTATGGAGTCGTATAGTCCACTCTACGAACAGACTGAATCGTTGAGTCTTCTTTGCTTGGAATTGTAGTGTCCATTCTACGATTATATTGACTGAACAAATATAACATGAGATCAACTTAACAGATTTGATCTTTTCTAAGTAAGTCCTTGTACATCATTACATCATTATATTGAAAGGACTTTACAAACTTTGCCATACAACAATGATTTAATATTATTTACTCTGCTAATAATATTTATCTTTAATGCAGAGTAACTTCTACGGAAAGATCAACCTAACATTTCTGATCTTTTATCTAAGTCCTTTGTATACATAATTCTTTTCAAAAGGACTTTACAACATTTGAACCAGATAACTTTTACTCTTATTATAAGCAGCATATAGTTTTTAACAAGATCATATTTGTGCTATATAAGTGTGCAAATCACAATATTTGTATCAGGTAATATATATCATACACACATGATCATGTAGACACATATTTAAATTAACATGTAATCACTTAGTCAATTAACCACATAAGCACTTTAAAACATATACGCACATAATCAAGCAAGCACATAGACACATTAACACATAAGCACTTAGTCAGATACATATGGACAATCAACCATATAAGCACATTTACCACAATCATTTTTGCACAACAGTCATCATCGTCAATTAACCACATAAGCACTTTAAAACATATACACACATAATCAAGTAAGCACATAGTCACATTAACACATAAGCACTTAGTCAGATATATATGGACAATCAACCATATAAGTATATTTACCACAATCATTTTTGCACAACAGTCATCATCATCAAATCAAACAACCTTCAACATTATCATTTTATGATTGTTAGGTCATATTAATCATTTACTTAATACATATATGATAATTTGAATCATACATACATACTATATTCCTTCTACTAATTTTCAAAAGTATTACCTTCTGTATTTATACGTGGTATAAATACTTAGTTCAATTCAATCAATTAATATTTATTTATTAATCCATTTCAAAAATTAAATTTCATAATCTTTATTATTCAATTAATTCATAATATATAGATTAGGTTAAACTATTTCATTATTTATGCACATTCTGACATACCTTACCTTGTCATTCTCGTAACTTAGCCTCTCTCGGCCTATTCATTAAGCTAGTTATTAATGTTTATAACTAAAGCTTAATTTACACTTTCTTTAATTATTCCCCTTTATTTTTTAAGTCTTAACTTTACATTCATTCTTAGGTCAAATATATACATTTTCATACATTTAATCTACCACATTCTAACACAACACAATGTTTTATAATAATTCTTTTCTAATTACCTAATAGTAGGTATTACACAATGTTCTGTACCTTTAACCCGTTCCATTACCATTCAATCATTATAAATTATATTTATTATAATTTCCTTATCTGTCAAATCACTAATGTACCTTATATTAATAACTGATCCTTATAACCTCTATAGAGCCCTCGCTATCTCAAGAGTCTTTCTTTATAATTTTACCACATAGGTCATTTTTAGCAAATTAATTAAATAATAAATTAAATTTCATCACTCATATACACTTTTTGTCATTCCAAACTAGGTTTTAACTTCTAACCTTTATTTAATTAGCCAATATTCTTATTTAAAAATCTTGTTAAAAATTTGGGATGTCATATTCACCCCTCCTTAAAAAAAATTCATCCTCGAAATTACTACGTACTTATCCCTTACTCATCTACCATATACATATCTCTTTTTATTCCATTCTTCATAACTAGGTTTTCAACTAACTTTTACCTTTTCTCCTTTCTCTATCCATCTTACCATTTTCTATCATTCATTCCAGAACATTGGAATATCTTTCAGGAGTCTTTAATAATTGTTCAATAATTATGAAGCAGTATGAATAATCAATAATTAAAAACAAAATTTTCATCTTTTTGCTGAGGGGTCATAAAGACCGTGAACTTGAGTTAATGACGCAATCACGCCACTCTTTTTCCTTTGGCGCAACCACACCATTTTGATTTAAAGACGTAACCACGCAAATCAGAACATTCATTAGATTGTCTACAATCATACATACTGTAAACATTCATTACAAGCCTTCCAGAGGATCAATCTAGCGTACTTTCTCACTAAGAATGTTAACAATCACAATTCAGGACTGCAATATCCAAAAAGTCATAAGACCACATTCTTCCCTTTTCAAGGTTATTCACCTCAGACTTGGAAAACATTTTGTTCTTTATCCTTTTCTGGATTTAAAAATATTTATATCTTTAGCAAAATAGTCTAGCTGAAACAAATGGCATAGACTCATATCCTTAAACCGTTCATACATTGAAAACTTAAAACTTTTCAAAAATTCATTTTTA
Organism: Hedera helix; assembly: GCA_947179155.2. Lineage (NCBI taxonomy): Eukaryota > Viridiplantae > Streptophyta > Magnoliopsida > Apiales > Araliaceae > Hedera > Hedera helix. The sequence goes on from OX359283.1 coordinate 9,614,853, forward strand.
CCATGACTTCATCACATTGCATCATGTAACGATGTATCAGTGGTTAATATTCCCACCTCCACATCTTTGTTACCATGCGTAGAGAATTTCGTCCTTGGCTCAAAATTTAAACACATTTTCATAAACTGAAAAGAAAAATCTTTTAAAGACTTCATAATACCACACCGTTACAACAGTACATTGAGAATTCTGTCATTTAAGACTTCATAATACTGCACCGTTTCATCAGTACATTGAGAATTCCGTCATTTTATCATTCCACACCATATTCAACAGTGTGATAATGATTTCATAAATATATTTTGATATTTTTAAATAACTTTTGTGTAGCCGGATCAATTGGAATAGACCCATGAATCACAGAATTTTAAAATTTATTGTTCGATACTTGAACAAAGCATTTCTGATGCACCAATCTAGCATAGCTAGAAGAGTTGGATTGCTTATCCCATCCTAATCACATTTCCATTCTTTCCTTTACTCATTTAAACCTTTCTTACCAGTTCTATATCTTTCCTATTCCTTTAACCTTAGCGAATCTATGAGAACTAGTACTCTCACCCTATGGCTCTCTTTTCTAAACCCCCTACTGTTCATCAAACCTGCCATACATTATAGGGCCAGGAACTTACCGTAATAATATGAGTTTAGGAACTTGTCTTATTAATATGTAGTTCAAGAATAAATCAAGAACTGTCCATACGCTTAGGGGTTCAAAAATATACCATACGATTACGAGTCACGCACTTACCATAAAGGTGAGTTTTAAGAACTTGCAACTAACCTCAACCTTTCTCACTTCCTACGTATCTGATATATATAGAAGAAAAGAATCACCTTCTTAACATACATAACCAATACCGTGACGCTCGATCTCTACTGATTATCATTATAGGAAGCTAAGTGGTCGTGAAACGAAGCACAAATCCATACCCATACAAAGAAATGTACAACTTAGCCACTACAATGAGTCCTAAATGAAAATTCCACATAACTCTTACCTTAACATTTCTTTAACCTTTCCTTAACCTTTCTATAGACTGATATGATTTTTGTCATTCATATCTTACTTATTCATAACTCATCAAGAGTTCCTTTATCTTTGATCACCTATGATCTTATAGCCCTTTACCATTTCTCATTATCTTATCTTAAGATATCCTTTATTATTTCTTACTCATTAATTTCTAAAATTCATTTCCTCTTTACTCAACTACTCTATAGTTCATTTCTTTACCATTTTCTTCTTTCTTACAAAAGTCTTAGCCTACGGTACTCTTACCTAAGGACTATAACCTATCAGCTCTGATACCAACTTTGATGACCCCGAAACCCCATCATTTGCTAATTGCAATCTATTGCGTTAAAACATAATCTTTATCCTTATAATAATTTCATACAATCATAATACAGTTCATAAACTTGTTTATTAAAGCTTACATTCATCACCCGTCTCAGAATTATAACCTTCACATTCTATACATTAGAACTCAGGTCATACATACATAAATCATGACCTAGTCTATTACATTTCAGAATCATATATGTTATGATTTAACTTAACTTACACTATGAATATAATCACCATTTATATCTATTCATACATAACACTATTTACTTATATATGTTTCACATATGCGATTTTATTACATATATAACTCGACTTACAATAATACATTAATCTTGTCTCCGCACAAGCTTTTCTAAATAAATCTTACATACATCACATTTTTAATGGGTTTACAATTCATACATTTTCTTATTAATGACAAAGTTTAGAATTAAAACAAAATCATTAATTTACATATGACTTTGCAAATTTACATTCATCTATAAACTGACCATTTTACACAAAGTAAAAATAACACATTCCTATACTCTTTAGCTTAACTGGAACCTCCGGTCTTCTCATACGTTGCCCGAAAATGTCAGTTTATAGCAAGAGTAAGCACAAAGGCTCAACAAGTTTAACAGATAACACCTTTCATGCTTGCAGTTTATATACATGTGTCATACATTCCTTACTTTACCATGATGTGCATTTTTGAGAGATAAATGTCACATATTACATTTAACAATTAAACACGTAGTTGCACGAAGTGCACATTTTAAAATATTTAATGTCACATAAACTGTCAAATAGTTCACATAAAACAATTATTACATTTCAACAAGTTTTGAAAAACTTGCCTGTTAACTACCACTAAACTTAACCTTTACGCCCCTTGAACGACTTTCATATCCTTTATCGCGTCGGTTTGCTAGTCCGCACTCTCTCTGTCAACATACAACATATATATCATTATAGGGTCATAATACGTTCTATAACTTTTTTAAACTTAAATCATAATCACTAGACCACTAGTCTCTATTTATTTCACATTTGATGTATTACACCGTACATAGGTTAATAACACATCATAACTCGTTACCGATCTTTTACACAAGCATTATCATGCTTTTACTTAGCTTTTAAGTATGTTAAATTATACCGTTTCTTTTTTCAATATGCCTTAATAACCTTTACATTGACCATTTTTATCAATCTAGGATTGACATAATTTATCTCTATCATCTCACATCAAAACATAGCTTTTTGGACCAAAAAAAATATAAAAAAAATTATGAACAGTGACTTCTCCTCGGTGGCGATTAAATTTGCTGCATGTGAACTTCTTTCAGGTGACCTTGCCCTGGCATGATGTTTAGTGCAAAACATCTCGCCTAGGTGTAGTTCTGCAGAATCCAAAATCTGATATTTGTACTACATTTGCTGATTTTTAACTCATTCATCTTACATCCAATTAAGCTCAAATTTGGACCATAGCTAGGTGTTACTGAAAGTAGTATGCCCTCAAGCCAATCACATTTGAAGTGATAAGCATATACTTTGTAATCTTGTTTATTTATTAATAAAAGAATGAAGACATTTCTTTATTCATGATTAATTACTTGAATTAATCAAATGGATGAACCCATAGTTTTCGAGCAATGCTTTTAGAACCATGATGAGGATCATGCTAATGAGATCTAAATTCAAGATAGCTCAAAACTAAAATTATTCCTAATCGTGAGATTACTAAAATGGAGATTAGTGAATCCGGATAGATTAGTACATATTATGCTTGCGCTTATGAAGAGGATGATTGATCTCATAATCATTTATGTAGAGACACTAAAGCAAGTATGTAGGTGCTTATTAGAGAATAAGTTCACTGAACGTGACTCGCTCAAGGAACACCTAATGGGGTCTTACTTGCCTGTCAATAGGAGTTCCTTTTGTAATAGTAGTACAAGTGATCATTGGACTTGAGATCATCATAGTATCTTGTGTATGATGAATTATATTTTGACATATTCCTTAAAACCTTTAGGGTATATCAAATGGTATGACTGGATATAATAAGTCATATATTGAGATAGGTGAATGATCAACAAAGAATCTACCACTTCTAGTAAAAGAAGGGAATGTCCTCTGCGATTCGATAAATGATAACTCAGTAGTCCTTGGCCAAGGCAGAATGAAAATTAGAAAGTAGTTTCTAATTTACATTAATTAGAGTTATTCATTTGAGGATTGAAATGCATATAATCAAATAAAATAAGACTTGACAGTAATATCATATCTTATATTTGATTGGGACGTTGTGAGGTAGAATGATTGAATTGTACGGTAACTATTCGCTGAATAGGTTTTTTTATGATTAAATGTTGAAATCTATATTATCTGGAAAGTCATTGATCGCTAAGGGGGCTTACCCTTATTATGGAATAAATATTATTTATTTAAATAAATTAAATAGTTTAATTTATTTATATAAATAAGATTAAAATAGTTCTAATTAATTTATTCTATAACCGGTTTAATATGGGGAACCTAAAGAGTCACACCGCAAAAGGAAAATAATTATTTAAGAAGTAAATTGCATAATTGTAATAATGAATTAAGTATATTTAATTTATACTATGTGGATAAAATAAATTAAATAGCTTAATATTTATTATTTAGTATTTTGGAAATACTAATTATAAATTAATAAGAGGAGTCTTATTATTATTATTACTATTATCATTATTATTTGGTTCCTAAATGGTTTAGGAATTAATTAATAAGAGTACTCTCATAATTAATAATTAAGTTCCTAAATAGTTTAGGAATTATAATTATTATATTAAATCAATTAAGTTCCTAATTAGATTAGGAGTTTAATTAAAAATCCTATTCCTAAAGGTGTTAGGAGGGTTTACTAAATTTATAAATAAAAGAAGTCTTATTATGGATTAAGGTTACACACATACACTTTCATAAGTTTTGGGAGAGTACTTACATATTCTCTAGAGAGAGAAAACTAGGGCTTGCCATCACTCACTCCTTGAATTATTATTATTCCTTGGTGGATTACCTCTAGAGGTCAAACACTTGGGTGGCTAACGTTGATCATTGGAATCCAATCTGTGAAATTCAAGGAGATCGTGAAGAATTTGGAGGTGAACTTGTACCCGTTGAAGCTTTGAGTTCTACAATGGTATATCTTTAACTTCTTCTTTATTAATTAATAGTTGCGCATAAAGGTCGATCTTGGATTATGGTTTGTAAATTTTTAAATTTGATTTTACCATGCTTTCGCTATTTTGTGCAATTTGATTGTGTCTATGAATTTTTACAAACCAACAGTGGCATCAAGAGCCAAACTTTATGCGAATTATTAATTTTTTTAATTTCATATGTGTATGAGTATGTGTTTAGAATAATTTATTGGGCATAATTTGTTGTATAAATTTATTTTTTTATACCGAAATTGATTCACCATTCTCGGTTTTGGATATTAAAAACTACTGCTACGGCTTTTGATAGATATATTTACGATCCATGTTTTTTCGGATTGATAAAGGTAGCAGGCTTGTTTGGTAATAGAAAACGCAGCACATTCGGTTATATATAATATATATGATATATTGATTACATCTTGTCCCGAAAAGGCTGGCCACGGAATTGGTATTACACACACATATATATATATATATATATATATACAAAGCAGTCTACCGCAAACTGTTTTCGGTTTTTATATATATATATATATATATATATATATATATATCAATGCAGCGCCTATTTCGGATGCCCGGCTGTTTCCAATGCCTTTCCGGATGTGAATTGATAAATCAACTGTTTTGGAGTAAAATGAAAAGCAGCCTTATCCCAAATTAAATGTCACACGCATTTTGCATCACTGTTTCGGGCAATTGTTGAATAACTGTTTTGATTACCGAATGGTTAACACGCAATGCTTTGGTTTCGGAATTGGACATATTTATATAATAGTATAATTGTCTATTATTATATATATATATATATTATCCAAATAGTTTGGTAATTTTGTGCAGATTTTAAAATTTCAAAATAAAAGAGTTTATTTTGGGTAATTTTAAAATAATAAAAATAAATAGTTTATTTTTAAATAATTTTATAATCAAAATAAAAGGTTTATTTTAAACATAAAATTGGATTTCATGCAACTTTAATTGTCCATTAAATGATACCAATACATATATGGAATGTTTTATTTAATTCATGCGATGAATATTATTTATTGATATATATGTTATTATATATGATAATAAATGAGATTGGTTATGGACTATTGACCAATGTGATTAGATTTAATTTTAAGTGGATGCATGAATGAATGAGTTTTATAAATGGGGTCTGCGTACCTCGTCTTTCTAATTTTTCTTATGTATAATTCTATCTCCTTCCTATATACTTCTCCTTGACTGTTGATCAAACTTTCTTATTTATTATAAATAATTTTGTAATAGGATTAGTTAGAATTATTTTGAAGAATTGGAGCCAAGAAGCAAGGAGCGCATGAAGACCCATTTGTAATGAAGCTCGAATTTAAATGTAATAGTTACATATAATTTAATTTATTCTTGCACCCTAGGTTTAACCTATTGGTTCACTTGGTGGCTCTAGTGAACCAAACTAGAATAAAAGTCCATAATCAATCCAAGTAGAATATAGTATTCTATATGTGCATGTTTAATATATATTTATTATATATTATCCAAACATGCTTCACATGTTAATTAATATGACGCGTATTTTATATATATATGTGCATGCGCGCTAAACAAGATGAGACAATTAATATTAATAAATCCCTCATGATGTAGAATAAATATTATTTATAAAATAAATTAAAATATTTAATTCATGAATTAAAGGAGTTTAATTCAATTAAATAAAATTGGAATGGTTCTAATTTATTTATTCTACTACTCATAATATTAAGTTGTAACGTTCAAAGATATTTATTAAAAATATCGAGCGTCGCCTTCTAGCATGGTAAAACGATAGAATATCAAATAATCATTATAAGTTTGTTGTGTCACGCAAGGCTTATATTAATTTTTTGAGATATTGTTTTATCACATTTGATGTTTATAAAAAGAATTGAACATTACTGTTTTGTTGTGTCACACAAGGACAGTCTTTTTCTCTTCTAATATAAGGAAATGCTAGGTTGGACTTAACTTGGATAATTTTGATTTGGATGTGTCACACATGATCATAATAATCTAAGAAGCAAAATAAAATGAGTTACATGTTGATGTAATTGATGAGAGTTGTCTACCTATTTATTTATATATCGTTTGTTGTGTCACACAAGGCTATATACATTTGAAATATGATCCTTATTCTCACTAACAAATCTTTAACTAGATTTGCCGAACTATATAAGGAGGGTAATATAGTTTGATGAAAATAGTGGACCATTTTAAATAAAGACCTAATTTATTTTGGTAATTAATAAAATGAATGCATGTTAATGTTGTTATTAATTCACTTAAAGAATATTGATATGTTTAATTCACTAACACTACATAGCATAATGTATGCTAACAATTAATCGAACCGAATTGTTCGGATTGATTAAACAAATTTGAGAATAGTTCTTAATGCTAAAAAACTAGCAAATGTCCTTAATTTGCCTATCTCTGCAAACGTTGTAGACTAAGCCTATGAGAAAGATATTGTTATTTTAAGAAATAGCAAGATGATCAAAGATGGCTCAATGTATCATGCTCGCATCCATAAGTATCGAGTTACAGTGTCAACACGAGAAAATGGATGTACCTACTATATTGCTGCACATTCAATAGTTGTATGGTGAGTAAAGTTGGTCAACTAGATATAAGATATCTAAGAAGCTCTTCCGATCTATAATAACCAATGACACTACAGTAAAAGACACATGTCCTAAAGATGATCAATTTGATTGATTAATTAGGACAACATGTTTTGTCAAGGATGGAGAGTTGAGTCAAGATTCGATCTTGCAGTCACTCACTGACTCTAATTCACAATATGTTGTGAACTTCAAACATTAATAAGCTAGAAGTCAGTTTAACTGATTTGCTTAAATATGTTGAAGACTGTTGAGAGTCACTTTCCTTCCTAGAAAAACCAAGTTTTACTTGTAGATGAATCTTCAAAGCGGAAGAAGATAGTCAAAGGTATTTCTGAGGAGTCAGAAAGAGTAGAAGGCAAAAGAAAGGCTGAATAAATGACATAAATAAAAGTGATCCCGAGGGCAAAGGAGATTGCTTTCATTGCGATAAGCTGGGACACTGGAAGAACAACTGCAAGAAAGTTGCAGTAGTTAAGTAGAAGAAGTTTAATAAATCTTCAGCTACAGATATAGATTTGTGCACAATAAAATAGAACTTTCTATAAGTCAAGTTTCTACTTAAGTATTAGATACCGGATGGTGGTCTCACGTATGCAAGTCGTTGCAGAGACTAAGCAAAAGTAGAAAGCTAAACAAAGGATAAGTAATCCTGTGTTGGGGAATGAAGCAAAGGTTGTTGCATTAGCCATGGAAACTTATAGTTTAGCACTGCCTACGGGCAAGCTTATTAAGTTAGTAAGTTGTTACTATGTTCTAGTTCTTAGAAACATTATTTCAGTTCCATGTGATGACAAGGAAGGGTTTTTGACATTATAATAATGAACAATCGTTGTTCTGTTTATAATGATAATGTTTTATTTAGAACTGGTTGATTACTTAATGGATTTTGTATACTTGACTTACATGAAAAAATATTCCAATTTGAACAAACTAAAGGCAAATAGATGATATGAATCATAACTTCATGCAATACTGTTAACTCGGTCATGTTGATGAAACAAGACTAAACAAGTTGTATAAAGATTGGTTTTTTAGAGCCTTTTGATTGTGAATCAAATACAACTTGTGAATCTTGTATCATGGATAATATGACTAAATCTCTATTTAGAGGACATAGAGAGAGAGTTACAAAGTTGTTAGAAATGGTACACACAGTCGTGTGTGGGACCTATGACAACAAATGCAAGAGGAAGGTATTCATTCATTACTTTTACTAATGATTCTAGATTTCGATATATGTATTTGATGAAATGCAGATCGTTTGAAACGTTCAAAGAATTCAAAAGTGAAGTATAGAAACTAAAGGCCAAAAGTATTAAAGTTCTTTGACTAGATCGAGAAGGGAATACTTAAGCAATAAGTTTCTAGATCATCTCAAGCGAAATAGTATTCTCACATAATGGACATGGCGATGATCCATGATGAGTTATACCAATCTTCCAGTATACTTCTAGGGTTACACCTTAGAAACGATCGCATATCTACTAAATCAGATACCTTCTTATTTCCTCTTCAAGACTTCAAATGAGTCAATGGATAGGGAGGAAACCAAGTCTTAAGTATGTTAAGATTTGGATTGTCCAGCTTATGTCAAAAGGTTTGACAGTGATAAGTTTGTGACAAGATCTGATAAGTGTAAACTTGTGGGATATCCTAAAGAAAGTTTAGGGTATCACTTCTATAATCTGACTAACTAAAAGGTGTTTATTGAAACACGCTGCCTTATAAGAAAATAAGTTTTTCCTTAAAGGGTTAGTGGGAGTAAAATAGATCTTGAAGAAGTTCAAGAATCACAAAACACTACAGATCAAGTGAAGGAATCTGTATAAGTAGATAAACCTATTGTATCACAACCAAGTCATAAATCTGGTTTAGTACCAAAGATACCTGAAGGTATGGATTCATCATAGATGATGAAGATGAGGTACGCATCATAGTGGATGATGATCCAGTTACATACGATGATGTATGAGTATTAGATACTCAAGAGAAATGATTGATGATCATAAAATTTGAAATGAGTCTTTAGAGAAAGACTAAATGTAAGACCCCGAATTTTATGAAATACAAAATTTAATTTTTCTTCATATAGATATTTTTTTTAAACAGTAAGTGGTTAAATCGATAAAGTTAAAAGTTAAGGATGTTATGTGCAAATTTTATTTTTGTCGGACAATATTCGCTTTGTCGGGGAATATTCGTTTGGTCGGGGAATATTCGTGCCGTACGACGGCGCCGAAATAATAAATTATTGGTGGACCCCACAACGGAATATTTGTCGGATATAGAAAACGACAGATATAAGACCCCGAATTTTATGAAATACAAAATTTAATTTTTCTTCATATAGATATTTTTTTAAACAGTAAGTGGTTAAATCGATAAAGTTAAAAGTTAAGGATGTTATGTGCAAATTTTATTTTGTCGGACAATATTCGTTTGGTCGGGGAATATTCGTTTGGTCCGACGGCGCCGAAATAACAAATTATTGGTGGACCCCACAACGGAATATTTGTCGGATATAGAAAACGACAGAAATAACCTTTTTAAATAAAAATAGTCAACGGAACTGTTAAAATACCGGTGATAAAAGAATAGTAGCATACGGTAGTTATTGGTATTTTCTGTAGCACTCGGTACTCTACAGTAACACACGGTATTGCATAGTGTCTCATATTATTGGTCTGATAATTGACACCGTAACTGTTACGCATCATTTCATCGATAATTGTCACTGCATAATATTTTATATTATCAATTCAATAATTGTTGTTACACAGTATTTTGCATTATTGATTTAATAATTGTCATTACACTGTATTTTATATCATTGAGTCAATAATTGTTGTTGCACTGTTTTAAAATTATTGAACCTAATAATTGTCACAGTAACATATGCACAGTAATTCACATTATTGAATCAATAATTGTCATTACACAGTAACGTATGCTTTATTTTACATTATTGTTATCTCTATTATGATGTTATTTAAACAGTTGTATTTCATTAATTTATTGACTTGATATCTAAGAGCTAACTATACTGTATTTATAACAATTAGTCATAATAATTGAATTGATAAAGTTATTTGTTTATAATATAAAGTTAGGTGATTATTAGGTGATATGAAATGAATGGTGTAGATTAAAGTGTGAATTATTGTTGAATAATTGAATTGATTTGTTTATAATATAAAGTTAGGTGATTATTAGGTGATATGAAATGAATGGTGTAGATTAAAGTGTGAATTATTGTTGAATAATTAAATTGATTTGTTTATAATATAAAGTTAGGTGATTATTAGGTGATATGAAATGAATGGTGTAGATTAAAGATAATATAATATTTGAAATGGATGGTGTAGATTAAAAGATGATCTTTAAATGAATGGTTTAGATTAAATGAATGATAAGATTTTTGGCTATAAATAGAAGCCTTAACTTAAGGATTTTTCATAAACTTCCTTACTTGTTCTTTCTTTCTCTCTCTAAATACTTCTTGTGAAAGTTCTCTCTATGTGTGCATAAGTCATCTTGAGTATTTGTGAAGATCTATAAGTATACGTGTATTGTTCAAGTTAATCAACCTCATTTAAATTAATATCCAGTCACGTGTTACGGTAAGGGATACCATCTTTTTCATCTTCCATTATTCAAACATACTATGGTAAGGGATTATCATTATTTGATTCTCGATAATAATATTGTTTCTTCCTTACTCATAAGACGTGCCTTTTATTTCCATGTATTAAATTGTGGGAATAACCTTACGGAGCGGATTGCCGCCTGTTGGTGAATAACCTTTCGTATTCATTCATTATTAATCTCTGAGAATAACCTTACGGAGCGGATTGCCGCCTGTTTGGTGAATAACTCTTTGTACTCAAATTCTATTAAATTGTGGGAATAACCTTACGGAGCGGATTGCCGCATGTTTGGTGAATAACTCTTTGTACTCAAATTCTATTAAATTGTGGGAATAACCTTACGGAGCGGATTGCCGCCTGTTGGTGAATAACCCTTTGTATTAATTTCCTTCACCTTTTGTTAATCAAACCTGCTACGGTAAGGGATATTATTTTCTTTCATACTCCTAAATCGAAATTTATTATGGAACTATTGCTTCTATAATTCCTGAAAATATTATATGTTCCATAATAGTTGAACTTCATTATTTCAACTGAACCTTCCTATTTACGTGAACCCTTCTATTGAATTGTAACCGTTATTCTGAACTGTGGATCTTGAATATCATTTTTAAATTTCACTCCACATCATGTTGACAATTTGGACATTATTTGAATCTGTACAAAGTAAACTTCCGATACTTATTGTTATCCTATTTCTTCTGTTCATCATTTATATCATTCTAATTATCCAAAAATCAAGCTGTTGTGAATATCTGTGGCCGGGGGCACAGATGTGATATATTTGTTGAACAGATGATAGGTTAAAGGCGATATAATAGGTTAAAGGCGATACATCTGTTCGGTGTCTTTTATGGCACGTGGTGAATGTTCTCTTTGGCCCGTAGTGCAAAGATGAACTGTTGTTTGGTATGATTATGACCAAAGGCTGAATCTGGTATAATCATGACCGTTGGTGTGTTATATTGAATGTCTTTGGCCCGTAGTGCAAAGATGAACTGTTGATCTGCATGATTATGATCAGGAACTGTGAATTTGTATTATCTTGACTAATGATATTTCAGATGATAAAAGTTGATGATGTTTTTCCTAAAAAGAGAACCGAGTGGACATTATAGTCTGCATTATTCTTCTAATAGATTACTCATTCCGCTGCTATTATTGATCTGAACGTTGTTTAAGAATTTAACTGCAGTTTTTGATATAAACCTTGTAGTCTATTGTATTCTATCAAGAACTCAACTGTTGAAGACTAATGATAATTTATTCGTCATTATCTTAGTCATGTTATTCTTTACTGGGCTATTTGAGCTCACCCTTTCTTTTGTTCCATTGTTTTTCAACAGGAGATGAAAACATAACAGGGTCTAGCCGGGGAATGGAGTGAGGGTCCGAGGAATAGTTATCATAGTCTTCACGTTTTGTAAAATAGTGTGGCAATAATAGTGAAGACTTAGTTGTGTATTATTATACACTGTATTGTAGTACGTTGTGCTTTGTTGTAATAATTTTGTTGTAGTCTTTTGACGACTCAAGTTTGGGCTGTGTGGGCCCAGATTTGGGGGCGTCACAGTTGGCATCAGAGCTTAGGGATATGGTCTTTAATGGAGATCTGGGGTAGAACTAGGAGGGGAGAGACAAATAGAATCAGTCACTAGTGTGTCCTACCTAAAATAGATTTTATTATCTAATGAGTCGATTTGAATGTAGGAACATGAAGAGATGAGTCAGTTTATTTGAACTAACATTTATTTTGTGACCACAGTTAATTATGGCATCTGGAAATCAGGAGGTTAACTATGAAATTACCGAAACAAATGTAGCTGCAAAACAAGAGGCGACGAATAATCTTCTTACAAACTCAGAGTTGAATCATTTGCCTAAGGCAAAAATTATGCGTGTTCTATCCAGTAAGGATGAAGGTGAAAGCTCTGCTACAGTCGTTCCAGATCCATTCTTAGAAGCAATTAAAGGAAGTAACGAACTTGCGGAAATTATTGCCTTTAATTTACTCACTAATTGGGAGAGTGATATCACCTGGTTATGCTCTATAACAAAGGATCAGAATATATGGACTTTTCATATTAGTCTTTGGGATTTATGGTGTTCCAGCTATGATTTTCAAGATTATTTAAAAATGATGTTTCTATACTTTTGGGCGTTACAATTTAGAGGAATTCAGGTTAAGTTAGTCACTATCGTGGAAACTGCAGTCTATCGAAAATACTATTTTAATGGAAATCATTGGTACCTTACTACTGATGAAGTTGATGAACCCGAGAAACAGTTTGCTAGAAAATTATTCAGTGGTATTCCCATGGTTGAAATACGTGAAGATCCGAATGAAGTATTCGGGATTCAATTTGACGATAACAGTCAAGAAACCGAATGAGGTGATAACCGGTAAGCTATTCATAAATTCTCGTGAAGTCTATGCCATATTAGATACTGGCTCTATCCACTCCTTTATCTCACCTATATGTACTCAACGTTTAAATTTGACTATTGAAAACTTAAATCTTGTCTTATCAGTTGAAACCTCATTGGGAGAAATACCTATTACATTTACTATCTATAAATCTTGCCTAAGTTCAAATCAACAACCTCACATTACCTGTTGACCTTATTTCTTTAGAGATGCATGAATTTGATGTGATTTTAGGAATTGATTGGTTGACTACCCATCATGCTAAAATTGATTGTTTTCATAAGATTATTAGTTTTCATATTCCTAATCAACATGTCATGCAAATTCAAGCAACTAAACCATTGAAATCTATAACTGTTATTTCTAGCCATAAAGCCATTCGTTTATTGAAAAACGGATGTCAAGCCTTTTTAGCTCATGTCACTGATTTGAACAAAAACACGTCAAACTTGTATGATATTCCCATTGTTAATGAGTTTCCTGACGTTTTTTTTTTCTGAGGAACTTTCTGGCTTACCCCAAACCGTGAAATTGAATTTTGTATCGATCTTGAACTCGACACTAAGCCCATTTTTAAAGTCCCACACCAAATGGCTCCCATAGAACACAAGGAGTTGAAAGTTTAATTACTAGATATCGGTATCATTCATTCTAGTACAAAACTTATATCGAGCGAGGAATGCGAGAAGAGTTTTCAAGAACTCAAGAGGAGACTTGTTTCAGCTCCTGTTCTGACCATACCATCAGGATCAGGAGAATTTGTTATCTACAGCGATGCTTCTGGCAAACGTCTAGGTTGTGTCCTTATGCAACATGGAAAGGTTATAGCCTATGCCTCTCGACAACTCAAAGATTATGAGAAAAATTATCCTACTCATGATCTAGAGTTGGCAGCAGTCGTTTTCGCGTTAAAGATCTGGAGACACTACTTGTACGGAGAAAAAGTGGATATCTATACGGATCATAAAAGTCTCAAGTATTTCTTCACCCAGAAGGAACTCAACATGCGACAACGACGTTGGCTTGAGCTGTTGAAGGATTATGACCACACAATCCAGTATCACCCGGGAAAGGCGAACGTTGTAGCTGACGCTTTGAGCAGAAAATCTTATGCAAGTACAAGTGCACTGCTGACAACACAAAAGTGTATTTTGTACGACTTGCAAAAGATGGAGATAGAGCTAAAGACACCAGGGACCCACTCGAAGATTGCTCACGTGCGAGTAGAACCAACTTTAATCGATAAAATTAAAGCTGCTCAAGCTACCGATCCGGAACTGATAAACATGATAAAGAAAGTACAAGAAGGTGCCATTCCCGAAGCAAGAATCGACGAGAAAGGAATACTTTGAGTCAACTCTCGACTCTGTGTTCCTAACGATCCTGAATTAAAGCATAAAATCATGATGGAGGCACACAACACGCCGTTTGCAATCCACCGAGGAGGTACCAAGACGTATCGAGATCTTCGACATACATTTTGGTGGAACAATATGAAAAGAGAGATTGCGGAGTTTATCTCAAGGTGCCTAACTTGTCAACGTGTCAAGGTAGAACATCAAGTTCCTAAAGGTCCATTACAATCACTTGAAGTTCCCGAATGGAAGTGGGAACACATCAATATGGACTTCGTGACGGGTCTTCCAAAAGTTTCTCAAGGCTTAGATGCAATTTGGGTGATCGTAGATAGATTGACCAAATCTGCTCATTTATTGCCTATACGAGAAAACTTTTCACTTGAACGTCTTGCCGGTATGTACATAAATGAGATCGTGAGATTGCATGGCATGCCAGTTTCCATAGTTTCTGATCGAGATCCTACATTCACTTCACGCTTTTGGACCAGTCTACAAAAAGCTATGGGCACTGAACTACGTTTTAGTTCTGCATATCATCCTCAAACGGACGCACAATCGGAAAGGACGATCCAGACCCTCGAAGATCTTTTGAGACTTTGTGTATTAGACTTCAAAGGAAGATGGGATAAGTACTTGCCGTTGGTGGAATTTTCTTACAACAACAGTTACCAAGCAAGCATAGGCATGGCTCCATTCGAGGCATTGTATGGAAGGAAGTGTCGCTCTCCAATATGTTGGAATGAGGTAGGAGAAGCAAAATTGTTGGGACCCGAGTTGGTACGCTTGACGACCGAAAAGATCCAAATGATCCGACAACGAATACAGACCGCACAAGAACGACAAAAGAGTTATGCTGATCTTCATCGGAGAGACGAAAATTTCAACGTCGGAGATCATGTATTCTTACGTGTTTCTCCATGGAAAGGGGTTACGAGATTCGGAAAGAGAGGAAAGCTCAACCCTCGATTTATTGGCCCATTTGAAATCCTCGATCGAATAGGAATCGTAGCCTACAGACTAGCCCTACCACCAAGTATGTCTCGCATCCATAACGTTTTTCACATATCTATGTTACGTAAATATGTGAAGGACCCAAACCACGTCATTGAGTTAGAACCAGACGTTATAGCAGATGATTTAACATACGAGGAGGTACCTGTTAAGATCCTGTATAAGAAGGAGCAGATCCTACGCTCAAAGGTTATACCTCAAGTTAAGGTTTTATGGAGGAACTAAGATACTGAGGAAATGACCTGGGAGCTAGAATCTGAGATGAAATCTAAGTATCCTTACCTCTTCGATATGTCAGGTACGTCAATTTCGGGGACGAAATTTCATAAGGAGGGAAGGTTGTAAGACCCCGAATTTTATGAAATACAAATTTTAATTTTTCTTCATATAGATATTTTTTTAAACAGTAAGTGGTTAAATCGATAAAGTTAAAAGTTAAGGATGTTATGTGCAAATTTTATTTTGTCGGACAATATTCGTTTGGTCGGGGAATATTCGTTTGGTCCGACGGCGCCGAAATAACAAATTATTGGTGGACCCCACAACGGAATATTTGTCGGATATAGAAAACGACAGAAATAACCTTTTTAAATAAAAATAGTCAACGGAACTGTTAAAATACCGGTGATAAAAGAATAGTAGCATACGGTAGTTATTGGTATTTTCTGTAGCACTCGGTACTCTACAGTAACACACGGTATTGCATAGTGTCTCATATTATTGGTCTGATAATTGACACCGTAACTGTTACGCATCATTTCATCGATAATTGTCACTGCATAATATTTTATATTATCAATTCAATAATTGTTGTTACACAGTATTTTGCATTATTGATTTAATAATTGTCATTACACTGTATTTTATATTATTGAGTCAATAATTGTTGTTGCACTGTTTTAAAATTATTGAACCTAATAATTGTCACAGTAACATATGCACAGTAATTCACATTATTGAATCAATAATTGTCATTACACAGTAACGTATGCTTTATTTTACATTATTGTTATCTCTATTATGATGTTATTTAAACAGTTGTATTTCATTAATTTATTGACTTGATATCTAAGAGCTAACTATACTGTATTTATAACAATTAGTCATAATAATTGAATTGATAAAGTTATTTGTTTATAATATAAAGTTAGGTGATTATTAGGTGATATGAAATGAATGGTGTAGATTAAAGTGTGAATTATTGTTGAATAATTGAATTGATTTGTTTATAATATAAAGTTAGGTGATTATTAGGTGATATGAAATGAATGGTGTAGATTAAAGTGTGAATTATTGTTGAATAATTAAATTGATTTGTTTATAATATAAAGTTAGGTGATTATTAGGTGATATGAAATGAATGGTGTAGATTAAAGATAATATAATATTTGAAATGGATGGTGTAGATTAAAAGATGATCTTTAAATGAATGGTTTAGATTAAATGAATGATAAGATTTTTGGCTATAAATAGAAGCCTTAACTTAAGGATTTTTCATAAACTTCCTTACTTGTTCTTTCTTTCTCTCTCTAAATACTTCTTGTGAAAGTTCTCTCTATGTGTGCATAAGTCATCTTGAGTATTTGTGAAGATCTATAAGTATACGTGTACTGTTCAAGTTAATCAACCTCATTTAAATTAATATCCAGTCACGTGTTACGGTAAGGGATACCATCTTTTTCATCTTCCATTATTCAAACATACTATGGTAAGAGATTATCATTATTTGATTCTCGATAATAATATTGTTTCTTCCTTACTCATAAGACGTGCCTTTTATTTCCATGTATTAAATTGTGGGAATAACCTTACGGAGCGGATTGCCGCCTGTTGGTGAATAACCTTTCGTATTCATTCATTATTAATCTCTGAGAATAACCTTACGGAGCGGATTGCCGCCTGTTTGGTGAATAACTCTTTGTACTCAAATTCTATTAAATTGTGGGAATAACCTTACGGAGCGGATTGCCGCCTGTTTGGTGAATAACTCTTTGTACTCAAATTCTATTAAATTGTGGGAATAACCTTACGGAGCGGATTGCCGCCTGTTGGTGAATAACCCTTTGTATTAATTTCCTTCACCTTTTGTTAATCAAACCTGCTACGGTAAGGGATATTATTTTCTTTCATACTCCTAAATCGAAATTTATTATGGAACTATTGCTTCTATAATTCCTGAAAATATTATATGTTCCATAATAGTTGAACTTCATTATTTCAACTGAACCTTCCTATTTACGTGAACCCTTCTATTGAATTGTAACCGTTATTCTGAACTGTGGATCTTGAATATCATTTTTAAATTTCACTCCACATCATGTTGACAATTTGGACATTATTTGAATCTGTACAAAGTAAACTTCCGATACTTATTGTTATCCTATTTCTTCTGTTCATCATTTATATCATTCTAATCATCCAAAAATCAAGCTGTTGTGAATATCTGTGGCCGGGGGCACATATGTGATATATTTGTTAAACAGATGATAGGTTAAAGGCGATATAATAGGTTAAAGGCGATACATCTGTTCGGTGTCTTTTATGGCACGTGGTGAATGTTCTCTTTGGCCCGTAGTGCAAAGATGAACTGTTGTTTGGTATGATTATGACCAAAGGCTGAATCTGGTATAATCATGACCGTTGGTGTTATATTGAATGTCTTTGGCCCGTAGTGCAAAGATGAACTGTTGATCTGCATGATTATGATCAGGAACTGTGAATTTGTATTATCTTGACTAATGATATTTCAGATGATAAAAGTTGATGATGTTTTTCCTAAAAAGAGAACCGAGTGGACATTATAGTCTGCATTATTCTTCTAATAGATTACTCATTCCGCTGCTATTATTGATCTGAACGTTGTTTAAGAATTTAACTGCAGTTTTTGATATAAACCTTGTAGTCTATTGTATTCTATCAAGAACTCAACTGTTGAAGACTAATGATAATTTATTCGTCATTATCTTAGTCATGTTATTCTTTACTGGGCTATTTGAGCTCACCCTTTCTTTTGTTCCATTGTTTTTCAACAGGAGATGAAAACATAACAGGGTCTAGCCGGGGAATGGAGTGAGGGTCCGAGGAATAGTTATCATAGTCTTCACGTTTTGTAAAATAGTGTGGCAATAATAGTGAAGACTTAGTTGTGTATTATTATACACTGTATTGTAGTACGTTGTGCTTTGTTGTAATAATTTTGTTGTAGTCTTTTGACGACTCAAGTTTGGGCTGTGTGGGCCAAATTTGGGGGCGTCACAACAGAAATAACCTTTTTAAATAAAAATAGTCAACGGAACTGTTAAAATACCGGTGATAAAAGAATAGTAGCATACGGTAGTTATTGGTATTTTCTGTAGCACTCGGTACTCTACAGTAACACACGGTATTGCATAGTGTCTCATATTTTTTGTCTGATAATTGACACCGTAACTGTTACGCATCATTTCATCGATAATTGTCACTGCATAATATTTTATATTATCAATTCAATAATTGTTGTTACACAGTATTTTGCATTATTGATTTAATAATTGTCATTACACTGTATTTTATATCATTGAGTCAATAATTATTGTTGCACTGTTTTTAAAATTATTGAACCTAATAATTGTCACAGTAACATATGCACAGTAATTCACATTATTGAATCAATAATTGTCATTACACAGTAACGTATGCTTTATTTTACATTATTGTTATCTCTATTATGATGTTATTTAAACAGTTGTATTTCATTAATTTATTGACTTGATATCTAAGAGCTAACTATACTGTATTTATAACAATTAGTCATAATAATTGAATTGATAAAGTTATTTGTTTATAATATAAAGTTAGGTGATTATTAGGTGATATGAAATGAATGGTGTAGATTAAAGTGTGAATTATTGTTGAATAATTGAATTGATTTGTTTATAATATAAAGTTAGGTGATTATTAGGTGATATGAAATGAATGGTGTAGATTAAAGTGTGAATTATTGTTGAATAATTAAAATGATTTGTTTATAATATAAAGTTAGGTGATTATTAGGTGATATGAAATGAATGGTGTAGATTAAAGATAATATAATATTTGAAATGGATGGTGTAGATTAAAAGATGATCTTTAAATGAATGGTTTAGATTAAATGAATGATAAGATTTTTGGCTATAAATAGAAGCCTTAACTTAAGGATTTTTCATAAACTTCCTTACTTGTTCTTTCTTTCTCTCTCTAAATACTTCTTGTGAAAGTTCTCTCTAAGTGTGCTTAAGTCATCTTGAGTATTTGTGAAGATCTATAAGTATACGTGTACTGTTCAAGTTAATCAACCTCATTTAAATCAATATCCAGTCACGTGTTGAGGTAAGGGATACCATCTTTTTCATCTTCCATTATTCAAACATACTATGGTAAGGGATTATCATTATTTGATTCTCGATAATAATATTGTTTCTTCCTTACTCATAAGACGTGCCTTTTATTTCCATGTATTAAATTGTGGGAATAACCTTACGGAGCGGATTGCCGCCTGTTGGTGAATAACCTTTCGTATTCATTCATTATTAATCTCTGAGAATAACCTTACGGAGCGAATTGCCGCCTGTTTGGTGAATAACTCTTTCGTATTCAAATTCTATTAAATTGTGGGAATAACCTTACGGAGCGGATTGCCGCCTGTTGGTGAATAACCTTTCGTATTCATTCATTATTAATCTCTGAGAATAACCTTACGGAGCGGATTGCCGCCTGTTTGGTGAATAACTCTTTGTACTCAAATTCTATTAAATTGTGGGAATAACCTTACGGAGCGGTTTGCCGCCTGTTGGTGAATAACCCTTTGTATTAATTTCCTTCACCTTTTGTTAATCAAACCTGCTACGGTAAGGGATATTATTTTCTTTCATACTCCTAAATCGAAATCTATTATGGAACTATTGCTTCTATAATTCCTGAAAATATTATATGTTCCATAATAGTTGAACTTCATTATTTCAACTGAACCTTCCTATTTACGTGAACCTTTCTATTGAATTGTAACCGTTATTCTGAACTGTGGATCTTGAATATCATTTTTGAATTTCACTCCACATCATGTTGACAATTTGGACATTATTTGAATCTGTACAAAGTAAACTTCCGATACTTATTGTTATCCTATTTCTTCTGTTCATCATTTATATCATTCTAATCATCCAAAAATCAAGCTGTTGTGAATATCTGTGGCCGGGGGCACAGATGTGATATATTTGTTGAACAGATGATAGGTTAAAGGCGATATAATAGGTTAAAGGCAATACATCTGTTCGGTGTCTTTTATGGCACGTGGTGAATGTTCTCTTTGGCCCGTAGTGCAAAGATGAACTGTTGTTTGGTATGATTATGACCAAAGGCTGAATCTGGTATAATCATGACCGTTGGTGTTATATTGAATGTCTTTGGCCCGTAGTGCAAAGATGAACTGTTGATCTGCATGATTATGATCAGGAACTGTGAATTTGTATTATCTTGACTAATGATATTTCAGATGATAAAAGTTGATGATGTTTTTCCTAAAAAGAGAACCGAGTGGACATTATAGTCTGCATTATTCTTCTAATAGATTACTCATTCCGCTGCTATTATTGATCTGAACGTTGTTTAAGAATTTAACTGCAGTTTTTGATATAAACCTTGTAGTCTATTGTATTCTATCAAGAACTCAACTGTTGAAGACTAATGATAATTTATTCGTCATTATCTTAGTCATGATATTCTTTACTGGGCTATTTGAGCTCACCCTTTCTTTTGTTCCATTGTTTTTCAACAGGAGATGAAAACATAACAGGGTCTAGCCGGGGAATGGAGTGAGGGTCCGAGGAATAGTTATCATAGTTTTCACGTTTTGTAAAATAGTGTGGCAATAATAGTGAAGACTTAGTTGTGTATTATTATACACTGTATTGTTGTACGTTGTGCTTTGTTGTAATAATTTTGTTGTAGTATTTTGACGACTCAAGTTTGGGCTGTGTGGGCCCAGATTTGGGGGCGTCACAGTTGGCATCAGAGCTTAGGGATATGGTCTTTAATGGAGATCTGGGGTTAGAACTAGGAGGGGAGAGACGAATAGAATCAATCACTAGTGTGTCCTACCTAAATTAGATTTTTTTTTATCTAATGAATCGATTTGAATGTAGGAACATGAAGAGATGAGTCAGTTTATTTGAACTAACATTTATTTTGTGACCACAGTTAATTATGGCATCTGGAAATCAGGAGGTTAACTATGAAATTACCGAAACAAATGTAGCTGCAAAACAAGAGGCGACGAATAATCTTCTTACAAACTCAGAGTTGAATCATTTGCCTAAGGCAAAAATTATGCGTGTTCTATCCAGTAAGGATGAAGGTGAAAGCTCTGCTACAGTCGTTCCAGATCCATTCTTAGAAGCAATTAAAGGAAGTAACGAACTTACGGAAATTATTGCCTTTAATTTACTCACTAATTGGGAGAGTGATATCACCTGGTTATGCTCTATAACAAAGGATCAGAATATATGGACTTTTCATATTAGTCTTTGGGATTTATGGTGTTCCAGCTATGATTTTCAAGATTATTTAAAAATGATGTTTCTATACTTTTGGGCGTTACAATTTAGAGGAATTCAGGTTAAGTTAGTCACTATCGTGGAAACTGCAGTCTATCGAAAATACTATTTTAATGGAAATCATTGGTACCTTACTACTGATGAAGTTGATGAACCCGAGAAACAGTTTGCTAGAAAATTATTCAGTGGTATTCCCATGGTTGAAATACGTGAAGATCCGAATGAAGTATTCGGGATTCGATTTGACGAT
Source organism: Hedera helix (assembly GCA_947179155.2). Taxonomy (NCBI): domain Eukaryota; kingdom Viridiplantae; phylum Streptophyta; class Magnoliopsida; order Apiales; family Araliaceae; genus Hedera; species Hedera helix. The sequence continues at coordinate 9,637,315 of OX359283.1, forward strand.
AACAGTCAAGAAACCGAATGAGGTGATAACCGGTAAGTTATTCATAAATTCTCGTGAAGTCTATGCCATATTAGATACTGGCTCTATCCACTCTTTTATCTCACCTATATGTACTCAACGTTTAAATTTGACTATTGAAAACTTAAATCTTGTCTTATCAGTTGAAACCTCATTGGGAGAAATACCTATTACATTTACTATCTATAAATCTTGCCTAGTTCAAATCAACAACCTCACATTACCTGTTGACCTTATTTCTTTGGAGATGCGTGAATTTGATGTGATTTTAGGAATTGATTGGTTGACTACCCATAATGCTAAAATTGATTATTTTCATAAGATTATTAGTTTTCATATTCCTAATCAACCTGTTATGCAAATTCAAGCAACTAAACCATTGAAATCTATAACTGTTATTTCTAGCCATAAAGCCATTCGTTTATTGAAAAACGGATGTCAAGCCTTTTTAGATCATGTTACTGATTTGAACAAAAATACGTCAAACTTATTCCCATTGTTAATGAGTTTCCTGACGTTTTTCTTGAAGAACCTCCTGGCTTACCCCCAAACCGGGAAATTGAATTTTATATTGATCTTGAACCCGGTACCAAGCCCATTTCCAAAGCTCCATACCGAATGGCTCCCATTGAACTTCAAGAGTTAAAAGTCCAACTACAGGAATTGTTGGATACCGGTTTCATTCGTCTGAGTGCATCACCTTGGGGTGCTCCTGTTCTATTTGTGAAGAAGAAAGACGGGAGTATGAGATTGTGCATTGACTACCGAGAATTGAACCATGTCACCATCAAAAACAGGTACCCGTTACCTCGGATTGATGACATGTTTGATCAATTGCAAGGCGCTCAACATTTCTCAAAGATTGATCTCCGTTCTGGATATCATCAGTTAAAGGTTAAAGCTGAGGACATTCCAAAGACTGCTTTCAGAACTCGTTATGGGCATTATGAGTTCTTAGTCATGCCTTTTGGACTAACTAATGCTCCTGCAGCTTTCATGGACATGATGAACCGGATATTCAAGGAACATTTGGATCATTTTGTGGTTGTCTTTATTGATGACATCCTCATATACTCCAAGAGTCGCGAGGATCATGAACAACACCTGAGATTGATACTCCAAAAGCTCCGTGAAAACAAATTATATGCCAAGTTGAAGAAATGTGAGTTCTGGCTTGAGGAGGTCGCGTTTCTTGGGCATGTGATTTCTAGTCAAGGAATATCAGTCGATTCTGCGAAGATTGAAACGGTACTAAATTGGGAACAACCCAAAACAGTAACCGAAGTCCGAAGTTTTCTGGGTCTAGCTGGTTATTATCGGAGATTCGTAGAAGGATTTTCTCGAATCGCCACTCCATTAACGCAGCTTACTCGGAAAAGCACAAAATTCATATGGAGCGAGGAATGCGAGAAAAGTTTCCAAGAACTCAAGAAGAGACTGGTTTCAGCTCCTGTTCTGACCATACCATCAAGATCAGGAGAATTTGTTATCTACAGCGATGCTTCTGGCAAAGGTCTAGGCTGTGTCCTTATGCAACATGGAAAGGTTATAGCCTACGCCTCTCGACAACTCAAAGATTATGAGAAAAATTATCCTACTCATGATCTAGAGTTGGCAGCAGTCGTTTTCGCGTTGAAGATCTGGAGACACTACTTATACGGAGAAAAAGTGGATATCTATACGGATCATAAAAGTCTCAAGTATTTCTTCACCCAGAAGGAACTCAACATGCGACAACGACGTTGGCTTGAGCTGTTAAAGGATTATGACCACACAATCCAGTATCACCCGGGAAAGGCGAACGTTGTAGCTGACGCTTTAAGCAGAAAATCTTATGCAAGTACAAGTGCACTGCTGACAACACAAAAGTGTATTTTGTACGACTTGCAAAAGATGGAGATAGAGCTAAAGACACCAGGGACCCACTCGAAGATTGCTCACGTGCGAGTAGAACCAACTTTAATCGATAAAATTAAAGCTGCTCAAGCTACCGATCCGGAACTGATAAACATGATAAAGAAAGTACAAGAAGGTGCCATTCCCGAAGCAAGAATCGACGAGAAAGGAATACTTCGAGTCAACTCTCGACTCTGTGTTCCTAACGATCCTGAGTTAAAGCATAAAATCATGATGGAGGCACACAACACGCCGTTTGCAATCCACCCAGGAGGTACCAAGATGTATCGAGATCTTCGTCATACATTTTGGTGGAACAATATGAAAAGAGAGATTGCGGAATTTATCTCAAGGTGCCTAACTTGTCAACGTGTCAAGGCAGAGCATCAAGTTCCTAAAGGTCCATTACAATCACTTGAAGTTCCCGAATGGAAGTGGGAACACATCAATATGGACTTCGTGACGGGTCTTCCAAAAGTTTCTCAAGGCTTAGATGCAATTTGGGTGATCGTAGATAGATTGACCAAATCTGCTCATTTCTTGCCTATACGAGAAAACTTTTCACTTGAACGTCTTGCCGGTATGTACATAAATGAGATCGTGAGATTGCATGGCATGCCAGTTTTCATAGTTTCTGATCGAGATCCTAGATTCACTTCACGCTTTTGGATCAGTCTACAAAAAGCTATGGGCACTGAACTACGTTTTAGTTCTGCATACCATCCTCAAACGGACGGACAATCGGAAAGGACGATCCAGACCCTCGAAGATCTTTTGAGACTTTGTGTATTAGACTTCAAAGGAAGTTGGGATAAGTACTTGCCGTTGGTGGAATTTTCTTACAACAACAGTTACCAAGCAAGCATAGGCATGGCTCCATTCGAGGCATTGTATGGAAGGAAGTGTCGCTCTCCAATATGTTGGAATGAGGTAGGAGAAGCAAAATTGTTGGGACCCGAGTTGGTACGCTTGACGACCGAAAAGATCCAAATGATCCGACAACGAATACAGACCGCACAAGAACGACAAAAGAGTTATGCTGATCTTCATCGGAGAGACGAAAATTTCAACGTCGGAGATCATGTATTCTTGCGTGTTTCTCCATGGAAAGGGGTTACGAGATTCGGAAAGAGAGGAAAGCTCAACCCTCGATTTATTGGCCCATTTGAAATCCTCGATCGAATAGGAACCGTAGCCTACAGACTAGCCCTACCACCAAGTATGTCTCGCATCCATAACGTTTTTCACATATCTATGTTACGTAAATATGTGAAGGACCCAAACCACGTCATTGAGTTAGAACCAGACGTTATAGCAGAGGATTTAACATACGAGGAAGTACCTGTTAAGATCCTGGATAAGAAGGAGCAGATCCTACGCTCAAAGGTTATACCTCAAGTTAAGGTTTTATGGAGGAACCAAGATACTGAGGAAATGACCTGGGAGCTAGAATCTGAGATGAAATCTAAGTATCCTTACCTCTTCGATATGTCAGGTACGTCAATTTCGGGGACGAAATTTCATAAGGAGGGGAGGTTGTAAGACCCCGAATTTTATGAAATACAAAATTTAATTTTTCTTCATATAGATATTTTTTTTAAACAGTAAGTGGTTAAATCGATAAAGTTAAAAGTTAAGGATGTTATGTGCAAATTTTATTTTTGTCGGACAATATTCGCTTTGTCGGGGAATATTCGTTTGGTCGGGGAATATTCGTGCCGTACGACGGCGCCGAAATAATAAATTATTGGTGGACCCCACAACGGAATATTTGTCGGATATAGAAAACGACAGAAATAACCTTTTTAAATAAAAATAGTCAACGGAACTGTTAAAATACCGGTGATAAAAGAATAGTAGCATACGGTAGTTATTGGTATTTTCTGTAGCACTCGGTACTCTACAGTAACACACGGTATTGCATAGTGTCTCATATTTTTTGTCTGATAATTGACACCGTAACTGTTACGCATCATTTCATCGATAATTGTCACTGCATAATATTTTATATTATCAATTCAATAATTGTTGTTACACAGTATTTTGCATTATTGATTTAATAATTGTCATTACACTGTATTTTATATCATTGAGTCAATAATTGTTGTTGCACTGTTTTTAAAATTATTGAACCTAATAATTGTCACAGTAACATATGCACAGTAATTCACATTATTGAATCAATAATTGTCATTACACAGTAACGTATGCTTTATTTTACATTATTGTTATCTCTATTATGATGTTATTTAAACAGTTGTATTTCATTAATTTATTGACTTGATATCTAAGAGCTAACTATACTGTATTTATAACAATTAGTCATAATAATTGAATTGATAAAGTTATTTGTTTAAAATATAAAGTTAGGTGATTATTAGGTGATATGAAATGAATGGTGTAGATTAAAGTGTGAATTATTGTTGAATAATTGAATTGATTTGTTTATAATATAAAGTTAGGTGATTATTAGGTGATATGAAATGAATGGTGTAGATTAAAGATAATATAATATTTGAAATGGGTGGTGTAGATTAAAAGATGATCTTTAAATGAATGGTTTAGATTAAATGAATGATAAGATTTTTGGCTATAAATAGAAGCCTTAACTTAAGGATTTTTCATAAACTTCCTTACTTGTTCTTTCTTTCTCTCTCTAAATACTTCTTGTGAAAGTTCTCTCTAAGGGTGCTTAAGTCATCTTGAGTATTTGTGAAGATCTATAAGTATACGTGTACTGTTCAAGTTAATCAACCTCATTTAAATCAATATCCAGTCACGTGTTGAGGTAAGGGATACCATCTTTTTCATCTTCCATTATTCAAACATACTATGGTAAGGGATTATCATTATTTGATTCTCGATAATAATATTGTTTCTTCCTTACTCATAAGACGTGCCTTTTATCTCCATGTATTAAATTGTGGGAATAACCTTACGGAGCGGATTGCCGCCTGTTGGTGAATAACCTTTCGTATTCATTCATTATTAATCTCTGAGAATAACCTTACGGAGCGAATTGCCGCCTGTTTGGTGAATAACTCTTTCGTATTCAAATTCTATTAAATTGTGGGAATAACCTTACGGAGCGGATTGCCGCCTGTTGGTGAATAACCTTTTGTATTCATTCATTATTAATCTCTGAGAATAACCTTACGGAGCGGATTGCCGCCTGTTTGGTGAATAACTCTTTGTACTCAAATTCTATTAAATTGTGGGAATAACCTTACGGAGCGGTTTGCCGCCTGTTGGTGAATAACCCTTTGTATTAATTTCCTTCACCTTTTGTTAATCAAACCTGCTACGGTAAGGGATATTATTTTCTTTCATACTCCTAAATCGAAATCTATTATGGAACTATTGCTTCTATAATTCCTGAAAATATTATATGTTCCATAATAGTTGAACTTCATTATTTCAACTGAACCTTCCTATTTACGTGAACCTTTCTATTGAATTGTAACCGTTATTCTGAACTGTGGATCTTGAATATCATTTTTGAATTTCACTCCACATCATGTTGACAATTTGGACATTATTTGAATCTGTACAAAGTAAACTTCCGATACTTATTGTTATCCTATTTCTTCTGTTCATCATTTATATCATTCTAATCATCCAAAAATCAAGCTGTTGTGAATATCTGTGGCCGGGGGCACATATGTGATATATTTGTTGAACAGATGATAGGTTAAAGGCGATATAATAGGTTAAAGGCGATACATCTGTTCGGTGTCTTTTATGGCACGTGGTGAATGTTCTCTTTGGCCCGTAGTGCAAAGATGAACTGTTGTTTGGTATGATTATGACCAAAGGCTGAATCTGGTATAATCATGACCGTTGGTGTTATATTGAATGTCTTTGGCCCGTAGTGCAAAGATGAACTGTTGATCTGCATGATTATGATCAGGAACTGTGAATTTGTATTATCTTGACTAATGATATTTCAGATGATAAAAGTTGATGATGTTTTTCCTAAAAAGAGAACCGAGTGGACATTATAGTCTGCATTATTCTTCTAATAGATTACTCATTCCGCTGCTATTATTGATCTGAACGTTGTTTAAGAATTTAACTGCAGTTTTTGATATAAACCTTGTAGTCTATTGTATTGTATCAAGAACTCAACTGTTGAAGACTAATGATAATTTATTCGTCATTATCTTAGTCATGTTATTCTTTACTGGGCTATTTGAGCTCACCCTTTCTTTTGTTCCATTGTTTTTCAACAGGAGATGAAAACATAACAGGGTCTAGCCGGGGAATGGAGTGAGGGTCCGAGGAATAGTTATCATAGTCTTCACGTTTTGTAAAATAGTGTGGCAATAATAGTGAAGACTTAGTTGTGTATTATTATACACTGTATTGTAGTACGTTGTGCTTTGTTGTAATAATTTTGTTGTAGTCTTTTGACGACTCAAGTTTGGGCTGTGTGGGCCCAGATTTGGGGGCGTCACAGTTGGCATCAGAGCTTAGGGATATGGTCTTTAATGGAGATCTGGGGTAGAACTAGGAGGGGAGAGACGAATAGAATCAGTCACTAGTGGGCTGTGTGGGCCCAGATTTGGGGGCGTCACACTAAATGCATATGGCAAGGTGGAGACCTAAAAGACCTGACTAGTGGTAAAAGATTTCAAATAAGGTCAATGAGTTGACTATAATGAAACTTTTCACTAGTGAAAATGCATATATCAATTCAGATTTTACTTGCAGTTGTAGCTTATTATACAAAAGGATGTATGTATGATACAACCAAGAGAATTTGTCTCCATATAGATGGAGTAAATCAAGTATGTAAGTTACAACGATCTAATTATGGATTGAAACAAGTTTCTCGAAAATGGAACATCCATTTTGATGAGACAATCAAAGGGGTTTGATTTTATCAAAGACGATGATGAACCAAGTGTGTACAAAGGTTAGTGGGAGCACTGTGACATTCCTAGTATTATATGGTGATATAATACTGATAAGGAATGACATACCGATGCTACAATCAGTAAAGATGTGGTTATCTAAACAATTCTCTGTGAAGGACTTGGGAGAAACATCTTATATTTTGGGGATAAAGTTCTATAGAGATAGGTCTAAAAGGATGCTTGGCTTATCCCAAGGAATGTACATTGATTATATGCTAAAGAAGTTTAGCATGAAAGATTCCAAGAAAGGGCTCATGCCGATGGGTTCTGAAATACATCTTTCGAAGAAGCAGGCCCCAAAGACACCTGAAGAGAGAGACCATATAAGTAAGACTCCTTATACCTCAACAATAGGATCTATCATGTACGGGATGATATGTATTTGACTTGATATTGCTTATGCATGATAAACATATATCAATTCATTTCTAGAGAAGAATATTATAAAAGAGTTTCTAATGATGAGTCTGATATAAAACTAGAGGGCTTAACAAACTCAAGTTTGTTCAGACTAACCAAGATAACAGCATATCCGTTTCAGGTAATATGATTACCTTGAACGGTGCTGTAGTGAGTTGGAAAAGTTCTAAACATCAAGGAGTTGTTGATTTAGTGACAAAGACATAGTAAATAACTATAAGTGAAGCTGGAAAGGTGATTGTTTGGTTCAACAAGTTCATTACAGAACTTATAATGGTTCCTAGCATTAAAGGAGTTTAATTTTCCAAAGAACCTAGGTCTCATCTGAAATCCAAACATACGTTGCAGCACTTTCATATGACTAGATGAATCATTGAAAATAAGACGACACCTAAAATATGGTAGACTCTTAGAACAACATTACAGATCCATTAACAAAAGCATTTACTAAGCAATTTGTACGCCACTTAGAGAAGAATGGTATGGGGATACCAAAGGGCGATTGGCTTTAGTGCAAGTGGGAGATTGAAAGTAGTATGCCCTCAAGCCAATCACATTTGAAGTGATAAGCATATGTTTTGTAATCTTGTTTATTTATTAATAAAAGAATTAAGGCATTTTTTTATTCATGATTAATTACTTGAATTAATCAAATGGATGAACCCATAGTTTTCGAGTAATGCTTTTAGAACCATGACGAGGATCATGATAATGATATCTAAATTCAAGATAGCTCAAAACTAAAATTGTTCCTAATCGTGAGATTACTAAAATGGGGATTAGTGAATCCGGATAGATTAGTATATACTATGCTTGCTCTTATAAAGAGGATGATTGATCTCATAATCATTTGTGTAGAGACACTAAAGCAAGTATGTAGGTGCTTATTAGAGAATAAGTTCACTAAACGTGACTCGCTCAAGGAACACTTAATGGAGTCTTACTTGCCTGTCAATAAGAGTTCTTTTTGTGATAGTAGTACAAGTGATCCTTTGACTTGAGATCATTATAGTATCTTGTGTATGATGAATTATATTTTGACATATTCCTTAAAACCTTTAGGGTGTATCAAAGGGTATGATTGGATATAATAAGTCATACATTGAGATAGGTGAATGATCAACAAAGAATCTACCACTTCTAGTAAAAGAAGGGAATGTCCTACGCGATTCGATAAATGACAACTTAGTAGTCCTTGGCCAAGGCAGAATGAAAATTAGAAAATAGTTTCTAATTTACATTAATTAAAGTTATTCATTTGAGGATTGAAATGCATATAATCAAATAAAATAAGACTTGACAGTAATACCATGTCTTATATTTGATTGGGACGTTGTGAGGTAGAAGGATTGAATTGTACGGTAACTATTCGCTGAATAGGTTCTTTTATGATTAAATGTTAAAATCTATATTATCTGGAAAGTCGTTGATCGCTAAGGGGGCTTACCATTATTATGGAATAAATATTATTTATTTAAATAAATTAAATAGTTTAATTTATTTATATAAATAAGATTAGAATAGTTCTAATTAATTTATTCTATAACCTGTTTAATATGGAGAACCTAAAGGGTCACACCGCAAAAGGAAAATAATTATTTAAGAAGTAAATGGCATAATTATAATAATGAATTAAGTATATTTAATTTATACTATGTGGATAAAATAAATTAAATAGCTTAATATTTATTATTTAGTATTTTGAAAATACTAATTATAAATTAATAAGAGGAGTCTTATTATTATTATTATTATTATTATTATTATTATTATTATTATTATTATTACTATTATCATTATTATTTATGTAACGACCCCGAAATTCGATCCACTTTATCACCTTAAATTTCATATTTATTAAACGTCATTTTCCTTACGTCCGAATTTCGGTCCGTTAATAAATCTTTAATTACCTTCTTTAATCCCTTGATTGATTTTATAAATCATCAATTACAAAAATTTCGGTATAAATTTTTCTTTTTCTCAATTCAATCATTGTAATAAAATATTTAGATATTTAAAATCTTTACATCTGGATCCTAGTCCATTATCATAAATCTCAACACTCACAATTTAATATTGTTCATCTCCGTACAATTATTTCTTAATTCATAATTCATAATTAGACATATAATAATTTCTATCGTAACAATTATCCTGATCAATCACAGTTCATAATTGAACTTTTATCATATCCAGATTCAACTTATATATACATACAATTCATCACAGTAATTAACAAATTTCTCACATTGAATTATAATATTAACAATATAACAATCACGTTTTCTACCTTCTAGGCAATTCATCTCTAACATAATCCAATATTCTTGAATTTCATTTCTTTCCTGCAAAAATATTTATTAAGCAAGTAATGAGCACAACGGGTCAGCAAGTTCAACAGTTTATGCTTCACATAGCACATACCTTAACATGCTCAGTGTGTGTCATACATCATGTGCTCATGCTTCTACCATAACAATATATCTCATATATATTCATATCGTTGCACAAAGTACACATTGTGGTCATATTAAACATGTATCACATAGCACATAATTTTTATGCATTTAAAACAAGAATTACATATCATAACAGTCCAACATTTAACATAAAAGGGACTGAAGAACTTGCCTGTAGTCCAATTATTTAAATTGATAGCTCAAACCCTTAATTCGATCAACCTATAATCATAAAATAATCAAATAATAATTATTTATCTCTTTATGATATTAATTTACTTAATTAATATCATCTCTGGGCCAATTATTAATTTATATGGCCAACTATAATAACCTCGTTCCTTAAATTATTAATATAACTTAATATCAACTCCTTCACTTCGGACAACCCAGCACATCGGACAAATTTTAACATATCTGGTTGTCCTAAAATCTTATTTAACCATTTCTCTAAATTGTAACCATACTAGATTAATATTTAAAGTATTTAAATATTAATCCCCAATATTTAATATTTATGATCTATTAAGTTTAAAAGTTAGAAAATGAATAAATAAAAATTCGGACAACCGAATATGCTAAAATTTATCTGTTGAGCCGGGTTGTCCGTATGGAAGGTATATGATATTAAGTTAAATTAATATATTAAGGAATGAGGTTAATTTAATTAACCATATTATTTAATAATTAGTCCAGAGATGATATTAATTAAATAAATTAATATCATAAAAAGATAAATAATTATTATTTGATTATTTTATGATCATGGGCTGTACGAGAAGTTGTATAGAAGGGATGTTTATTATTTAATTCCGCAATTTAGGCAAGTTCTTCAGTCCTTAAATGTTAAATGTTGAATGTTATGATATGTAATTCTTGGTTTGAATGCATACAAATTATGTGCTATGTGATACGTGATTAATATGACCACAATGTGTACTTTGTGCAACGATATGAATATATATATATATGAGATATATTGTTCAAGTAGAAGCACAACACGTAATGTAATGTCAATTAATGGATTAAAGAAGGAGATTAAAGATTTATTAACTAACCGAAATTTGGACGAAAGGAAAATAATGTTTAATAAATATGAAATTTAAGGTAATAAAGTGGGTCGAATTTCGGGGCCGTTACAATTTAGTTCCTAAATGGTTTAAGAATTAATTAATAAGAGTACTCTCATAATTAATAATTAAGTTCCTAAATAGTTTAGGAATTATAATTATTATATTAAATCAATTAAGTTCCTAATTAGATTAGGAGTTTAATTAAAAACCCTATACTTAAAGGTGTTATGAGGGTTTACTAAATCTATAAATAAGAGAAGTCTTATTATGTCTCTTATTTATAGATTAAGGTTACACACATACACTTCCATAAGTTTTGGGAGAGTACTCACATATTCTCTAGAGAGAGAAAACTAGGGTTTGTCATCACCCACTTCTTGAATTATTATTATTCCTTGGTGGATCACCTCTAGAGGCCAAACACTTGGGTGGCTAACGTTGATCATTGGAATCCAATCTGTGAAATTCAAGGAGATCGTGAAGGATTTGGAGGTGAACTTGTACCCGTTGAAGCTTTGAGTTCTACAAGGGTATATCTCTAACTTCTTCTTTATTAATTAATAGTTGCGCATAAAGGTCGATCCTGGATTATGGTTTGTAAATTTTTAAATTTGATTTTACCATGCTTCCGCTATTTTGTGCAATTTGATTGCGTCTATGAATTTTTACAAACCAATAGTTACTACATAGTATTTTATAAAAATACTACTTAGCTTATTTAACTTCTTACAATTATTGAAGCAATAGCCCGTAAGAGGGCATTTCAACTCGTTTTCACACTTAAAAACATTTTGATATTTTTCGTCAACTTTATGATTTTTGGCCATTTCACCTCTAATGTTCATTCCAACACTTGATATAGTCTCTATATATCATATAAGACATGTCTAGTCCTTGAAAACAACTTAGGTTTGCACAAGGCAGAATTTGTCCGTAAAAATCCGTTTTGGGTTGAAACGATCGATTTATATCACTTGAAACATATTTTCGTTCTAACTTTCATCCGTTGACTACCAAATCAATGTAGACACATGTAATAACATAAAACTAACTCATTTGACTTCATTTCACCATTAATTACTCAAAATTGCCAAAAATCACATTTTAGTTGGATGTTCATCCACTTTGCAAACTTTTAAAAAAATTCCTCTTTTAACTCTTAGTCTTCACTTTTCATATACTCATTAAAGAGTCCATTTTCAACTTTTATAGCCTTATACTACACATATATGAATTGTTCCAGATTTTTTTACTTTTAAAATATGTTTATATTAACATATTATTGCTATAACTAGTTTTAGCTTCCAAAATTAAACTTTCTCTACTTTTAAGTATTTAACATGCTATATTTCATGCAATTAACCCTCATACCATCATATTCAATCTCATATCTTAAAGTTTTACTAAAATCTTCCAACTCTAGATACACATTCTTCCATAAATCATGATATTAACCATACATACATACATAGACTAACATAAATTAAAGTTTTAAGTGTAGAAAACTTTTAAACCGTCATGGATGCTCAATCTTCTTACATAGAAAGCTTCACCGTGATAAGGCCGTCAACTTTTCTTCTTGGTCTATGACCATTCAAGCCTTCTAGCTTATGAATCTCAAGCTTTCCTTCCTAGCTTTCATGACTTCCTTCTTCTCTCTCCTAGGGCTCTCTAATTTTCAGCAATAAGAAATGAAGAAGAGCCCTTGCTTTATTTGGTTATATGAGAAGAAACTCAAGCTAATTACATTAACATAATCATGGTTAACCCAACCAAGGGTATTTTGGTCATTTCACATAATTAGTCAAGGGCATTTTTGTCATTTCACCCCTTGGGACACAATGGTCATTACTAAATTTTTCAAGGGTATTTTGGCCATTTTGTCCCAAAGGACACAATGGTCATTAACTCAATTGTCGAGTGCATTTTGGTCAATTGCCCTTTTTGGGAAAATTTTCATTTAAGGAAACTCCCCTTTTTTGGCAACTTTCCTTCTTAGGAAGTTTTCTAACTATCTTTTCATTAATCTATTTCATGCTCATTTAAATTGATTTTTCTTTCAATCGACCGACTAGGTCATTCATTTTTCACCGTGCTACCTTCACGTCTCATTTTATAGCTTAATTAGTCATTTAATCGCAAACTGGCTAAATAACTTTTCTTGACTAAAATTATGTTTTTAGTTCCCTAAGAACCTTCTCGGTTTCAAATTTAATTAATTTCAATTTTCGTCATTCCAAATAATGAAAATGTTCACTTTTTCTGTAAAATCGTTTTCTTAAAAATTGAACCTTGACCAAATTATCAAAACCCATCCTCTTTTATCCCTTTACATTCATATTATCATTTTACGACTTTTAGGTCATATTAATCATTTACTTAATACATATATGATAATTTGAATCATACATACATACTACATTCATTTTACTCATTTTTGGGAGTATTACCTTCTGTATTTACGTTGTATAAATACTCAGTTCAATTCAATCAATTAATATTAATTTATTAATCAATTTCAAACATTAAATTTCATAATCCTTATTATTCAATTAATTCCTAATATATAGATTAGGTTAAACTATTTCATTATTTCTGCACATTCTGAGATACCTTACATTGCCATTCTCGTAACCTAGCCTCTCACGACCTCTTCATTAAGTTAGTTATTAATGTTTATAACTAAAGCTTAATTTACACTTTCTTTAATTATTTCTTTTTATTTTATAAGTCTTAACTTTACATTCATTCTTAGATCAAATATATACATATTCATACATTTAATCTACCACATTCTAACACAATATAATGTCTTATAATAATTCCATTCTAATTACCTAATCGTAGGTTAATCATCATGTTCTATACCTTTAACCCATTCTATTACCATTCAATCATTATAAATTATATTTATTATAATTTTTTTATCTGTCAAGTCACTAATGTACCTTATATTCATGACTGATCCTTATAACCTCTATAGAGCACTCGCTACCTCCGGAGTCTCTCTTTATAAATTAACCATATAGGTCATTCTTAATTAGCGCATTTATTAGCTAATAAATTAAATTTAATCACTTATGTACACTTTTTGTCCTTCCAAACTAGGTTTTTACTTCTAACTTTTATTTAATTAGCCAAAATTCTTATTTAGAAATTTTGTTAAAAATCTTGGATGTCACACACCCTCTACTATGATGGCTTTCTCCAATAGTGCTGGAAACGAGTTGATTTATAGAACTGTTACTCAGCTAAAAATCCAAGGTTTTAGTCCTTGTTCGAACCTCCGTGCCTTCCGCACTTCGGTGTCCAACTGGTATGGGCGAATTTTGCCAATTCATTGAATTTAGCTGCATAATCTGTTACTGACATGTACCCCTATTTGAGCTCCAAGAATTGTACTTCCATCCTTACCTGTGTGCTTTTCGAAAAATAATTCTCGGAGAACAGTTCCTTAAATCTCGCCCAAGCGATAATTTCCTCTCCTGTTTTGTTTTTTTTAGCCTTCCACCAGTAGTTCGTCTCCCCCCTTCATCATAAAGGTGAAAAACGCTGTCGTTTGCTTTACTGCTACCCGTGAAACCTCAAAGACCTTTTTCATTTCCTCTATCCAGGTCTGTGCTTCTATCGGATCCGTCGTTTCTCGGAACTCAGGTGGTCCTATTAGTTTGAAGTCTTTGAAGTTAGCTAGTGGAGGGACAGGGTTTGGTGCTCCCGTGGCATTAGTGTTATGTTCGTGGAATGCTCCCATTAGCATTTTCACAAACTCTTGAAGTGGATTCGGTGGTCCCTCTTCTACATTTACTGACTCCGCATGTGGTGGTGATGGTGGTGGCTGATTTCTTCTTTGAGGTGGCATTTTTTGTTTAAAAGAAAATTTAAGTTATTGTTTTTGTCTTTTATTCTTATTTTTATTTTATTGCTTAAGCAATTAAAACTAAGGTACAAGTAATCACATCAACACATATAAACATAATCATAACTGTATTTATATTCATATGCTAAAATAATAGTGCATAGCACCTTACATCACAAGCATACTGCTATAAATGCTTCTATCCCTGAAAGGCTACAAAAGATGGGATCTAACATAAACATATCCCAAAAACTTTCTAGAGTTAGGATTTTCAAACATACTAACCCTCCATTAGAACAAAAGTTGGGTTCTATTGCATCTTTAGACATACAATGACATAAAAATAACTACTAATAATGACTGTGCATTTCCCGATGAACCGCATCATCATACTCCTCATGCACTATGGCCATCACCAAGCTTCTACTGATAGTGTACTTGGACTGACCCTCCTCAGACTGGGTAATAGTGCACCCTACTCTGAAATCTGTCGAATGAAGAATGATAGACATAATTGATCCTATCGATATTCACCATCGTCGTCTAACTCAAGTATCTGCCCATGTGCAACATCCCTCTAAATCTCCATCTCAATCCTCTCTTCAATCGCCTTCTGCCAATGGGCCTTGATGGCCTATTTCTCTACCTGTATCTGCTAAACCTTCAGCTCAGCCCCTGTTAACCTAGCCTCTGACTATGCTAATTTAGCCTGCAACTCTGTATCCTGATCTACCATATGATAGGCTAACAATCCAATATGCTCTACGGAGTCCTCATACCCCTGCACCTGCTCCTCCAGATCTGCTATCTGCTCCTTCAGCTCCTTGTTCTTGCCAGAGATGTGTAAGCTACTACCTTGTACTGATCTTCTATATACTGGTGGGTTAGATTCTCCTCCTCTAAATGATGGACTCTATCTTCCATCTCATCATTCTTGGTAGTCATCTCCTCGATGATGTCACTGACAGTAGTGCCCATGCCATCAGTATACTCAGCTGATTCCTCCTTATCTTCTTCCGACTCAGCCTCATCCTCACTATAGGGTCTCATCACCCTAACTCTAAATGGCTCCTCTCTATCCTCCTTGGTTCAGCCACCAGCGGCTGTGCAGTATCCATATAGATCTCAATGAAGTCCTCCTCAGTTGTGTGACTTATGACTTCCCGAATTTTTATTAGATTGCTAAATAAGAATTTTGGCTATTTATGTAAAGGTTAATAGTTAAAAACCTAGTTACGAATGAATGAGGTACTAAAGAACGATTAAATATTAATTATTATATGATAAATGTGCTATAAATGACCTATGTGGTTGAAATGATATAGAAGGACTCTTGATGTAAATAAGGGTCTATAGAATGTGCGAGAATCAGCTATTTATTAAAGTGTATTAGCAGCGTAACAGATCATGAAATTGTGATCAATACGATTCATGATGATTAAATGGTAATGAAATGGATTAAAGATGAAAGATAGATTATTGTAATACCCACAATAGGGTAATTTGAAATGGATCAGTGTAGGACACTGTGATGTGTCAGCAGGTTGTAAATTGAATGTGTATATATATATTGAGTTGTTAATGAAAGAAGAAAAGTTTAAAGTTAGAAAATATTGTAAATGAGGAAAGAGTATGTAAATTGAGCTTAAGTTATAAAAGTTAGTAGCGAGCTTAATGAATAGGCCTGGTGAGGCGAGGATATAAAAATGGTAAGGTAAGGTATCTATCCATGTACAGTGAAGAAGGAACCGTATGACTTAATCGGTCTATTAAGGATTAAAGGAATGATACGACTAATGATTGTGGAACGTTTGAAATTATTAAGGAATTGATATTGAAATAAGATAATCGTGATACGATGTGTAAAGACAAGAAGGTAATACTCCTGAAAGTGAGTACAAGAAATTTAGTGCGCAAGTCTAATTTGAATTGGCGTATGTGTGCTAAGTAATGTACCAAAGCATGTAAAAGTCGTAGAAATGACTATATGAGCGTAAAAGGATAAAAAGATAATGGAGTTTGATAATCCAAGCGCGATTCGCTTTTCAAAGAAGCGATTTATGGAAAAAGTGAGTATCTCGACTAATTGAGTTGTTGAAAATTGGAATTAATTAAATGTGGAACAAAGAAGGTTTGTAAGGAACGAGAAATGTATGTTATGATTAAAAGAAAGTTATGCAATTGATTTGCAATTAAATGACTATTTAAGTCGTAAAATGAGTTTATGTGAACGTAGTACAATGGAAAGCGAGTGACTTAATCGGTCGATCGAAAGAAGAATCGACTTAGACGAGCATGAAATGGATTAACGAAAGGAAATAGCGAAGTTGGTTTGGAAATGGAAAATTGGCATGAAAATCAAATTATAGAAAAATTGGATTTTTACCAAAATGCCCCTCAATAATTTAAATAATGACTATTGTGTCCTAATGAGTAAAATAACCAAAATACCTTTGACAAATTAGGGAATGACATATGTGTCCCAAGCGATGAAATGTTAAAAGTGCCCTTGAATTAAAGTGTAAAATGACCAAAATGCCCTTGGTTGGTTTAATTATGGTTAGGTTGACTTAACCCAACTTGGGTTAAGTCTCATACACTTAAGCAAAGCAAAAGAGCTCTTCTCCTTCACTTCATTTTGCTGAATTTCAGCCTAAAAGAGAAAGAAGCCATGGAAAATGGAGAGAATGCTTGAAATCATGGAGCTAGGATGCTTAAATGACCAAGGAGCAAGAAGAAAAGAAGAAGAGCTTGTCAAGACAAAGCTTTTTATGCAAAGAAGTTAGTCATATAAGAAGGTATAATCATGTTCTTACTTTAAAGCTTGACGTTTAAGAGTTTAAATGGAAGTTTAGTTATAGTCATGCATGAATATAAAGGGTGATTATGTAAAGATCATGTGTATTGCATGTTATATGTTTGGAAAATCATAAAACCCTACGCCTATATGTTGTAGAACCAAAGATGATGCACTATTATGCATGTATTCAAGGTTATAAACCATGATTCATGGAGGATCATGAGTTAATTTTGGTTAAATGAGATGAAAACCTAGATGGAAGGATTGATTATGAAGAAATCAAGTGTAATTTTATGCTATATGGCATCATAAGCTCTTATATGGTTGAGAAGTATATTTTGTTTAAGGAAATGGTAATATTAAGCTATAATTTGTAGATGATCATGTGTTGCATGTTGATGGTTTTGATGAAAACCTAGTTTAAAAGGTTGATCATGTTAAATGCAAGCCAATTATTGTGCTAGATGGCAAGTTGGATGCCTAAATGATTTAAAAGTATGATTTGTTAAGGAAAAGTTATAATATTAGCCTATATTTTGCATATAGATCAAATTGTAATCTGTAAAGTGCACTAAAATGTTATGGAAGTGATATGGACTTACAAAGTGGTAAAATGTATATGTGATAGCCTATGTGGTGTATGGAGTTTAAAGACTTAAGTTGAGTTTAAGGTTTGAAGTTTAAAAGTTGACAAAATACCGTCAAAAAGTGATTTTTTGCAATTTTTAAGAACTAAAGGTCAAATGAAGTCAAACGACTCATTTTTATGTTATTACACGTGTTTAGATTGATTTGGTAATCAACGGATGGAAATTTTAACAAAAAGGCGACTCGAACGATCGAAAACGATCGTTTCGATTCAAAATGGATTTTTACTGACAAATATCACCTCGTGCGAAGTTTTATGGTTTTAAAAGTTTGGACATGTCATATATGAGTTATATGAACTTTGTTAAGCGTTGGAATGAAATGTTGTTGCAAATGGCCAAAAATCACAAAGTTGAAAAAAAAATTGAGTTTTAAAGTTAGAAAGTCTGAAAATGTTTTGAAACGCCCTCTTACAGGGTAGTTTTTCAGTATTTTTGAGAAGCCAAATGAGGCAAGTAAATTTTTTATAAAATACTAGGTAGTAAGACCTAGTTCTGTTCCAAATTTGGAGTTAATTGGATGTGTGATGAAGGAATTAAAAATCAGCAAAACAACAGTAAAAATCACAGAATCTGAGATAGCATGACTGCGTTGGGGCGCAGTCATTTGAACTAGAAACTGTGCCGGGGTGCAGTGCTACTGAAGGAGTTGGTCGGGATGAGTTCAGGGGGCGCTGGGGCCAAGTTTGGCACGGACATCTCACGGTCAGCGAGATGTTGTGTGTTAAACATCTTGTCGGGGCGAGATGTACTGTTTATTGGAAGAAAAAAAATCTAAGTGTCTGAAATGCGACGTTTTGACATGAAATGATAAAGATATGCTATGTAAACCCTAGATAGATAAATAATGACCAATATAAAGAGTGTCAAGGTATAATAAAATGATAAATGACATAATGTAATATGCCTAAAGCTAAGTCAAATCATGATATGAGTTATGAAAAATGTCGGTAACGAGTTAGGATGTATTATTAATCTACATAAGGTATAATACATCACATGTGAAACGATTAGAGACGAAGGGTCATGTAATTATGAGATAAGTTTGACAAGTTATATTAAGTTTTATGATCCTATACTGATATATAGGTACAATGTTGACATATAAGGTTCAGACTAACAACCTAAGGTAAGAAATAATAGAAAGGCCAAGCAATGCGGTAAAGGTTAAGTGAAATAAATGCGTATCAGGCAAGTTCTTCAGACTACAATGTACTAATTGTTCTATGTGAACTATGTGGTAATGGAAATGTTCACTCCGTGCAACTACGTGTGCTAACCGTTAATTGAAATATGTGACATTAAACATATCATGATAAAGTAAAGAGGCATGATGCATATTATAAACTGCAAACATGTAATGTGTTATCTGATTAACTTGCTGAGCTTTATACTCACTCTTGCTATGAACTAACATTTCAAGTAAGGTACGAGAAGGCCGGAGGATTTTGGTGCGACTAAATGTAAAAGAATGTCAATGCATTGTTAAGCATGAAGAGAATTTGTTAAATGTATCTGTATTATGTGCAAATAACGAACGTTTGTGAGTCCGTAGGGATGGATGTTGTAAGTATGTATTATTCAGGAAAAGATTGTAATGATATAAGATTGAGATATTATTGTTAGTCAAGTTCTACATCTGATAAACTTATATATCCAGTACAGAGATATGTAAACAGGTACAGGTATGATGCAGATGTATGTATACAGGTATATATAAACATGGCCATGTATGATTAGTTCATGGCGAAATTTTATTCATAGGTTATGTAAATCATAAATATATATATATATATATATATATATATATATATATATATATATATATATATATATATATATATATATATATATATGATTATGAAATATAATAGACTAGGTCATAACTTATTTGTATATGATCTAAGTTCTAGTAAAGTAAATGCTACGATCCTGAGGCAGGTATTGATAGTAAGTTCAAAAAAAATATGGACCGCATTATGGTCAAAGACTTGGTTTTTAAAGGTTACAAGTTAAGTTTTAACGCATGAGGTCGCCGTTAATATGTTTTATGATTATACAATATGATTTTAAGATTAATGATTACGTTATCCAGACATAATTGGATTAAATAAGGAATGTTGGGATTTTGGGTGAATTACATGACTAGACTGTCCGATCTTAGGCATCTTATAATCATACAAACAAAACTACATCAGTATCACAATAAAATATATTCACTGACGGAATGAAAGTATATTTAATTGTGTTACCACTCGACTCGATGAGTTTTCACAATTCATCTCTTATAACTCTAAATGAGTTGACTTTTCTAAGGTTATGTCCTAAAATTTCGCAACCTAAAGTTCTATAACCTATAGCTCTAATACCAACCTGTGACTCCCCCAAATTCGGGTTCTATTATCTCGTGTTTAGTGCTCACAATTCAATACATAATAACAACTAAAAACACAATCTTCATTAATCTTAGCAGAAATATACATCAATATTCCTTACAAAAAGGAAATAAAATCCCAAGGTCTTCTAACCTTAACATTACATCATATATATCTTAAAGGATTCACAAAAGATTTACAATATTTAAATAACATATTAAACGAATAAACAATTTAACATGCAAGTTCTAAGCTTTGGCTTTTCCCTTGCCTTTGTCCTTCTTGGAGCTTTCAGGCTTAGCTAAAAAAATAATTCATGATATAATAAGGATGAACAACTAGCTTGCTCAGCAAGTTAATAACAATTAATACAAGATATATCATGATTGAATGAGAAATAACTTTAGAGATTTCAACAATATAATAATTATGAAAGAACAAGAGTCAATTTCAATTAAAAGAAATAATTAAGTCTTTACTACTGAGTGGCCTCAAAGAACTATGAACTAATACTTAAGATAAATCAGATATGTGTCTAACCCTTTTAGTGTTTTGGTATTCAAGAGGATCAGTCTCTTGTACCCTATTTATATGCATAACATTCAAACATCTTGCACAAAATCGATTTCCCGAATATAATCCCCTTATTTAGGGTTGTTCGTTCTCAGTCTTATTATAAGAATCTGCATCAACCAATGGTTTGGATAAGCTTTTAAGAGTATTCAATTTAATGAATTTATACATGTAGTGTCTAACCGAAATAATTAGCTAAGACATTCTTAAACAATTCTTGAATCAAATGAACTATAAAGCTTCAAATGCACTATGTGCGAATATATAAAGAATATGGATGTGGATTAATTTTAAATAATTAAACTACTTAAAGCTCTTACAAAATAAATATAAGTTTAGGTATATGAAGCTTATCTCGATTGTTGATTACAACTAAAACCAATACAATTTTATATCCTTTGAATAAACCTAACAATTAATCAAGTTGATCTTTCAATTAGTATCATAACTACGTTCATATAATAATCTTTGTACATCTTTATTTACTATCACTTAATCACATAATTAAATAATTAAGGGTATATTAAACACTTTAAAAATATTATCATCATTTGATAATATTTTAATCACATAAAACCTATATTAATCATTTAATATAGTTTGAACTTCTATCTAATATTATTAATCATTTAATAAAAAGAAATTAACCTCATAATATTATTAATCATTTAATAATATTTTATTTATTTATAAATATTATTAATTATTTAATAATATTTTATTCATTTTCTAATATTATTATTCATTTAATAATATTTTATTAATTTCTTAATATTATTAATCATTTAATAATATTTTATTATTTCTAATATTATTATTTTTTAATAATATTTTATTGAGTCCCTAATATTATTAATCATTTAATAATATTTTCTTAATTTCTTAATATTATTAATCATTTAATAATATTTTATTGATTTCTTAATATTATTAATCATTTTCTAATATTTTATTCATTTAATAATATTTTATTTATTTTCTAATGTTATTATTCATTTTATAATATTTTATTGAGTTTCTAATATTATTAATTATTTAATAATATTTTATTGATTTCTTAATATTATTAATCATTTAATAAGATTTTATTCATTTTCTAACATTATTATTCATTTAATAATATTTTATTGAGTTTCTAAAATTATTAATTATTTAATAATATTTTATTCCATTTCTAATATTATTATTCATTTAATAATATTTTATTAATTTCTTAATATTATTAATCATTTAATAATATTTTGTTCAATTTCTAATATTATTATTCATTTAATAATATTTTCTTGAGTTTCT